>JAUNZO010004821.1:0-224060 GCA_031894775.1 Chloris gayana | reverse complement strand
GCAAATATAGAACAACAGTTACATAATAATACTCTCAAAGAAGCAATATGTACATCATTTTGGGAAACCCGTAGCCGTGTTTGCCACAAATAAAAAATAAAACCTGTCCAACCATTTTCATTGGAACCAAAATTTTATTTAATTGCTTGGAAATTACATTCGTGAGACAAAATTGAAGTTTAATGCTCAGTAGAACACAAACATCTATTTCCTTTTCTCAATCTATATGGTACACATATTTAAGACACTGTTTGTACACATCTCACGTAAAGCTTTATCCTACCAACAACTACAAAATTGCAATTATGTGGCCATGTGACCACACTTTTGATGCATTGAATATCTAACGGCAACCTAAAGCCAAAATCTCAGGAGTTTAACCTTTTCGTAAAATGGAACACCTCAGCTCTTGTGATCCATGTCCATACTAGAGAGCATGCTCTTCAGTGTCTCATAAGTCATGAAGGCAATGCCAACACTAGGAACAACCTTGAGATACTCAGGGGCGATGCCTCTATAGAAGCCACGAAGACCTTCCTTCTGAAAGATTTCGCTGATAGTCCCAGTTATAGTCGGTTTATGGACAGATGTTGTCCCAGCTGCTCCTTGTAGTTGCATCCGTCGTTTTACAAGATCAAGAGGAAATGTTGCTGCAATATTGAATTGAGAATTTACCACCTCAAAAGTCAAAAAGAAACATTATTTTACTGCATAGCAATGCATGGGACTAAATCACTAATATTTACCCACCGTCAAAAGAACTAGTAGCCCCTTCAGAGACAAATCTTATTGCTGGAGTAACGAAAAAAATGAAGTCATTAGGAGCCAAAGAACAAACCTGTGGATGATGCAATACCAGACAGACTCCCAGAACACAAGCTAACGACTGCATTGGAATCATGAGGCCTGATGCACACATGTCTGGAGTGGTCAGTTCGAATTTCGGACAACAAAATCAGGAGGGTGTGATAGTATTCAACATATAGAGAGATAAGGGCCAGCACCTTTCCATTTGCCAATGAGATCTCAGTGATTCATATACAGAAAAGCTTATGGCTATACTTGGTCCAACTCCCTGTAACTCCTACAAGTTACTGGCAACCAAACTTAAAATAACATATATCAGTAAAGGGTTCATGGACCTACCAATAATGTTGCCCCAAGGCCTTTGTACAGTCCTTTGACGCCTTCATCTCTGCAAATTGTGGACACCGCATGAAGGATACCCTTGTAATACCTAGTTGTTTTCTGCCATAGTTTACAAAAAAAAAAGTAATATAATGAGCACCAAATATCATATTGTTCAATAGTTTAATAAGAAAATAAAATGTAGAGTTATAAAGCCTGGACAACACAATGCAAAAGCTAGTTTAAAGAGAACAAAAGACATATGAAATTGATAAGCTGGTAACGTTGTTATACAGCAAAAGAAAATAACATTACCTGTGTTGCTAAGCGAGTACGGACAACATCCAATGGGTAAGTTACAGATGCAGCTGTTATTCCTGCCAAACCACCGCCAAGCAAACGCACGACACCAACATAATTTGAGTCTCTATCCAAGCCAGGAGCAGCTTGGAGAAGCTGCAATACTTATTTCAGATTAGCTCACTAAGGTAAAATGAATGTTGTTTAACGCAGATACAAACTAAGCAAACTTCCGTTTACATGTTAAAGCACAAAAACTTGCTCCTTACATTTTTGTAGCGCTCATATGAATAGAAGCTGATGGCAGAGTATGGCAAACGATGTACAATTGTCACTAGATTGCCTTTCCAAAATGCTCCAAACCCTTCTTCTCGAAGGATTCGTGAAGCCTCATGCCATATGCTATATTTCCTTAGAGCTGCAGCATCTGAATGCATACCTGCCACCTATCAATTCAGTATGTCATAAGCTCATAGAAAAAAAATATTGTCAAAAAAGATATAAAAAATTTAGTAACAACATTTTTAGTTAAATGCTCTTAAGAAGGGAACTGATAAGAGTTCATGATACTCGGCTAAGCATCCAAACAAACAATTCTAGTAGCAAACAACACTAAATGTAAACGTGTAAATGACATACATCATGTTCTTCATCAAAAAATTGAGATGAGCTTCCATATACAATTAGTGGAACCAATTTGTGTCTTAATCAGAGGATTAAACATAAATCCACATCTGTCGTTTCAGCAAACGAAAGTATTCAGATCCGCTGACAGTTAATGTCCTGTAACACGCCTTCTTCAATGATAAATTGTATTTTTTTCTTCTTCTTAAACTCTAATAAAACTCTCTTTCACCTTTTATTAATATATAATCAGTAGGGGCTGCCCCTCCTGTTTCTTCTAAAAAATGATGGCTTGTATTACATTGCATTGAAACTTGAAGGATCATGCAAGAAATTTCATTGGCTAACTTAAGTGAGAGACTAGTTTTAGGTTACACATACTAGTGATAGTTCCTGTCTACTTTCAAACCCTTTATAGTAGATTTATTATAATGGACATCATAAAAAGCATTAATCTGAGCTGCAATTGATATGAACATCCATATTCTGAGAGGCTAAAGGAAAAGGTATATTGTGCCTTATATATACTACCTATAAATTACAGATTATAATTACACAACTGAAATTGCAAAATGACAATACAGGCCAGTGATTCTGTAACGCTTCACTATCTCATTATTAGCATCTCAGAAAAAGCTTCCTTCAGGATAACATCATAATATTGTAATCCCATTCCTTAAAAGCGCACACAGAATCACAAACAGCTGGTGTCATGCTAACAGTATGCAAAAGGGATATTGCTTTATGGTTGAATCAGACAATTGTTTAAGCATTACAGAATTAAAAAAAGGGAGGCAAAGCATTTTTCATCTCCTGATTTCAGAATGAAATAAAAACAAACAAATATACTCTCTCGAAAGGCTCCTTTTTTACTAGCACGAGGTTCTAATCCAAACCTTAAAAGGGGAAGTTCTTAGTATTCTCTAACCATTCTCTATCAGAAATAAACAGAGAGAGACGTCTCGATTCGTCATGGTCTAGTTCCCCGATCCGCGCTCGCACCACCGCCCGTCAATTTCAATCCGTACCACCACGCGCGACACAAAAGGTCAAATTGAATTTCGAGACAAGTCGAGAAAACGTTTACCTGGAAGAGGATAGTGAGCCGCGCGAGGGGCGCGGTGCACGTCTTGCTGACGGCGCCGGCGAACCCACCGGCGGCGAGGTGCGCCGCCGTACCGATGTGCCGCTGCTCTTGGCGCCGGCCCATGGAGGCATGGCTGCCGCCGCCGCCGCCGCTGTCGACGACGACGCCGACGCGCGCCTCCGTCTGCATCGCTCGCGCTAGGGCTCCGGCTAGGGTATGCTATGTGAAGGCGCCTGGCGGATTGCGGCGTCGACGAGGAGAAGGGAGGGGAGCAATTCGAAGCAGCGAGGGTGGGCGCGTAGTGTCCTTCACCTCCTCTCGTTTTTTTTTTCCTTCCCTTCTTCTATCTCGCTTCTTTCCATGAAGTTCTATTTATTTAGAAATTATATATGCCGTCCCGCACACAAAACCAAATTGAATCGGATTCATATATGATTTTCTTTACCAAAAATTTGTGCCATATTTCCAAAGTTTACACATTCATTTATTATTAGTATTATTTTAGTATCAAAGCTTATACAGTTGTAGCAGGTTAGACATGCCGATTGTTGGCCCCAAAAAGAACCAGGCATGTTCAAGTGATGAAGTCTTCTGACTTTAAATATAGCAATTCGGTAGCTAAAAACATAATAAAATATTGGTGTGACAAAATTTTCACGTCTGCGATATCTGAAACACCACGGGAAAGTTAATTTACCTACTTAATGGTAGTACTTGTAGTAGTAACTTGATACTGTAAAGATGACTATATCACATCATATGGATACTGTTGACGGGCAAAATAACTAAGCCTCGAATTCTCGTTTGAAAAATTTAGGTTCAATTCGTTCAAAAAACTATTGCATTTATTTATGACAGAACAAACATCCATCTTCACCTTTGAATGTTGGTGACTTTAATAAAAAAATAATAACCAAAAAAGATGTTGGCGACGGAACCAAATGCAACAGTGTCTCTTAAAAGGCAGGTTTGTTGTTTTCAGTTGAACTTGAACTTTGGGAAAAAAAAACGGATACATCCATATATTGACCGAACCAAATATTCACCTTTTGCTGCAAGTCATGGTTAATTGGACGAAAAACAAAGGGCACGTGTTCTGATCAAGCAAGTAGACAACGAACACGTTATCCGGATCGCTCTCATTTTCTTCAAGACGCTATGTGGCTATGTCATGGTATGATATTATCATATGGCAACTTAGTACGGACAGACGAGACAGGGGAACACACTGGAGGAAACTCTCAAACAGCAAGAAGCTGCCCACAGTTTCATCAGAAAACCAGGATCGTAAAAACCTCACTTTGCTACTTTTTTCTCGAACAAGTAGAAGAACTGCGTGTCATTAAATTAAGAAGAGAGTAATTACAAGCCACGACGTGTCGACGTGGCCAATGATTTGTTATAAGCATGTTCTCACTTTGCTACCGTCACTGCCACAAGCGACAGAGGAGGCCCAATGCGACAGCATGATTAGCACTAACAATGCCGTCATTAGGAGAACAAAACTGTTGATGTTCAGCAGTGCCGCACTATAATAAAGCAGACGTTCTCCGTTTCCATGGAACGGAGTTTGATTGCTCTGTCCAGCTGATTGATCAGGAGCAATATGAACAGAAAAGGCATTCCACGATCTGGATTTTGGGCTCTATGTCAGCAGAACAGAGGAATCAGTATTGCGCCATCTGCAGATAATAAAAATATTGAGCCCACCACTGTTTGACTTAGGCCGCTTAACACTAGTCATATCAAAGTTACAAACATATGGCCTTTCCGACAGAAAACAAGATGCACTATGCTACCAGTCCAAACGCTAGAAGTGAGATACAAGGACATGACAATTGAAAGATCCAGGTATAGCTTGAAATTTCGACAGGCTAGTGCTGTCTGCATGAAATTCCTGATTGGAGAAGTCATTCTGGATCTGTCTGTCCAGCTTCATTTGCATCCTTCGATTCTTGTATCATCCTCTCTTGGTCGGATCTGTCTGTTCAGATTCATGGGTCGTCTTCAGTCGCTTCAGCTCCCTCTCCTCCATCACCATATTGTCCTGACACCAATGGGCAAAAACTAGCCTTTTCATTAGACTTCAATCCAACTGTAGAAAATTGGATGAAAATTTCTGCACATCAGTTTGCATCCTCAAATTGCGCGTAATTCTTTATGGAAAGGGGAAAAAAAGATTACTTGCTTCTACCTTCACTTGTGGGCTGCAACTGTTGGTGGAGGCTTCAAAAGAATTCTCTTCCTGTAAGAAGAGACCGCCACCACCTGTTGCTGCCATCTGCGTTGAACCAAGGAGCTGCAGCATATCATCGCTCCAGAAGCATTTCACAACTTCGAAGGCACGGCATGGGCCCGAACCAACAACACCTGAAATGACCTTGTCAGTGAGGTCCTCAGCCGGTATTCCGACAAGCCTCTTGCGCTAGCTCATCAAAGATCATTGACGTTCATAGTGCCCGTGGCATCTATCACTGCATCCAGCTTGTACCTTTTGATCCGACCAAAAAAATTGTTGAAACTGAAACCTCCTAAAAATAAAATGCAGCAATGGTCTTTCAGGTTCTTACCATCGAACAGGTCAATCATTGGTGCACCTGTCCATCCACCTTTTGCAGTAGTAGCATGACCAGTACGACCAACCTTTGGTGCAGTCTATGCCTTTTTTTTTTTGATAAAGGTTCGTGTCTATATTCAATAAAAGAAAGATTACAGACACAGGAGTAAGCATACCCCCAAGATGAAACACCCCTAAATGAGTGTAGAAAGCAACGCTCCCGAAGAGCAGAGTACAAAAATGAACTGAAACAGCTATCGACGGGCTAGTTCCCGAAGAGTCATCATAGAGGCCTCGCTTACAATAAGCATGAAGTTGGTGAGTCCTGCCTTTGTGGAGGCATATCGTTGGTGAAGCTGTATATGTTTGTCTTTCACCTGAACGCATGAAGAAGGCAAGAACAACACCTTTGGCTGACAACTCTGCAGAAACTAGACGTACTGCCTCCCGGTCACCATGAGCGGAGCACCCGCAGCGGTCAGCGCCCTCAAGGACGTGAGTGCGGAATGTCGTCATGACGGCCAAGGAAGTGGATACCATCAGTAGCCGCACTTTTAAATCCTGGTACCCTGCATAAGAAACATAGCACAGTGGAGCAATACACCCAAGGAAGACACGAACCAGAACACGCGGAGGCATGTCCAGGGCGTGTAAGCCATCTCCAGATCCAGAGCAGAACCGACAGAAGCATTGCCGGTCATCCCGCCCGAGAATCGAGTGTCGGGGAAGAAGAAGGATGTCGATATCGGACATCACCGTTCGACTTGATGGAGTATTGTTGTCGACTACGGTGCTTTGAGAGTCATCTTCTTTCTTACCTCTAGAGAGGGGCGAGAGGAGAGGCAGACATGGAGTAATCTGGTATTGTTGAGGATGGAGCGGCTGTAGGGGTGCCGCCGGCGTGATGAGATGGACGGTGTAGGGACGGACAGGCCCGGCTCTAGGCCAGTATTGTCCCGCGAAGGTGGAGGCCAACTGCACCAAAGCGAGGCGGAGAAGCCGACGGCGAGGCACGGTGTGTATGGTAACACCGGAGTAGGCGCCAGGAGGCCGGACCAAGAGCAACCTGACCTCTCCTGATAGGGCGAGGGCAGATCTGGGGATGCCTTCACCGGATCTCGTGCCCAAGGGGACGGATCTGATGAGTGGTGGCCGGCCGGTGACGCGAGCTCCGGCGTGAGGGGAGGAGGGCGATGGGGGAAGGGGGAGACCTATCACTACCTTATTTAGGCACACATCCCCCACCAAGGCCTCGACGTAGAGGACGGCGGCGACGAGCAGCAGCTTCGCGCCGGCGCCCATGGAGGCCTGGAGGGGAACGGCGGCATGGCGGCACATAGCCCGCAGCTTTGACAACTAAAGGGAAAAAAACTACACCTAAGAGGAACTACGAAGGGAGGGCTTCCTCTCCCGTCCGCTACCGGCGAGGACGCCGGAGGGAGAGGAGGGGGCCCGGCGGTTTCAAGGTGGCTCTGCACAATGTGGGTTTCTGAGATTTTTTTTTAAAAAAAAAACAGGTCAGATTAGTGAGTGAAATAGGTGCAGTTCTGGACTAACTACCAAAGAACCAATTTACCGGTAACTCATGTGGATTTAGGCTTTTCAGCTGTTCGATTGTTCTCCATTTTTTTACTAACGCAGTACGGTTGAAACGGTTTTGCACTTGACATGGGACCTGATTGATCGAGGTGTGTGGACGGCATAGGCTGCAAAATGCAAATGAACAACAGTTAGACCTGGAATAGTGTAACCTTGATCAGTATGTTTCCTTGAGTATAAAACAATGAGTTCATTTGTCCAAACCTTGCGCAGAATTGATGCACCTCTGGTCTTTCCAAATTCAGGTAATATTTTGAAGCTGATGATGAACAAACTATGAGTCCAATCTCTAGACAGAAAGAAACTGAGAATGTGAGACAAACAGATTTGGATGAAAAGAAGGCGATGCTATCCTGCACGTGACAAGCATTCCTGCAAAGATAGCAACTACTGGAGCTTGTTGACCTTGGATGAGAACCTGCTCTGCATCGAAGTCGCGGCCAAGATCTCCGAACAGCGCGACCTTCAAGCTTTCCCCCTGAATATGGCAACACAATAATTTCAGGCACCGCCAAGAAATGATAATTTGGGAGGAGTGGAGGACCACAAAGGTAAAAACCGATCACCTCAAATCCTTCAAATGTATGTTGTGAAAAGGTATGTCATTACAAGTCTTCCACTTCCAAGCCTACCCCGCATCTTCAATGGAAACTATCTGGCCAATGATATCTGGCAACAAGCATATGGCAAAAATCAGTTGAAACGTGTTGCAACCAGAAAACCCGAAAATTATTTACAATTTTACCATCAGTCCCCGTGAATTGCTAGAACCAGCATCTTCTTCCATCTCTTGTACTACTGTTTGTTCCCCCATCTTTATCATCTCAACTTTCTTGCAGGCCATGTACTTTTCCAGTCTTGGGATCACTGTAAAATGCGACAATGTGTAGACCTTCCCTTCAGTTATCTGCTGTTGAAGACGCTTCATGTTCCACGGAGCTGCAAGCGCCTGCATCGTTTCGCCCTACAAATGAGCAAAAATAAATAAATATTTATCAGTTTGTTGATAATGTACACTACAGAGAACGCAAGATAAAATGCAAACTACACACAAAACTGAGTGTTTGTAGAGATTGGACTATAAGACTTCAGTTCATCACCTCATCATCAATCAGAAGACATTCAAGGCCGAACTCCTTGCCGTCAAGGGGACTCGCAACCGGACCCTGCGGCCTGTGTGCTTCGAGATGTTAGTCGAGACAATGGGGTGAACTCATCTTCAGACGAACCCATTTTGTCTTACTCTTGGCGTCTGTAACTGGGAGCACTTAGTTTATTCTAGATCTGGATGGGCGGCAGTGGAACAGAACAGAGATTAATCGACATTGGAGGATCGCACAGAGATATCAAATAAAGCCATGGATCTTTCCGTCCCAGATTTGGCAGTCGATTTCATCTTTTTGGTTACCCCCGAAATTACCTCATGATGCAGGTGAACGTGGGCTGGGCCACCTCCGCTAACTGTGGATTTTTCGACTTTCGTTGACAGTTTCCTTTGCCATGATGACCATTAATATTATTTCGGTGTAATTCATTTTTATTCTGACCAAATAATATATTCCCATATACAATTATCTCAATCCTATTACAGAAATCAGAATTTCCATGATATTTGGATAAAGGGAGTAGTAATAACACTGAAAGTTTCTGCTCACATTAATCTTGACTTTTTTCGACTTTCACTTTATATGTGGCCATTTGGGTCAGGGGCATGGGCTGGGGCACGCTCCACAACACGCACAAGGTCAAGATCGTGCTAATCGCTAGCCTGAGGTATAGGGCAGGCCAGGCTAACACATCAGCCCATGGATGACACATGGCCCGGCACGGAACCAGCCAGCCTTCCGACCTAACATCAAGTTAGTCCACACCTACTTTACGGCTTTTTCTACTTCAAACTACAAAACCGGATAGCCAACCCCATGCAACTGTTGAAATCGTTCACTTTTCCTACCTTACGGTTTTGACCTAGTCAACATGTGGAACCCATGTGTCCGTCCAATCTCTTGGGGTGTGATTGGTTGCCTTCTCTAACGAGCCATGTTTGTTCCAGAGAATCAGGCTCCCACTGGCCAGGTTGAGTCCATACATGACCAGCGTGATTGGTTGGTTGTTCTCATTGAGTGCGTCTAGCATGTGCAAAAGATGCAGCACTCGAACCAGGCCTGCGAGAAACAGAATCCATGGGGCAGTCCAGGCCCAAGGGTCGGTTCATGCAACCGATGCCGCAGTAGGAATACTGCATTCGGTGAGCCTGGATGAGGCGATACAACCATCCAATCACGTCTTTGACCTCCTTGGCAGTTCACAACAGCAGCCCTTCTCCTCCTCTGCTAATGTCATGTGAGCTCACACACCATGCCGCACTAGGAAACTTCTCGCCCTAGGATTCGAACCTTGGTGGATTGATTCCACCACAAAGCAGCTAACCAATTGAGCTCAATTTGCTAAACATTGATTCCAAATATACACTTAATTTGTCCTTTTAATTGAGAACTACTAGATCTTTTTCAAATTTGACCTCAACTAAGCGGTGCAAATAGTAAAGCCGTGTCAAACATTTTCAAATTAAAGTATATAACAACAAAAATTATCACAAATAACATTTAATCGCTACTCAAAATAATATATTATTGAAATTATTGAAATATGTGGAATAGAAACTAAATCAAGTGAACAAATACAACAAGTAAATAATTCAAGTGATAACAATCAAACTATGTCAAACAAATGGACAAGGAACATTTGCAACTTGTAATATTTTTATCAGCCTAATGCATAACTTTAGAGGATCCAGTGTATGTATTGTTACTTGCAAGTTAAATATTTAGTGTTGATTGATGATATAGTACTTCGTGCATGTATATTTAGAATGTATTGCAAGGAATATGTACAAGGTAAAAACAAGTCCTGACCCTAATGACAGTGATGTTTTCTTCTTGACCTCATAAACCATGTATCTATCTTATTTTCATAAGATGAAGAGTTGATAGCTGGAGGAGAAATGGATCATTCTGTATCTGTTCGCTCATCTTCACTCTCAACCTTCAGTCTCTTTGATTCCCTTTCCTCAATCATCATCTTCTCCTGAAATCAAAAGGCGAAAACATACATGATCAGGAATTTATAAGCTTCTCTGGACTTCAATCTACGTGCAGAAACCAAGATGCAACTTTCTAAACATGACTTGTACATCCTTAAATTGCATGTATTTTGTTTCAAAAGGACGGGGAAAAGGATTATCATCATCACCATATTAGAGAAGCTAGAAAATAGTGATCAAATAACTTGATCAGCGAACTAGCAGTCCTTCAATTTGGTTCACGTCCTTAAATTGCATGTCAATCATTCCGAAAGGGGCAAAAATGATATTAGATTCTACCTTATTAACTTTTGGACTGCACGAGTCGGATGACGAAGAAGAGCCTTCTTCTTGTTTCAAGACACTACAAGCATCTGCTTCTGCAACCTGAGCTGAGCTACTGATGAGTTGCAGCATATCATCATTCAAGACACACTTCACCACGAAGCACCCGTTGTGAAAGACTACCGCGAAGGCACGATCTGGGCCTGAACAAACAAGCGCTGAAATTTGTTCGCCTGTGACCTCTTCAGTGATCTCCTCTGCCGCTACACCGACAATCTCCTGTGCTGTATCACCAAAGATCATAACGTTCATAGTGCCTGTGGCGTCTGCCATAACTGCATCCAGCTTGTATCTTGCGATCCTACAACAGAAATATGGTTAAAAAAACTTCCATAACAAAAATACAAAATAGTTAATCAGGGTGCCCCTTCACGTTATTACCATGAAACAGGGGACCGATTTTTGGGACAATCCTTTACGCAGCCGCTGATTGATGACTTTTTGCAGTAGCAGCATGACTGGTACCACCAACCTTTGGTGCAGTCTATACCTTTCAAGGTGGCACGGCACAAGAATATGGGGTTCTGAAATAAAAACATGTAAAAGAGAAGGTCAAATAGGAGATAAGTTTGTGAAATAGGTGAAAAACTTTTCTCGAACAAGAAGGGGACCAACTTACCTGGAACTCAAATGGATCCAGGTTTTTTAATTGCTTGATAGTCCGCCATCTATTAACTAACTCAGTTGGGTTGAGAGGGTTTTGTACTTCGCAGGGGAGGCGATCAACCAAGTTATGTGGATATAGCAAACTGCATATACACAATACCATTAGACATGGACTAATTTGGTATTGATCAATATCGATCCTCAAGTACAAACTACTAAGTCCATTTTTCCCACACCTTTTGCGGAATGCTTGCACCTCCGGTAATTCCAAATTAAGATAGTACTTTGAAGCTGATGTTGAGTAAGCTGTAAATCCCTTGCCTAAATGGAAAGATAGTGAGATGAAATTGGGGATCCATATGATAACCCAAAAAAAACGGCAGTATAAATCAGCACCATTGTATCGTCGAACGCTCATTCCTGCAAAGACAGCAACAACTGGGGCCTGCTGGCCTTGGTTGAGAACATGTTCTGCGTCAAAATTGAGACCGAGATCCCCGAACAGTGCGACATTCAATTCCCGACCTCTGAAAATAATGGTAATACAACAACTAAGATAAACGCCACAAAACGATGAATTTGTAACGCAAGTCTGAAACCCATCACCACCTCGAATCGCTCAACCGTATGTTGCGAAAAGGAACGTTATTCCAAGTCTCAAACTTCCACGTGTGGCCTATATCTTCGATAGATTTTATGTGGCCGATGATATCTGGCCACAAGCAATCCCAAAGCATCAGTTGAGACATTATGCAAGCAGAAAACCTGAAAACTTACTAAAATTTTTACCGTCAGTCTGCCTGGAACACAGTACCTATGAACAAGCTTCTGTCGCCGTTCCTGCACGGAACGTCTTGGAAATCAACAAACTCAAAGCTGTGCCTCGGTATCGGAGGGCAGGTACCTTCCCCGATCTATTCCACCACTGTCTGCCCCCTCATCCATATCATCAGGGGGTTCTTGCAGGCCATGTACTTGTCTAGTCTCGGGGTCACTGTAAAATCAGACAAGGTGTAGACCGCTCCTTCAACGAGCTGCTGCTGGAGACGCTTCATGTCGCTCGGACACGCACGAGCCTGCATGGTTCCGCCCTACAAAATCAGCAAAATCGGGGGGAAAAAATCAGTTTGCTGTCAGTGGAAAGGATACGAGTTTGTTGGCGGGACTCCGGTTTGTGACCTCATCGTCAATCAGGAGGCAATCGAGGCCGAACTCCGTGCCGCTAAGTGGATTGGAGGCCACCCACATCCGGGAGAATCGCACCCGGACCTTCCGCCATTGGTGGTATCCGACTGTTAGCCGAGACAAGGGCGCCAACTCAACTTGTGACGAACCCATTTTGGCCTGGGAGCTCAAGCTGGTCCTAAACAACCAGAAGAGAAACAGAGCAAACAGAGCAGAGGTCAGTTGGGCGAAGCAGAGAGAAAACAACCAAATAACAGAACGAACAGAGCAGGGAATCGCCCTCCCATGGTGCAAGACAATGTCCAAAACTATTGCGACCGGACAAGGTTCAATCCTAGGAAATGCAAGGATGAGGAACGAAAGAGGAAGAAAACACGGTCGGGAGCCATGGAAGGTTGGATGCCATACCTCACCGTCGATCCGTCAGCGACCAAGGGCCAAGGGGCAACTATCCATGGACCTGGAGGAGGATTAGGGACGGCCAGATAGGTATTGTCTGAAGGTGCAGAGGATGGGAGATGGAACGAAGGGGGAGGCAGTGCCGCTGCTGAGATGGAATGGAAGTGGAAGGGCCGGAGAGTTTCCAAGGACGGCGTGTCGTAGAGGTGTGATCACAGCAGGGTGATCAATGTCGATGGGACATGTCAAGCTTGTTTGGCGCTGAGCTCAGAAAACTTTTCCACGAGTCGAGTCAAGTCATCCTCATCTCAACCGACCTGGTTTTTACTCGCAGTAAAAAGAAGCCTGGGATGGTTCTACCGCGTGGCTGACGCGTGCGTGCCGAACACTGTACTGCGGGTGTTTCCCTTCTTGTTACAGAGATGAGGTCGCACACGTATCACAATAGTGTAACTTGTTCTGATCCTGTCCGAGATGCTACGAGGAACGTACCTACCTCTGCCCGTTGCGCCGTGCACGAACGCCGGGAAAGCCAACCGATTTCGTCGCTCGGCGGGATCTAATCAATCGCGCCCAGTAGCTATGCCAATTGTTGAGTTGTCAAAAAAAAAAAGAACTGATCCGAATATAGGAGGAGAAGAACTCTGCTGTCTGCTCTGAATCGCATCCGGAGTTGCAGTTAAGTGCGAATCCGATGCCTACTGCCCCTGTTCGTTTCCTGCCCTCTAAAAATTATACTCATCACATCAAAGAGAATCTTACTATTTAGTAGTACTTTTATTAATTTAATGACAAAACCTATGTCACGACCCCCTCTAATTTGCGAGACGAATCTAATGATCCTAATTAATCTATGTTTTGCTACGGTGATGCTACAGATAAACATCTTCTAATAACACCATAATTATCTTCGTTGGATTCGTCTCGTAAATTAGATAGGGAGGTCTGCAATTAGTTTCGAGATTAAACTTTATTTAAGTACTCTAAAATGATAAAATTCTCTTTGATTTGACCCTCTAAAAATTATATACCTGGAAGTCGAAGCAAGCAAGACGCGCGCGCGGCAGAGATAGAACCGACCGAGTGTGTGAGCATCATCCATCTCTCCTACTGTAGTCGCCACAGCCGCCCGCAGCCATGGACTGGCGGACCTGGATTCTTTTGCTCAGGCTCACACTATTATTTCTTGACACGCTCCCGCACTTCCACTGGGCCATAAAAGGAAAGGCACTGCTAGGAAACACCCCCTGTAGCTACGCTTTATTTAAGGTCTAAATACGTTTATTTTGTCTCAATCAAAAAATAGAGACGTTTTTATAAATCGTGTCCGAGACGTCTCCGAACGTGCCGTGTCAAAGTTTGGTAAATATGATATTTGAAAACATGCCTATTGAAGTAAAAGACATTCAGTAGAGATGCTATAAAGCACGGATATGTTTATAGATACGCTTTCATGAATGTGTTGTATGTATTAGAATAGACACGATTTTATTGATACGTTTGGACTGCGTTTCTATCAATATAGGCACGCTGTATATAATGTTTCAAAAATATTATTGTAAAACTTCTTCTAAGCGATTGAGTTATTTATGCAATTAGTAAGAATTGAACCTACGACCTCTTTGTTTTCTACAAGCTCATCTAACCATCTCACATAGGAAACAAAGTTGTTTTTTTTACCACATATTCTTTTATACTCATATTCTCTTAGTGCTTTAACGTCTTTAGGATTTTCAATAGCGTGTCAAAACTGTCTCTAAATGAGGGTAGATACGATTAAAACGTGTCTAATATCATCTCACGTTTTATACGGTTTCAATAACGTGTCAAAAAACATGTATTATGTCGTTGGACACGGTTAAAACATCTCTAAATATCCTATCATTTTGAGATGCCCTCAACAACATGTCAACAAGCGTCTTTATGTTGGATACCAATGGTTCAAAGCATGTCTAAAGTCGTAACACTTTGTGATGTTTTAGAAAGCATGTCAAAAAACGTGTTTATCATATTATTAACATTAAAGCGTCTCTAAAATCATGTCATGTTGACACATTTTCAAAATCATGTCAAAAAGTATCTCTAGCTACTAATGTAGACATGCTTACAAAAACGTAACAACATAAACGTGTCTAGAGGCTATTTTTCTTGTAGTGAGGTCAACAGACGATGGAGTCGGCTTTCCATGAAAAAGTACCGTAACTCAAAGTGCAAGAGACAGGATTAGTTAGGGTGTGTTTGGTTTGGTCGTGGCTGTGAAAAAAGCTACCGTGAGCTATTGGTCGTGAGAAAAGCAGAAAGCCGTTTGGTAAAAATGGTCGTGGTCGTGAAAAAGTCTGTGAAAATGTCCGTAATACCCCTGAATGAATGAGAAATAATTTATATAAAAATTATTCTAAAGTTCATATATTAACATATTAATGGTCCATTTAACATGTAAATGAACATATAAAAAAATTAATTAACATTTTGCATCCGCCATTAACATAAGTATAAATTATAAAATAATTGAGTAATTCGCAGCAACCTTGGGGATATCCTTGTAAAAATGCCAAGACACAAAAATATTATGAATAATTGCAAATTTTTATGAGGTCCTTTTTGCAAAAGTCCATTCCAATCGTCTACCTCGCGCTGGTCATGGCAGTTCGCCATGGATGCCTTTGGAACCTCCAATCAGCCACGGAAAAATGGGAAATAGAGGTTGGGAGGAGGGGGAATGGAATCCCCGAACTATGGAGCAGCTATTGATGTGCGATTTTTCGTCATAGCCAAGGATGCTTCAAGATTTCAAGGAGGGGCCATGTTGGGTTGAGTTCGATGGTGGCAGCCAGCCTGCTCTACTCGTACAGCCCGGTCAACGATGTTTCAAGATTTCAAAGGCGCAACCCGGGATCGATGGGAGCTCGATGCTTGAACTGCGGCTCCCCGTGCCGGCCACCGAGGCGAGGCGGTGCATCGGGCGGAGCAAGCTAGCGAGGCGCGATGGCGGTTCACCGTGCAGGCGCAACCTTCCGCGACGGGGCCGTCCAACAACGTGGCCGGTGAGCGCTACCTAGCGCCGACCGGAGGAGCCGACGACCTTCGATTGGAGAGGTGTTGGCGGACGGCGGCCGAATGAGGAGAGAAATAGACGAGAAGAACGAACCGGTACGTAACATAACCAGTGGCAGTGGGTAATTTTCACGAACTTTTTCTCCCACGATCGATAAAAGCAGGTCGCTGGGTGCTGCGAAGTGCTGTAAAATTTGGCCTACGTAAAAGCAGCTTTTCTAAAAGAACTTTGGAGGAAGCATGGTCCTTTGGTTTGGCTTCCGACTTTTCTTCAAAGCAAAAGCACTTAAAAGTCAAACCAAACACACCCTTAGACTACCTCGCACCGGGGTCCGGTACCCCATACTGAAGGATCCGGATAGCGCAAAAAGTGCTGCACCGGAGTACTCGGATCCCGTCCGGTACCGCCCGGACCGCCTCTCACGCGCCATATCTCGCGGACGTACGGAGGGCCGCTACGTGCGGACGTGGCACGGGCCCACGCATCCGCGCGCCATCCCCAACGACCCCGGAAGGAGAGATAGAGGCGCGACGTGCGAGCGACGACGGATCGACGACGGCGCGCGGTGGAGGACACGGGCTCGGTAGATCCGCCGTCACCACCTGGATCCCGTCGCCGCCGCGTGGATCTCGCGCGGACGGATGGCCGGAGTTCCCCTCGACGGAGCTGCCGTCGGGGAGCTCGAGGCCCGCGCGCGTGGGGAGGAGGAGAAGGGCCGGCGACGGATCCCGCCGGATCCAGCCCCGCGGCCGCGCGCGTGGGGCGGCGAGCCCGACGGCGGCGGCGGGGAGGAGGACGGGCCACGAGGGCGGATCTTGGGAGGAGGAGGACGCCTCCGCCGGGCCATGGCCGCCGCCCTGCTCATCCATCTTCACCGCGGGCAGCTGCGGCGGCGGCGCGAGGCGCCATGGGGGCGGGGCTGGAGGTGGCAGGGCGGGGCCGGAGGCGGCGAGCGGCACGGGAGGCGAGGCCGGTGGCAGCGGCGCGGGGGAGAGAGGTCGGGCGGCGGTGTGTGCTAGGTGCCGGGAGCGATGGGGAGAAAAGGATAGGGAGAGGAAGAGAGAAGGGAGAGGAAAAGGAGAGAAAAAGGAGAGAAAAGGAGAGGAAAAAATGAAAAGAGGAAAAAGAAAAAAGAAAAGAAAGAAGAAAAAAGGAGGGGAAAATTAAATTGTTAAACTATTGTAAAAGTAATAAGTGAAAAAAGAAAAGAAAGAGGAGATGTGAAAGAAGATGTTAGTTAAAGTTGGTTGAATAAAATATTGGATAGTTGATATAGAGGATGGATATAAAGTATGAACGGGTGTCGTAAAACTGAACGTAGAAGAGAGAATCTTGCTGACTAGGACGGAATATTCTTTTTAGAGGATAAAAATAGAGTACCACGAGTGCGGGTAGTCTTAGTACTAGTTTCATAGTTAATCCGCCAAGTCCAATAATCCAATCTTGATACAGTTCATTATAAAAGCTTGGAAATTTTTTAGAGGTGACAATAGCTTGGACTTGTGAGTTCTGAATGACGGCAGGGAGCAGGTATGCAAACGGCCCTCCCTATCTGGCAGCAACGGTGACTTGTCAACCATGGAGGAAGCAGCAGGCAGGGACGAACGGAATGAGTAGCGCTCGTTGTTGATACGAAGGCGCGCGGGGAAGAATGCAGGGAACATCGATCCGGAGCGCCGCGTTGCCGTGCAACAAGGCACAGATTTTTCTTCCGAATTAGTTGACCCGACGCGGCTAAGAATCGCGCGGGTAGCATATTAGCCAGCTCCTATATATAGAAGTCCGAAGCGCTCCATGTGACCATTCGAGATCCATCGGTGCTTCGTTTTTTTCTCTACGTATATTGATATCTCGAGATGAAAAGGCTTTTTGACAACGGTTTAAATCGGAGCTCCGCCGTAGACAGCACAAGGAATAGGCCCTTATAGTCCCGGGTTAGCATTATTCTACTACTCGCTTTAAGTGCTGCTTTTCACAGTGTTTGCGTTTATTCTTTGTTCGTCTTTATTCAGTCTTTTTTTTTGTCTTTATTCATTCTTTGTTTACGCTGGATACGATCAATGTTCCTCAGCATGGAGGTGACGATGATCAAGAGATAAAAGCGGTCGAAGTGGAAACAACAACTAATGTTTCCCAGCATGGATCTAAGCAACACCGTTACCAGGAGGCAAAGAAAGGTGACATTGAGAAGGGTGCGGACCATTCCCAGCAAAGTCATAGACGATTTTTTCCCTCTGGTTTTATGAACGTTCTTGCCAAGAAGATGGAGCACATTGTCATGTTTTTCTCGGTAAAATCTTAGTCTTCCATGCATAATTACTGAAGCTTTTATTATTCCCACTCCATCCTCTTGTGAGATATTTAATAAACAATAAAATATACCTTAGGTCGCTAAACTATTTAGAAATGGTTTTCTATGTCCACAAACTCTCAAAATAGTCATCTAAATTTTTATAGCAGCCTTGCAAAAAAAATTTCTTATAGCAGCATCAAACGCTGCGTCGAACCGAACTAACATGGTTCGATTCGATTTTGTCCCTCTATCGTTGGATTTTCTCCATCCCACCCACCATCTCAACGATATTTTATCCACCATGGTTCAGTTTTCCTTCGAACCAAGTTTAAGGTTCGCTTTTTAACTATAACGTCTTTGGTTCGATTGCCACAACGTGCTTGGTTCGATTTTCCCAGCCCACGGTTCGATGTTCGGTAGCGTTGCGGTTGCTATTAGGTCCATGATCTCATTGTGTCAACTAGGTCCACATCGTTACACCTAGCCACCCTTCATACGCGTTTCCGTCGTCACACAACCGCTCTTCATGCGAACGCGATGCGCTAGCTAGCATTATGTGTGCTCTGGCCATCGCAGTCTCACCCTCCCATCTGACCTCGCTCTCCCCTTCTGTTACTCGTTATCCACTTCGTCGACATGCATGTTACCCACGACAACTGCTCGCTTATTACCCATGAGAACAGCCTACCCTTCGTATGTTGCGCCTTTCGCATGTGACATGACATGTCACTATCACAAGGGGGAGCGGGCACAAGCTATGATGGCATAGGAGAGCGAGACCGCGATGGACAGAGCACACCAGTTACTAGCTAGCGTTATTTAGGTAGGCTCGGTGGCGCGCACATAGAACACATAGTGATCAGTTGTGCACTGGCGCGCGTGAAGAGTAGATAGACGATGGTGTGGACCTAATTGACACAATATAACTACTCTCCATCCCAATATGTTGGCATTCTAGCTCTAGACATAGAGATTAAGAAAAAATGAATAAAGTAGGTGCGCAGAAACGATGGGAAAAGAAATAAAGATAAAGGTGTATTGGAAAGAGAGAAATGTGTCTCAAGAAGTGAGAATGCCAAACATTTCGAGAAAAATGGATGAATCCGAGAATGTCAAATATTCTAGAACGAAGAGAGCTGATCATAGACCCGAAGATTACAATAAAGTTTGTGGATCTGGATGACCTTTCGACAATAGTTTAAGGACTCCGATGATCATTTTCAGAGTTTGTGGACCTAAATAACCTTTCTTAACCAGTTGAGGATCTGGCAGGGTGCATTTGACTCTTTAATAAATATATTCATTTCTCGAATAAGCAGGCCTTCAACGCCCACTACACACTTGCTGGCCAGGATCACATGGAGAATAAGAGGAAGCGCTGCATCAAATACTCTCAAAAAGCATTCGGGCTCGCCATAATCTTAGTCGTGTATCTGTGCTCTGCGACATCACCACCCATAGGCAACACGGCATTTAAGGTTCCCATCAATGTTGTCTTGATCATAGCTATATGCGCTTACTTCTTCTCGCTCACTTTTCAACCGACGTGGGGCCGTGCTCTGGTCTACATCTCCTCATCCGCTCTGGTACTATAACGACGCTCTTGATATTCATCTCCTTCGATAAGGTTTACATCTGCGTTGTTACCTTTGTGCCGCTGAGCTTCGGTGTCCTTAGCCTCCTTGAGCGAAGGCGATGGTTGCGAGTGCGGCAACAAAGCACCGACAAAGACCTCGACAACATCTTCGACTCGGCAGCTCTTTTCCTCATCTCAGAAACCCTCATCGCCATGGTCATCACCTACGCGAAAAGCTTCAAGAACATAGCAGCCGCCATCTCCATAGGGTTCTTCTTCATCGTGTCAGTCATGGTCGCAATCTGTGTCATGGTGCTCACGACGGTGAGAACTAAAGAAGCTGTCAGCCGTGTGAAGCAACTCGCTGTCTTGCTACGGATCCTCCTCCTGCTCACGATCCTTGTCACCTTCATCTCATTATTCAACGAGTCCTAGGGAGGTTCAATGAGTCCTGGAGTAGTTTAGATTGATTTTGTAATCGAGGGATGTACTATGCTTTAATATCAATGAGTTTTCCTTTACAATTTTTTTTTGGTGCCCTGCTTATTTTGTGGCCATATCAACTCTCTTGAAATCATTTGTACTCTTGTGTGTTACAACTATGTATATATGGGTGTGTTCGTTTCCAGGTATATAATTTTTAGAGGGTCAAATCAAAGAGAAGTTTATCATTTTGGAGTACTAAATAAAGTCTAATCTCGAAACTAATTGCAGACCCCCTATCTAATTCACGAGACGAATCCAACGAGGGTAATTATGATGTTATTAGAAGATGTTTACTGTAGCATCACTGTAGCAAAACATAGATTAATTAGGATCATTAGATTCGTCTCGCAAATTAGAGAGGGGTCGTGACATAGGTTTTATCATTAAATTAATAAAAGTACTACTAAATAGTAAGATTCTCTTTGATGTGATGGGTATAATTTTTAGAGGGCAGGAAACGAACAGGGCAATAGTTTTCGGTCAAAAAAAGTATGTATATATAGTTCAAGTTTTGTTGGGGACATGAATGAATAATAATTTATCACTTTCTTCTCTACTTAAGATGTTTGTTGTGGTCTTCTCTTCAAATCTGCCCCTAGAGTTAAAATGTTCCATCACGTCAACGAGACTAGCTAGAGGAATACGTTAGTCATTCCATATTTCCATGGAGTCCACCTCGATCTCCTATGGTTGTTGCCCGTCCTTCAGGAGGGGCAGATCGGCAAACAACCCTCGGTGTGGGAGACGGCGCTAGTGTCCTACACGAGGGTGTACTTTAACACTGCTATTTCCATTAATATTACATAGCTGGTGCAGTTTTATATATACACTGCTGCCCTTCTCAGGTTTTAGAAAGCTTCAGGGCAGAATTGGGATGAATATTAGGCCTCTTTTATCTTTCAGCACTTGTTATGTTAAAGAGAAAAAATGTGTTGCTTCTGATAAAAGCTCGTGTTCGCCCCAGAACATGTTGGACCATAATGTATGTATGTATTCCTTCTACTTTTTTCTTGTCGTTAGGACAAGCAAATTAGTGTAAATTTGCACTCAAATGTTTGTCCTAATGTATAAAAGAAAGGTAAGAGAAGAGTATTGTTTTGTAGTGAATGTTTGCAACTAATTCCAACAACATTACAGTGTCATCGCAGTCGCAGAGATCACTCTGTTCTTGCGTTCTGTACCCCTCCTGAATAAAAGCTTGGACTGGGCGCTCCAAATTAGCAGTCAATCGCATGCATCCGGCACCGACCGAGAGAACGCAAAACACCTGTAAGGAGCGGCGCTCCCCACGTGTCACGAATCATGAACTTCACGGCCGTCTCCATCTTGTTTGTATTTCGAAACGTTATTACAGGCAGCAGTGGCAAATCTGACAAAGTACTGGTCCGAATCGGAGATCACGTGTTAATTGGACTCGGAGCAGAATCAGCCGCGCGATAAATAGCAACGGCGTGAGCTGCGAACTGTTTTACTCCGCCAACAAGTGATCGAGTAATCATCAGCCAGGTATGGTGGCGCTGAAGCGGAAGCGATCGGAGTTCGAGCTCCCGCACGACGTCCTCGTCGAGATCGCCGGCCACGTCGCCGCGAGCTCGCCGCGGCCCATGGACGATCTCAGCAACATACGAGCCACGTACGTAAACGCAAAATACAGTTACCGGAAACCATATACTAAGTATAGTTCATGGAACTTGTCGGTCATAGTATTATTATTATATTATTTTTTTATTTGTGAATCATATCATGACATTACATACTCCTTCATTTTTTTTGTTGACGTTAGAACAGCCAATTTAGTGTAACAAATAAAAAACAGAGGAGTACTGATTAATCACTAACACAAGTGCTTGCAGCTGCAAGACCATGCGCGCGGCGTGCAGCGACCCCGGCGTGGCGAAGCGCGTGGCGCTGGAGAAGGAGGCCGCGATGAAGTGGGCCGAGACACGTCGGTACAAGGCCCTCGTGGCGCGGCTGGCCGCCGCAGGCAACCCGGAGGCCTGCTTCCAGGTGGGCCTCCACCGCGTCTTCGCGCGCCGGCAGGTCCACCGCGGCGCCGCGTGGCTGGAACGAGCCGCTGCGGCGGGCCACAAGGCGGCGGCCTACGTTCTGGGCCTCCTCTTCTACCATGCCTCGGCCCACGCGGCGGCCCGCGATGCCGCGAAGCGCTACATGGCGCAGGTGGAGGGCGAGGGCGGCGAAGCGAGGAAGACGACGACGAACCGGGAGTGCTCCCGGTGCCGGGAGCACGCCGTGGCCGCGATCCGGGACGTGACGTGGAAGGTGGCCGGGCCACGTGGCAGGGTGGATACGACGGTGCTGCCGGAGGATGGGCACCGGTGCACGGCGAGCGGCTGCGGCTTGCCGGAAGGCTGGAGCGGCGACGCCGTGTTCTGCAGCCACTGGTGTAGGATCAGGTACGAGTACGTCGCCTTCTTCTCGCTCGTGTATCTGCCTGTATTGCAAGGATGTAAATAGTGAAGTTGGGCCCTTCCAACGAGCAAATGAATGAATCAGAGCAACAGCACCTTGGATAGCAGAGGAAAAGCAGAGCAGCGGCATATTGTATCGGATTAACTTTTTCAGAAATAAACATGGTTTGTTCCGGGTTCCAGGATCAGACACTAAGTACGTCCACTTCTTTTCGCCTGTATCGTATAAGTGTGAACGGTCGAGTCGTTCTGATTAGTACTAAGAAACACTAATGCGTTTGTACCAAATTAACTACTAGTCCTTAAAAGATAGTAATAAAGTTACTACTAGTAGTACCTTTATGTCTCAATGATAGCAGAGGAAAAGCAACTGGCATTCGTAATGCTTTCAAAAATTAATATTGTTGGTTGGTATAACTTGATCATGGAATGAACTTATGACGTCTTTGGCATGGCTTTGCTCCATAGTAGAGCAGCTCCACTTCTAAACTATACTCCAAAGTTAGCTTATGTGTTTCATCTATATATTTAATTGCAGTGGACTTATTGATTCAGATGGATTAAAAACTTTTTTTAGTTGCTAAGCGAACTTGAACACAGCCTAGGAGAAAAAAAATCGTTTCTACTGTTGATAGTAACAAAAACAAATCAAGAATTTAATCCAATCAAACCGTGTTGTGACTCTCTTTTATTTTTTTGATAAAACAACCGTGTTGTGATCTTCGTGAGTGAAAGCAATCTCAGATTCACGGTAGCCAAACCAAAAGGCAGTCAAATAATACTAGCTTGCATTTGTGAACTAGTGCTACGAACGTGCAGAAACTGAGTTCATTGGTTTTACAAATGAAAATTCTATTGGTGCCCCAGCCTCCGAGGTTTGTAGCAGCGTGGGAAACCTCCTTCTCACACCACTGTGCATCCATCTGAGCAACATGACAACATATTTGCCGCAGAAAAAAAAGAGCAAAGGCCCTGGTCGTTTCTCGCCTCTAAAATTTAGCATCTGTCACATCAAAGAGAATCTTACTATTTATGAATATTTCGATCAATTTAATGACAAAACCCTATTGACAGATTGGTGCTAATTTTTGAGATGAATCTAATGAGCTTAATTAATTTAGATTTTGTTAAAGTGATGCTACAGTAACCGCTCTTCTAATCACGACTTAATTAATCTCATTAGATTCGTCTCGTAAATTAGTCTAGAGACCTATAATTTATTTTATAATTAAACTTTATTTACTACTTCTTAATAGTAAGATTCTTTTTGATATGACAGCTCTAAAGTTTAGACCCTAGAAAACGAACACACCCAAAGTCAAAAGGCTGTGCTCAAGTAATCACAGACCAGGTTGCTACGACTACGCTTTAAGGCCGTCCACACGGCCGTGCAATTGTTTGTAGCTGTTCTCACCAAATCACCAGCTACCTCCACTAATGAACCTGGGGTCTTACAAAATTGATTCGCCAATTCATTCTCAACTTTAGTATATTAAACGACGCGACGTCAGTCCAAAAAGCAAACTAAAACCTGCAGGCAGCAACTATAAATAGAGTGCCAATTAGCGCTCCATATGCGACCATCTGAAATCCATCAGGGGTTCTTCACTTCAATTCTCCTCCTCTTGTTTCATTGATAGGCAGGGCCAGGCGGCGCTAATGGAACGGTTAGTAGCAGTCTGCAGTCTACTGGCAGCTTCGCTTTATTCACTATTTCTCGTCAACAGTATTTGTGTTTATTTGTTATTTGTTAGTTTTATTTTCACCTTTTGGGCTGCCAAACTTTTATTCTTTACTCCATTCTTTTTTTGTTGACGTTGGCTAGTTCAAATTTGAGCTAAGCAACGTCAACAATATTAGAATGTACGAGTACTTTTTTATTACTACCTGCGTATATGTAACTTTGCTGAAATATTTGAATACCTGCGAATGTACACATTGACGCTAGGTAATTACCCTCGTAAAAGATATGAATATATAGTACTCCCTCTGTTTCAAATTATAAGACGTTTTTGACTTTCAGACTTCATGTTTGACTATTCGTCTTATTCAAAAAATTTGTGCAAATGTTATTAATTTGATTATGATTTGTTTTATCATTAAAGATATTTTGTAAATGACTTATTTATTTGTATATTTGCACAAAATTTTTGAATAAGACGAGCGGTCAAACGTGAAGTCTGAAAGTCAAAAACGTCTTATAATTTGAAACAGAGGGAGTAGGCAATTCAGGTGCCCCCGTGTGTAGGTTTCATCACTACAATGGAACACATGCCCTCCTCACCTTTGCAAAATGATGGTGTGAAAGGATGATACAAATGGTTTTCAAACGTAGAGTATATGTGTGTAATACTTTCTGTCCTAACTTATCGTTATGGATATAACTTTTTGTCACAATATACTACGATTTATCCCACAATATGTGTAGCAAGTGGGAGCAGTTGTTATACTGACTTCCTAACATGCGAGTGAGTAATATGGAAACACTACTTTTTCTACTCTTTGTGAGTGCCTTATTTTTTTCTTTTTTCTTTTAGCATGTCATGATTTGAAACATATTATTGGTGCCATTGATTAAACATAATCTGGGGAGATTATGCACTTGCTTTTTCCTACACGAGAATTCCTAGGTTGATGATAAACACTACGTTTTCTACTCCTACATTTTGCGATCGCTACATTCCAAAGAAGCCGACGGATCCTAGCAGCAGTCAAATTGGTTTGGCATGCAACCAAACGTGCTCAAATATTCAATTTATGTATCTCCATTCAGTTTTCAATCCAATTTTGTTAGTTTATTTAGTTTCCTATACCCCCATCATGCAACTATTCTCGTGTAAAGTTTGAGCACTGAATTCAAATTTTACAAATAAAAATAAAAAAATGTACAAAAATGTAGATCAGACACTGTCTTGAATTGTTTGAGAAAATACATTGAGTCAAGATTTTGTTTACAGAGAGTTGAATGGATAAATTAGTTTGTTCGGGGAGTAAAATGAATTTTCCCTTCTTTGGTATAACACTAAAACATGTAGTATACTTTTAACAGTGAAATGGAGCTAGATTTGGAGCCATCTCACATGAGGCCGGCTTCAATTACAACTGGTTAGTAAAATGCCTAATTGTCTGTTCGTTCCCCTTTAGATTATTGCACCCGCCTAATTAATAACTTATGTTCATTTTTTCATCGATTGCGAATCTATGTTATATGTTTGGCAGCAATACAGAGGAAGCGCTGCAACAGATACTCGCAGAAGGCTCTCCAGTTCGAGATGGTATTCGTCATGTACCTGGGCTCTGCATGATCATCCACTGCAGGAAACACGACACTTATGATTCTTGCCGTTGTTGCCTTATTCATCGCTATCTCTGTTGACCTATTCTGGTGCAAGCTTGTTCCGAAGTGGGGCCGTGCCTCGGTATACCTCTCTTCATTCAACCTGGCGCTCATGATACTCTTTACACACCTCTCCTCCAAGACGTACAACAACGGCTATGCTGCCATCGTTGTGTTTGTGACACTCGTCAGCTTTGCCATCGTCTTCATTGTTTTCGAAATATACGTCATCTTCATTGCAGACAAGCTATGGCCGCATAGAGCGGGCGATGTGAGTTATCAAACCATCGACGAAGAAATCAACAACATGTTTAACTTGGCGGCACTTGTCCTCAGCTGGGGAAGCGCCATCAACATGCTCATGACGAAGACTCCCTTTATAGGGCTCTCCCTCCTCTTAAGCGTCCTTGTGGCAGTCTACATGATGGTGCTCACGACCGTGAGAACTGGTAGAGTGGCCTTCCGCCTTGCTAAACTGCTCGACATCTTGCTGCGGTTCCTTGTCCTTATCACGGGTGTGGTAACCTGCATGAAGTTTTTCACCCTTTTGCGGGCTAATCTAGCTACTCTGTTTTGAGTGTCCATGCTCTGCTTCCTCTTGTTTCTACTTGCCCATCTCTTAAATCATTTGTAACTGACTGTTTCAACTCTGTTCAGTTGCCTTGTTGGGGCTATAGTTTAACAACTGTGAGTTTATGGCTGTATCCTAGAAAGGGATTCTTCATCACTGTCTCATGTTTCCCATTGGCAGACCTAATTACTAGCTTCTCTTTTTTTTGCATGGTAAACATTGAACGAATCATTTCGTACTAAGAATCCAAACGATTAACTCTGCAGCATCATAGCTAACTAAGTCACTAACGAATGTAATGTACTCCACAAGCATATGTTTTAAGCAAATGAATCATTGAATATAATAATGTCTCCATGACAGGAGTGAAAATGCAGACTTTGGATCCAGCCTTTCAAAATACCTATGGCATCTAATTACTTCAAGATCCACATGGTGTTAATCATAGCACCAAAAATTACTTCAAGATCCACATGGTGTTAATCATAGCACCAAAAAAGATTGTAGTGAAAAAGAACTTAAACGCTGGGGTTAAGCATACGCTCCTTGATACTTGTCTCGAACAAAAGCAGCTCTCAGCTCTCAAAACGTGATGTGCAATTAACTTGACTACTCTTATTCACGGCAAGTGATGGCACTAATCTCTACTGCTTGAAGTATTCCTTCAGCTTCATCAGCCAGAGGAGGTACTCACGGCTGTCCTTATTGATCATGTACTCGTGCAAGAAGTTTGTGGTCATAGGTGAGATCCCGCGCAGCTCCAGGTACTTGTGGAATGCCTTCTGCAGGTTTTCATCAAGATCACTGTAGCATATTGAGTGTTAGTCATCACTTCTGATCACCACCAAAAATCAAATCTCATCTATGGAGGGAATTAAAATGAGCTAGCGAAGTTATGTTTTCTTACTTGAAATCAGGACCCTCGTATGCGATCAAGTCTTTTTCGCCATCCGACTTCTGGGTCACAGCCAATGTATCGATGATGACCTCATCAGGATAGGCAGTGCAGGTGAATTCAAGGGTAGGGCTATCACCCTTGGAGATGGTGACTGTGAGAGGAATGCTTGACTGGGGGGCTTCTCCCCTTCATCTTCCTGATTTGAGTCTCCCTCGCCATCATCATTCTCATCATCATTGTCATGATCAGGCTCCTGTCCACTGACAAGGCTGGGCATGTGAACTATAACCTCGATCTTCTCACTCTGATAAGTTCTTGTGAGGGTAATAGCATTCATCCCCTTCTCATCAGTGATTTTGAAAGGGAAGTTCTCTGGAATCTGCTCAACCTGTTTTAAGGAGACCAAA
Organism: Chloris gayana; assembly: GCA_031894775.1. Taxonomy (NCBI): domain Eukaryota; kingdom Viridiplantae; phylum Streptophyta; class Magnoliopsida; order Poales; family Poaceae; genus Chloris; species Chloris gayana. The sequence continues at coordinate 196,096 of JAUNZO010004821.1, read as the reverse complement.
TGAGAATCCATCCAGATGAAAAATATACTGAAATGAACAGATAGATCTTTCTAAAATAAATAACAGGGTTCACAGCACAGGTATAAGAGAAAAAAGCTTGATTTCTTTTCAATCATCAGTATTTGCTTATTTTTGCAATAAATTCTACCAAATATAGATAGAATGAACAGAAAAGGCAAAATTATTCCCAAGAAGGCAAGAACAGCGGGCATCAAAACCACCACAAGCGACATGTTTCATTCAGCCCCAATTTTAATCTTTGAATTGAAAAGCAAATTCTATGTGATTATGCTGTCCAAAAATTCACAGGCCGATCTCTCCTCTACATAATAGCAACACAGGAACACCAAAGATGAAAGTTAAGGCATTTAGTGTTAAATAGGTACATATATAGGAGTGTCTAGTTGTGTTTCCGCTTTCTGTTCCTCTCTGACAGGTGGACAGACAGTCAATCTGGACACTTGACATTGGAAAGACTGCCGACTCAAAACTGAGCCTACAGTCAATCTGGACACTTGACATTGGAAAGACTGCCGACTCAAAACAACACTAAGAAACACCCAAACATGAGCCTCTACATCAGAAATAGCATACAACATCCAGAGTACCTCAGAAAGAAGTAGCAAAGACACTTAAACAAAAGATAGATACAGCTCAAGATACTACAAAAATATTTCCATTATAAACAACACACTAATGATCTCATACACTTATGTCATAGATTTATCAAGTGAAACACACAAATCTACAGTAAACATGGACACGAAGGAGCTGGAATACAAAATAGCTCGAATTCGGTAAGCAAACTCATAATAGAGAACCTAAGTATTGTCTAAATACCTTAAAAAACAGGAGTACTACTGGGTAAACAGAAATACAGGATTTTACTGTCAATTGCAATATTTCTTACAGATTGAACTAAAATAGCAGCATATAAAATTTGCAAGAATATAAATCTCGACCTCAGAGTATATCAGATACCAATTCACACCGCAGCAGCATGTTGCACTTAAGCACAACAGAAATCACCAAATAAACAACATAACCATCAATAATTACCCGATCACATTGTCGTTGAGGCCGCTAAAGTTACACTAACAAGGGTTCTACGCTAAGAGCGAAATAGCAACACTAGCTAAAGAAAAAATCGGCGCACGCACCCGGTCGTGGTCGTCGCAGTCCTTGGCGTACTTGATCTCGGAATCGATGACGCTGAGAAGCTCCGTGTCGGAGGTAGGTCTGGTCGCAGGGACCGACGAGAACGGCATCGCGCGAGGCTGCGGCCGCGTCACGGCGGCGGCAAGGGGGCGAAGAAGCGCGGCGCCGCGGGGCGCGCCTGAGGTGGCGGCGCGGAGAAGGGGCGCAGAGGAGGCCGCGGCGCGGCGGGCGGCGGCGTAGAGGGCCATGAGGTGAGAGGCGGCGGCGGAGGCGACTTGAGGTTCACTAGGGTTTACGGGGTTTGGAGTTGGAGGATGGGAGAGAGGGTTTATGATTAGGATTTAGGAGGGAGTGGGGTCTATTTTCTTTCAGGTTGCGGCGCTTCTTGCGAAAGAAGAAAGAAATTGGCCTTTTTCAACCACATCCAATATCGGCGGTCAAAAAATATTTACTAAGATTCAAATAAACACAACTTTCTATATTTCATTCATCTAAAGGGGACGTCACATAAATTATATCTAGGCCTGGACGTGTAGCTCGAAACTCGTGAGCTGGCTCAGCTCGCTCTTAGCTCGGCTCGGCTCGGTTCGGCTCGCAAGATTTCCAAACAAGCCAAGCTCATGTTTCAGCTCGTTTTGTTTTCAAGCTGATCCAAGCTGGCTTGCGAGCCAGCTCGCAAGCTAACGAGCTGTACGGAGAGGACATGAATTTAAGGCCCATTAAATCACAAGTGAAGCAAGCTAACGTAAATAGGCCATTATCCAGCCCATCTCATGTTTGCTTGCCTTTTTGTATGGCCTGATGAACCCAAGCAACTGATAAAGTAAATGTAATGTGTTATACTTGATCAACTTTTGCATATTGTATAGTCAATGCTGACTTGAGATGTCTTTTTGTAGTGACGATGGCTTCTTCACTTGGAGAATCTTGGCCTGGTTGGTGGTGCTCACGAGCTCACGAGCTGGCTCGAGCTGTGACCGAGCCGAGCCGAGCCAGCGTTCTGGCTTGTTAAAATTTCAAGCCGAGCCGAGCCAGCTCGCTTCAGTTTCGAGCTGGACCAAGCCGAGCCGAGCCGGCTCGGCATCCAGCCCTAATTATATCTAGTGTCTTTGAGAACAAAAAAAAACTGATCTTTCATCAGAAATACGGTATCCCACCGGTGCCAAGAATTCTCGTAGGCAAGATTCAGAGTGCGCTGAGAAGTTGGCAGCAGCCTGAGACACTAGTAGAAACACATTGGCGCGATTCAGAATGTGCTCCTTTGGGCACAGGATCATCCCGACCAGGCCATCATAGTATCACAATTCACAAATGTATCCAGATAAGCGTCAACTAGATGGTAACAGCTGGCAGCAACAGCTAATTCTAAGTTCTCCTCGCTGGTATCTACCTGCTCCTGTTCTGCCAACTGATACATATCGATTCAACTCTCTTATTTTTTAAGAGAGGAAGCTTTGAGCAGTCACAGCATTCCTGCAACAAATACTAAGGCTAGGCTACCAAAAAATGTTGCCAAATCACTTTGCTGCTCCTCATTGCTTGACGAAATCCTTCAACTTCGCCATCCACCTGATGTACTCCTGGGTCTGCTTGGTCACCATGTAATCGTGCATGTAGTTGGTAGCTGAAAGTGTGACCCCCCTTTGCTCCAAGAACTTGAATAAGCCTTTCTGCACATTCGGTGGGAGTTCACTGCAATAGATGAGATAGTGAGGGATTAGTAGTTGCCATCACATTTTAGGACCCAAAACTGAATGTGTAAACCGATGTTTCTTACGTAAATTCAGGGCCCTCGTAGGGGAACTTCTCTTCTCCTTCAACCTCTGTTTTCTCCACCATCAACATGTCATCAATGGTGATCTCCTCGCGAAAGGCTGTGCAGGAGAACTCAAGCTTCGGGCCAGAAACTTTGGAGACAACCACCTTCATAGAAATGCTGCTATCTCCGGCACTCTCATCATCTTCTTCGTCCTCATCATCCTTGCCAGCATTCTCATCATCACCCTCACCATCTTCGTCATCAAATTCAGGCCCCCCTTCAAGGTTAGGCATGCTGACGATGACCTCAATCTTCTCGTCCTTGTAGTCCCTTTTCAAAATAACCACACTCATGCCCTCTTCATCAACGATTTCAAAAGGGAAGTTGTCTGGAGCAGCTTCCTGTGCAAACAAGAATAAACTAACAGTTAGAAAGCTTAAGTATCTACAAGGCCTCAGACTGATGTCAAGTACCTAAACATGAATTGGTGTAAAAGCAGTATACAAATTCTACACTGAATGTTACATCGTGAACAAAGTAAATTTTGTGCATCATTGGGAAATAAGTAAACCTGTGTCAGCTGGAAAATTGTTCTCGTGTAGAGCCTAAAATAGTTCACATCTTGAAACTAAACCCTTAATAAATACAATCATAGACCACAAGGATTTCAATTTACACTACCCAAAAATCATTAGAATGATTGGGTGATTTGACAGAAGCTGAATCATCGAAGCTTCTGAGAGGAGACAGAGACCAAACATATCCTTTGCTTATTTGGGGTATACAAAAATGCAACATGAAGCGGAACTATAACTATAATATGTATGAAAGGTGACTGAACCATATACATGGAAAGAAGAATCTTCTTGATTTATTGACCACAAATATGAATATAGACATGATGTGGAAGACAAACACAAGAAAATACAGCTGCAAAATTAGACTCTTGAACATCCAAAAGAAAGTGGATGCAAGAATGTCATGTTGTGGATTTGTATCATTATCATCCAAAGGGGTCTCTATGTCAACCAATTTCAATGTCAAATTTCCTCTTACAGAACATAGATACAACAAATGTAGAACAACCATACAAAGCCTTTGATATGCACATAAAACCATGAAATGGTCGGCCAACCCAACACCAACAAGTATTGAGTCCTAAAAACAATATCCATGCTTTCTGAAGATGAAATGTCCCAAGTTCCCCCAAATTGAGACATAAGAAAGCTCTTTGTGAACTTTCACTTTAAGTGGTCACAATGTCACATTACCAATGGAACAGTTTTTTAAGCTAGAATATCTTATATCTTCAACCGTCGAATTTAAGATGCCTTGGCAATTCAAACGGTAAACTATGACGCGATGGACCACTTGCATTGACAATGACATGTAAACATCTATGTGCCATTCACAAGAGTCATCACTAGAATATTCCACAGAATTTCGTTGAAACTGCATTCTCCATACCAATTTGATCTCTAAACGAGCCTATACACTTCTGAGACGCCCCAAATCCCACAGATTCAAGAGGCTACTACATGTTACCAAGGAAATTGAACTGGCTCGGATAAGATAACTGAAAGGTGGGAACCGAGCTTTACCTGCTCGTCACTGTCGAGGTACTCCTGTGCGTCCCTTATCTCTAGGTCGAGTGCTCCGGCGAGGTTCCCAGCCCCCGACCCCTTCTTCTTCTTGCCCTTAACCTTGCTGTCCAGCACCACGGGTGTCGAGTTCGCGCCCTTCGCGGCGCGGAGGGAGCCGGGAGCGGACGGCGAAGCTGCGGCAAGGAGAACGCGCCGGCGCCTCCGCCGACGGAGGGCGCGACGGAGAGGTGGAGGGAGGCAGTGCAGGAGGTCGCGGAGACGAGAGCCATGGCGGTGCGCGGAGGTGAGGAAGGAAGGGGATAAGGCGAAGGAAGAGGAGGGGTTTGCTTGGGTTTTGGATGGGGCGGGTTAAATTAACGGCAAGATCACTGGACTGGCCAGCACCTTGTGTGACGTAAGATATGGCCCATATGTCAGTGACGGTACGAGCTTCACCTGCACCGTGTTTGCGGTTTTGCAGCGACGGTGTAGTCTTTCTTTGTATGATGAAGACAAAAAAATCGTTGTAAACGAATAGCGTAATTCTGTTTATATTCGATAAAATTTGCATGACTGCAAAACAACATAATTTCAGCAGAAATGCAAGATTTATGGACTCTTCGTTGTTATAAAGCGCAGTTTAGGTGACTCGTGCCCTATATTTTGAGCCTAAAAAAACTTTTAGGTGAGCGCATCATGGTAGGTGGCACGGCGTGGTTTTCTATTTCATCTTTTCCTTTTTTTTCTCCCTGTTTGATTAGATACCTACAGCCTACAGCTCCAATCAAGCCGATCCAGGGGAAATGATGCTGCTTTCGTGCTCTCGAAACTTTTTGTTGAAACGTGAAATTACTCTTGAAAAAATAGATACACTTCAAATCTGGTCAAGCGATACATATACAGACCGAATTAAACATGGAACCAATTTAGCCTCAAAATGGAGGATCAATTTAGCCTAAAAAAAGGTAACCAAGAAAGTATGCCTGAAAATGAAGATCGTGATGGAACCCATTTAGCAAAGAGTAACTCTGAAATTGAAGGATAATAAAGCAGTAGCAGGTTACTTCTACAAGGACTTGAGAAAAAAGGCCCTCACTTTACATCACGCAATCACAGAAAGATGTACAGTTTTGGTATCAGCCGTGTCCGAGAGCTGAGCCTGCAATCTTGGCAAAGCACCGGACAGAGTATATACAAGGGCAGAACCGGAGCCTCTTTCACTTGCCAAGGCTCGTCGATTCGTTGCTGCCTTTATTCCAGTCCAAGACGCAAAGAAAAATCAAGAACACAAGAAACATAATAAGCTAAGAAAGAAGCATCGATCAGACAGATGGTCACCGGCTCGCAAGAACCCTTCGTCTTGGCATGTTGGATCAACCGCCGGCCGAGGATGATTCACCCGCGATCGTAGTAGCCGCGCGCCGCCGACGAGAGGAAGGCCGGCACGTCGCTGCCGCCGGCGAGCCGGACGTAGTAGGACGCGCGGGGCGACGCCTCCGGCGACTCGTTGCGGAAGAGCGGCGTCTCGCCGCCGCTGGCTAGGTGGAGGATGGCGCGGTACAGGAACGGGAGCAGGCCCTCCATGGATTGGACAGGGAGCCAAGGTAAAGCAACGACTGTTGTCTGTCTGTTTGGTCAGGCGCTACAGCAGAGGAGGATAAAGAGGACAGGGGGACTTATAAAGGCTCTTTAGGCTTAGACAAAGAAGTACGACGAATTTGACCAGTAATCAAATCAATCAGTGTTAGTGGACAACAACTTGATTAGAAAAACCACGGCTGCAAGCTAAGGGGAAGTGGTCAATGAGAGGGGAGCCACAGCAGCCGGAAGTGACGGGTCGCGCTGCCTTGCCTTGCCTTGCCTTGCCTGTGGAGGGAACCCATATTTATCCAAAGCATGGAATATTAGTTGTGGGAACAGGTGGAGGTGGGGCTACGATTTTGTGGCGTCTGCTGGTGGAAATCTGGAACCGGTTCTGGGTTTTCTGGATTCTGGTTTGGGGACGGCGAGGAAGAACAACCCTCCCAACCAAAAAAGATGGACGGACTTGTGCTAGAAGAAAAGGACCACAAGAAAGAATAATGTACGCATCAGAGAGATGACAGATGCAGGAAGGGACAACTTACCTGACCTCTAGGACATATTCTAGTGATGTTTGTTGTGCCTTCCTGGGAGTCATGCGTGTTAGGAGAAGCTTGGCGATTGAGACTCCAACGAAGCCTATCATTGGGCCAATAAATATTGGTACGTTCAATCCGAAATCAGGTATACCATCATCCTCAGGTAACTGAGCAGAAATGGTTGGGTCAACTTTAAGCATCATCCAACTTCTGAAAAGGACACACTACTATGTCTAAGAAATTGACACTGGGAAATGGAACAAATTGTTTCCCTTGATGTTTACATCTGAAGCTGCTCAGTAAACTGACACACCATGAATAACTTAGTACAACAGTGTAAAGTTCTTACATATGTATCTTTGGGCTTCAATTCTGCATACTTAATAACATATAATTTAACTTCCATAATGAATTTCTAGCAACAAGTGGCAAAGCCTCTCTACATAAAGCTACCTATTGCTGAAAGCTGGCTCCTTTTGTTTGTGACAATTCCTCCGCGTGAAAGATGAGCAAGTCAATGAGATCAGCAAAGATATTGCTTATAAAACTGGTGCTGCAACGATCCAATGTATTGTGGATAGACATCACCATGAAGGTACAGGCCTAAGAACTAAGATGGAAGATCTGACAGTCAGGTTTGTAATTGTCCTTGGATGCAGCCTCTTCGAACTTCTTCAGTGGACCTTCGTTCTCTGTCAGGCCAGTCTGGACAAAGTATCTTGTCCACCATGAAGAACTCCGCAGCTTTGCCTGGGAACAAACATTGGTGGATTTTGTAAGCAAAGGAATCTATTTTGCTAGTCAAGACAACAACTTAACAAAAGTTTACATCCCCATGCATCTACTTGTGTGACACAAAAAAATATATAATGAAATCAACTCCTTCTTAAAGGTAGGAACATACTAAACCCTGCAAACAAGACTATCAATAGCACCAACGGACAAAAAAGACTTCAGGCAACAGGCAACAACATCATCTCAACTGCTATAACAGAACATTAGAAGATATATAAGATGCAATTAAATTATGGGATGTCAAATATCAACATCACTAGAGCTAAACAATGGAAACGTGCAGTGCACAAGCTTAAGCTTAACAAGCTTATTCAACGTTGTCTGGTTTATAAACATGAGATGTATGAATCAACTGGTTTGTCAGTAAAGTGGACATCTTATAGTTGTTAAGTCAGAAGCAAAATAAATGTGCATGCTACCATTTATAAGTCATCTGTACATACCGGTCTTCCAAACTTTGGTAGTTCAGAAACCTTGGCTTTGTGCTGACCTGGATTTCCTGGAAGGTCAACAGAACAAAAATTACTCCAATAATATAAACTATCTACCATAGAGATTTATGCTCACACCACATAAGACAGTTTTTACAAAATCCTAACTAGCGAGTAACCCCAGAATAAGTTGATGCAAAAGGAATAGACAAGTGCAGTAGTGCTGGCACAGTTCCAGCTCTTGTACTCAATTACTCATCCAAGTTCAATCATGTACCTACTACAGAGACCTATCATCATAAATTAAAATATAATACTAGCTTGACCTTCGAGATCTTACTATCAACTTATGTTGAATTAGACCCAGATATAAACCGGTTATAAATATTTTCTCTCCAAGGTCCATCCTATGAGTTCCATTTTAATGGGTTTACTACGGTAAAAAAGCATATCCAGTAGTTTGCTTCAAATAAAAACATCATTTTGCAAGTAAACATCAACAGATTATTATAGAAGTAATGGCAGAGAACATGTAGTTCTTTATATCATTAAAGAAAATAACTCCAGAACACAATAACAGGATCAAAAGATTATTATACAAACAAATGTCATGTAAAAGATATTCTTTTTCAAATAGAAGATGAAAACCAGTCTCATAGTTACTTGCAGATACCCTAAAAAACAATGTCATATCTAATAAAGAAAGGATTCCTTTACCATGAACTAGCAACTACTAGCATGAATATGTCAAATAAGGTCCTTTGAATAAAAGGATAGTAAATGTTTCAAGTAAATAACACATACCAGCAAAGATAACAAGGCCATCGGTTGAAACCCTTGCTAGATCTGGAAGTGTTTTGTTCAGATACCTTGGGGTCAGGTAATCTAAAGCATCTGACACAACAACAAGGCTAAAAGAATCTGGCCGGTATGGAAGAGGGAACTTAATGTCAGACATACGGACAAAGCCCTTGCGCACAAGGCTTTTGCAGCTACTATCAGTATCTTCCAAATCATAAGGCTCCACTCCCCAAGCTTCTACCTTTTTTCCTTCAACAAGTTGGAAACTACTGTACAACTATCAGGGCCAACATGGAGGACCTTTTGCATTGAATTGCCATATGCCTTTCTAAGATAAGGAAGTGCCTGCGTAACTTCTGATGTGCAGGAACCTGGATGCAGATGGAAAAAAAGGAGAATTATGAGGTAAAAAGGAGCATAAAACTTCCCTTGCTAGCACTGCAGGTAAGAAATAGAAAGATGGTTAGAGCAGCCGAATAGTTAAAAACAAACTTGTTCACTGTGAAATTGTTCAACTTAACTTATCTAGTTTGCCTTGCATCAACATCATAATAATCAAGTTCAGTAATCATATCCTAAATTACAAGAATAGCTAACCACTGGTGTGTCACGAAGCTTATGGCAGTAAAGTTTGAAGTTACAAAAACATAAACTGTGTGTTGCTGCCTTTTCAAAAATCAAGCTACCAACTTCTAGTGCCACATACATGTAGAGTTCTTCAGATTCTCTGCTTGTGTGTGGGTTAGGAAAATGCATCGGAGGAGCCCTTTGGGGTTAATGCACCACTAGACAGTGAGAAGATAAAAATAATATAATAATAAAGCATGCCGATATGATAGTAAACTATAGGATTGTTGCAAAACTAGCTTAAAAATTGAGTATTTTGGTAGAAAGTGCAACATTTATATCTCAGAGTGATTTGGTACCAAAAAAAAACATGGATATGCAAAAGAGGAACCTACCTTCAGCTCTGCTCACAGCCTCCTTGCTCGTAACAGTTACACCTGAGCAATCAGAGCAAGAGTCAGAACAAGAAGCAAAAAGCCACTCCTTTAGTCTTGCATCGTTTAAAACTGTCGTGATCAGAAGCTATATCTAGAGAGCAGAATGATCCTAAGTTACATTTGAACGGCATCAAATAAGGTTCCAACAAAGCTGACGCAATTCATATGCATTAATCATAGTAAATAGTTATAGAAACAACTAGTAACACCACTGCGAAGTACATGGATATCTAGTTTCAGAAGCAGAACTGAGCAGAAAATAACAATTTTAGTATGAAAAGCCATGTGTTTGTTTCCAGAATTTTAACAAAAGAATAAGCTAGTGGATCTAATGGGGATTCTTCAACCAACCTGAGCTGCTGTTGAAGTAAGCGATCAGTAGAATGACACCCTGCGAACGTCAAACACCAAAACCATCAGCAAAACACATGCGAACATCTAAAACCAGCATTAGCAATAGAGTATATAACAACAAGCATGAAAACGGAAGTTACCAGGATGACGAGGGCAATGGTGAGCACGGGCGGCGAGCGCGACTTGGTGTGGAGCAGGCCGCCGACAGACGGGAGCCCCCGTCCGTCATCCGCCGGCTGGGATTCACCGACCTCCTCGACATCCTCGTCCCGCCTCCTTGCTCGCTCTCTTCCCACGTCGTCGCTCACCTGCCGCCACATTCGTCGCGTCAGATTAACAATAACCGGTTTAAAAAATCAACGAATTTCCCACAATGCCGCGGCAGATTACTGCCCCACGGGGATCGGAAATCCCGGCGATGGGGAGGAAGCGGGGGACCGTACCGTACCTCTCGCAATGGCGGCGGCGGCGGCGGCGGGCGGGGACGCGGAGGAGGAGGAGGAGCAGTCCGGCGTTAGGGTTGCGCGGGTCGGATCTGAGGCGCGGAGGAGGGAGTGAGGCGGAGTGGGGTGGGGGAGCGCGGCCGCGAGTGGGTGGCGATCCGGCGCGATAGGGACGACACGCCACGCACGGGAATGGAATTACTTGCGATGATGATGAAGCTGACGGCGAAGCGCGTGCTGGATTAAACTAGTACAACACCATTAGCGACCGAGGTTTTAAGATTGAGTGGAGCGTGACCCGAATTCCGAGCACGGGGACGGCCAGATTTTGTTCGGAGGATGTCGGTCGTCGTGGCCTGCCCAGACACTGACTGGTGGGCCCCTTGGCATATTTGTATTTCCGCCCATTTTGGGCGTGGACCGGCTGGCACCTACACGGTCAGGTGGATTCCGGCCCAACCCATTTCGTCCCCATCAACAACGTTGACCCGGTCGCCGCTTGTCCCAACTCCCACGCACAAATGAGCGTGCTGAAACTGTACAGACTGACATTGCATTCCTCCCAGCAAAGGCAAAAGAATATTGTGCACTGCCTAACGATGCTCTCATGAAAATCCAAAGAGGCAAAGAAGAATTTTTTTTCGTACCTAATACCAGTACACAATCATAAATTGCGCATCCTGCATCGACTCATGAGACTTTTCTTTAATCGGTTTAAATAATATCCATCAACCCTGAACATATCAAACCTGTTTACTCAACTTAATCCCATATATCTACATTGAACACCTCAGTGTTTCTCAACAGCACTCTATTTCTTAATTTACAATTTTCCAAGTGCTTTATGGTCCTCTTCGCTCCGGCCGAAAGCACAGGCAGGCGAAAAAATGGAGGCAGTAGAAACCAGTGCTCGGTCATCTGCAGAACAGGGTCTCCTTTGTGGGGTTTCCAGTTGTTGGGTTCACTCTGGTTAAACAGGGAATTCAGTTGAGCACAATCCAGTACAACCATATCATAATTCAGAAAAAAGTGAGAATGCTTGCTTCCTTACCCGTCAGCAATTTTGCAGAGGTATTCGCGTTGATCGTCTCGCAGCGGGACATCAGTAAAATCTGTGGGAAGGAAAATTGGGCGCAAATTAGTTGTGGAAATCGCATAGGATGGATGAGTGATATAATTGATCATGGACCGATAATCCAATAATGAACGGAGACATCCAGACAGCCACCTGGTACGACCATCACGGATACGCGGCAATTGCAAATGGCACTTGCCTGCCCCATTTATGTTGGCGCCTTTGAAAGATGTATTTCCTGTGGCAAGTGCCCCTTCCAAGTTGGCATTTGTTAAGTTGACCTACCAATATGGTATCAGCAAATTCATCAGTAGACTGTTGCCAGGAAAAGAAAACAAGTGAATAGTTCTGTCAGGTAAGCAGTTATCAGTACTGGGATCATGGCCTGACTATAAGCAATATATGAATGTCCATGCTCATTTAATCACTTATATGGGCGTTTTGAACTCTGAAAAATGAGGCCTGATCAAAATGTTTTTCTTCATTTTTATCATATGAGCCTTCTATTCTGAACCAAGACGATATGCTTGTTGCAAATCAATGTACCTTTGTCAAGTTTGCGAGCGAGAAGTCTGCACCCCTAAGGTCTGCGTCAGAGAGATCAGCACCTGGATTCACCAGCAAACATCTCGCTCAAATCGAAACCAAAACTTGAGCCTACGGTTGCAGAAAGCTTGAATCTTGAAACGCGCTTACTTGTGAGGTCTGCATCGAAGAAACTCGCGCCGAGCAGGTTCGCGCCTTTGAAGTTGGCCTGCCTCAGTATGGACTGCAGCAGAACAAGACGAGCGTAAGCCGCCGTAACTCAGCACGAACCAATCAATGAAAGTTGAAACGGCAAAGCTGAACCGGAATCTCAGTTAGTACCGTCTTGAAGTCCTGCTTGATGAGCGTCTGGCCGCTGAAGTCCTTGCCGGTGAGGTCCTGCCCCCGCGTCACCTGCTTCCCGTACGGCCCTCCTCCCTGCGCCCACACACCACACACCACACTTCAGCACCATGAATGAAACCTTGGGAGTGGGAGAGCACGAGCCAGACAGACGGTGACGGACGATGAATGCCAGGGACGGGTCGGCGACGAGGAGCGAGGCGGCCACGAGCGCCGCCGCGCCGGCATTGGCGAGGTGGAAGTGGACGGAGGAGCGCGCCGGCGTGGCCGGATGCGCGGCGCTGGTGGTGGTCGGCCGGAGGGGGCGATGGGGCGAGCTTGAGGGCGCCGAGGATGGCCATGGCCGCGAGCAGAGCAGGAGAGCTTCAATCAGAGCTGCGCCCGTTTCGTCTTCTTCCCGTGAGCAAACGCTGCTGTGTTTATCCATCTTATCCGTTCGTGGTGCCACTTGGCCAGTCAGTCAGCCAATCGATCGCCACGGCAATGACACGCCTTTCTCGAGTTTTTTTCTTCCTCTCGTTTTAGTTCTGCTTGTTGGACTAGAACGTTCTTTAGTTCACCACCCTGTTCTATAGGATCCACTTCTGTGCAAACAGCATGGATCATAGCATGGCTGAACTAGCGCAACGTATTGCTCTTCAGACACTGCCTGCTCCTGTTAACTCCCACTACAGAGGTTACAAATCTGACATCCACATACGTATGTGGCTGTGACATGGTGTAAAGTGTCTCGAGCTACGTCAAATTTACCATGATGTGCAACGTTCCGGAAAAAAGAGGGCAGACTTATTCATTGTCAAGCACTACTTGATCATGATTGTGAAGTATAGTACAAAATTGAGTAATTTCAGTTATCCCCATTTGACGTTTTTGTACTCAGTCACACTGTACCAATCACGAGTTCAGTTCAGTGAATCTTGACTAAGTGATACTTTAAAATTTGTCCGAAGTTGAGTTAGTGATTACATCCGCGGCGTAAGAGTAAAAAAAGGACTGCATAAAGAGTACGTATTTTACAATTGATCAGACCACTGGCTTTTAAGAAAGTGTTGACTTTCGTTTGCTAGCTGCTCTAATCAAAGTGCGTCGTATAATTTGTCCATGTATTGATTAGGAGGTCAGGGAGACGTTTTCTTTTTTAGCTCAGAGTGTAGGTGGTTAGTATATATATGTATATGGTCCCTAAATATCATTAATTTGATATCGTAATCTCTCTAGTGAAATGTCATTGTGATATGGTAAAATGTTGGTGTAAATTGATTTGCAATTTAATCGACAGTTCATTTGTTCATCACTGTAGAGGTCTTTTTATTGGGTCTAATCGACAGTTCATTTGTTTATCACTGTAGTGATCTTTTTATTGGGTCTTTTGTTGACAAGCATGAATAAAGTTGGACCAAAGATTTGTTATTATGTCTACATGTGCCCTGTGATTTCTTTAACCCAAAATCTTTTTTTTTTTTTTTTTGAAAACGGGACAGGAGCGCTCCCTTTTCATTAAGGCCTTTAGCCTAAAATCTTATACCCTAGTTGTAGATGCAAGTGTACTTTACTACTCCCTCCAGCATATTTTTTTGGTTGCTGCTTAGCTCAAATTTGCATCTACTGGAGGGAGTCAATAAATAAAAAGTCAACGGACGGAGGAATTTGTTACCTTTGTATACTACCTGTGGGTTGCCAGCTTGCCACGAGAATACGCACTATTGTGCTAGAGAGGTTGCTGCGGTTGATATGCAAAGTATCTTGTACTAGTGAACGCGTTTCCCCTCTGATAGTGTACGGCCAATTTGACACTTCCATTTTGCAGAAATTATCCACGGTTATTACTTATTGAAAACAATTAAAATCACTTGAGTGAGTCTTGACAATAAATCAAACTCGATTGTTTGCTTCAAGGATTTCCTGCATGATCCGCTTGAGGGACCAATCTGCCGTAGGAAGCGTGCTATGTGAAGCCCCACGCAGCTTGATGGTCTTGTACTGCACCCTCTGCCCCGGGTGCCGCCGCATCTCCTCGTCGAACGCCAGCATGCCGGCCAAGTTGATGATCCCGTCTCCGTCGCCGAACACCGTCTCCGGGTCCTTATCGAAGTCGCCGTCCCGGTACACGAGCTGCTGCGGCGTCCTGGTGCCCACGCCGTTGATGCACGTCACCGGCACCATGGGCAGATCCTCGAAGCGCCGCCGCCTCGGGAGCTGCCGCTTCTTGAACGGCTCCACGGCGCCGCCGGCGCCGGCGTCGGCGAGGAGGTCCGCCATGTCGCGCGCGGTGTAGTTCCGCCGGTTCGTGATCACCACCGGCATGTCGCGGAACGCCGCCGGGGAAGGGAAGCCGAAGAGCGCGGACTCGAAGCTCCGCCACATCGGCCGCAGCGACAGCGCGGTGGCGGCGGGCACGTCGAGCAGCCCGGAGCCGGACACGAAGTTCTTCACCGGGTACACGAACCCGGCTGACGCCGGGAGGGGCGACACGAGGAGGAGGTGCTTGACGTGCTTGTCTCGCCACGCCGTGGGCATGGCGCGCACGAACTCGAGCGCCACCATTCCGCCCTGGCTCTGGCCGAAGAGGATCACCTTCTTGTGGTGGTTCGTCGCGCTGGCGTGCTCGATGAGTGACGTCAGCTGCCGGAAGTAGCGGGAGTAGACCCGGGAAGGCTGCCCTGGGATCGGCGGGACGCGGCGGAGGTCGTACGGCGCGCCGAACAGGGTCGTGCCGTCGCGGTACCCGATCCGTTCCAGCTCCTGCCTCAGCGATCGAAGGCACCAGTTTCTGCAGCAGCAGCAGCGATCTCATCAGCATCAAAACGTGTCTATTTCTTGCGACATTGAAAAATGCGTGTTCGTTTCAAGACGCTGAGCGGGGGTGCTTACGGGTGATCCGGGTTGCTGTGGAAGCCGGTGGAGGTGCCGAAGTTGAGCACGCGCGTCTCGACGCCGGCGAGGCCCCGGTAGTCGTCGGCGGCGGCGTCGTAGGCGAGGCTCATCTGCTCCATGAAGCAGGGCACGTAGTCGCGCGCGGCCAGGTCGGAGCTGTTGTGCCACAGCCCGAACCAGCCCTTCCCCTTCATGGCGCCGCAGCGCGGCACGGCCGGCCGGTACGCGTCGGTGAGCCGCGCCTCCAGCTCGCTGCAGCTCCCGCCTGGCAACAAGATGATCGGGTGGAGCTCGGCGGCGACGGCATGGTTTGCTGGCCGGCGGTGGCTCGCCGCGGGTAGGTACTCTTGGAGGGATGCGGGGAGGAAGAGGAGGAGCAGAGACAGAAAACGCAGAAATGTAGAACTTAGCCATTTCGGCTCTGTCCTTGTTCATCTAGAAAATATATACAATCACAAGTCTTCATAATATTGTATACTCTCCAGTCGGCTGCTAGTACCTGTACCTCCACGAGTTGAAAAACACATGTTCGTGCAGCACGACTTGTTTTAATTTCTCTCGGTGTCCTAGGTCCAGCTAGCAGATAATATTAGATGCTGTGATGAAGAGGATATGATAATCTGGACCCACGAATCTTCAGGGCAGTTCTCTATGCAATCCTTGTATTCAAGTATTATTATTTACCGTATCTTTCCATACTTTGAGATTGGTTTTAATTTGAAATTGAAAATATTCTATTTTAGTACATATTTTATCCAAAACTACAGTGCGGATCCAAAGCTACATATTTTAGTACAACTGGTGTTAGTACAAAATTGTAAACGGCTTATAGATACTTATGACCATAAGTTTTGTTTTGGTTTAAGAATACACAATAAAGATTGAGTATACGCATGTAAGATACTCCCTCCGTCCCATTAAAAGTGTCGTTTTAGAATTTTAGACATTATTGTTTGATTATTCGTCTTATTTAAAAAATTTGGGTAAATACTATTAATTTTTTACTAACTTAATTCATCATTAGTGATACTTTAATACTAATATCTTTGTTTTAGTATTTTTATAAAAAAATTGAATAAGATAAACGGTCAAACATGAAATCTGAAAAGTAAAAAACGACACTTTCAATGGGACAGAGGAGTAGTTATCTATATTATCTGAATAGTTAGAAGAACAACAACTTTAATATTATACGTATTTCATTTACCTCGCTTGGAAGGCAGACAAAAGTTCACCAATTTATAGAGTTGACAATACAGTATGCTCCTTTCTTTTTCAGACCAAATTGACAATTAGATCCTTGGTAGTAATATGTCAAAGAACTCCACAAATGCAGTTAACACCGCTACAACCTACACCATAAGTGAATTACCAGCTTAGAGTCTCTGTTCAGAGTTGGTGTATCCGTGTATCACACAAATTTTTTTTTTTTGAGGAAGGGACTGGATTTCACCGATATAAAACTCCTTTTAGAAATGAGACCTCAACATAAAATAAAATGACATTGAAGCACACCGCTAGGTCTCTATCCTTGAAATTCAGGAAGCACCACAAAGCACCTCGTTGTCGATGGGAATATCACCTTCTACTAAAAGAATAAATTAGTTGTAAATAGAAGATCATGTTAAATCTGGGATTTGAACTTAGGTAGGTTGAGTCCATCACAAAGAAAGCGTAACCTCTAACATAGGCTCAGTTTGCCACTGATACTGACAGGGCTCATTTGATTGAGATACTGAGCTGCTTGTGCCAGGCAGCATGTGAGTCCCAGATGATTAAAATCTCGAGCGCTTAAGAACCTTCCCGGGCCAGGCAAGATTCCTAGGACTTAAAGCAAATAAGTCTAGTGATTGGTGATATATAGGCACAATAACCAGATAATTATGCATATGACATATAGTGATAAATAGGCCCGACAAAACACTGTCCTAAAAAACTATTTTGTTTAACTCATTTTCCAAATTATAATGCCAACAAGTCGGCCTTATATGTGATCGTTTTTATTGAAAATCTTATATATATACTAATTGAAAAATCCTAGAAATTCTAAAAAAACAAAACATCTAACCATTAAATTGTATGCTCAATTAATAATAAACATATTATGCTCTAAGAAATTTCCTAAAAAAGGAAAAATTATGTTGTGCCTAAGCGTAACTATGCCTCTCAGGTTGTTTGCTTTTTTCCTATACGCATATATTTGGTTATATTGCCGCATAACCTAGCAGCCGCCACCGGCGCTACCAGCAGCTAGCACTTAATTTATTTGATGTGTCGTAGAACAACAGACGTTCAAGTCAGGAGAAGGATGGATACATACCAGCGTTGCGTGATTATCTGCGGCACTACAATAGCGAGAGCGAGACATCGTCAAACGCTGTCCATCTGCACGGAACACAACTGGTCACACCATCAACTAACAAACCATCAATGCTGCGGAACAGACTAGTGATAGTGAGATAATCCATTACAATGCAAAGTGGCTACCCAAGTTGTTCGACACTAATGCAATGTCAAGGATTATTAATAAGGTGCTTGCATTGCATCGTATTTTATTTTTCAAAAAATACGGTAGTCGCATCGTTGAATGACATGTAAGCTGTTGCTGAAACCCCATCTATCATTATGCTGCTTTGTTTCATCAATGACCACATCCCGGAGGAACAAGAGTTTAGATACCTACAGACTTTATGTGGTGAACTGCTTTCAAGAACTAGTACAATACCCGTGCTAACGCCACGGTGACGACAACTAAATTCATGAATTAGCGAAAATTAGAAATGAAATAATGAATAATTGTACTCCATTACATGTCATGAATACATAAATATACTAGTAATACAGTTTGTGACGTCACACTAAACTTATAAATATTCAGACATCTTAGAAATTCTTGTATGAACATAGGAATATTCTCTTTACATTGATTAATCTCACACTTAGATTTATGAGAAATTCAGTCCTCATTGTATTTCCATCCTGGACTTGTGATATTATGAACCTTAGTCAAACATATTTAGCATAATTATAAAAAAAGCGCTAACAAATGACACTATTTTTTTCTTGTGTACTTTACATGAAAGATAAAGAGTTTGGTGTGTGTACACTTGAGTTAGACCTAAATAATCTCATCAGAGGCAGCTACCTCGATCTACTTTGCTTTCAGATTTGTCCGTCCATGAAGTAGAAATCACAAAAACTATAAGCACATGTCGGTATGGCACATTCCCATCTGTGATATCAAAAGATAATCAGATTAAAAAATATAAAACATATCTACACGTAAGAAAACAATATATATATGATAGAAGAAAATATGACACGATTATGAGTTTCCAATCATAGGCTCATTCAAATGTGTACATTCTAAATTTGGTACGATGCTTGGTTTCAGTATAAGAACACCACAACACTAGTCTCTCTCTCTCTCTCTCTCTCTTAAATTCACGAGTGACATCTTTCCTACAGTCACACCGACTGTAGGAAAGATGTCACTCGTGAATTTAAGAGGTGGAGATGGAGACTAGAGTACAAGTGTACAAACTCTGTCTTAGCCACGAAAATTAATACAAAAACAGCCAACATGAAACACAACTCCAGCCAAGAGCCTATTTAGATATTGTGGTGCTTCAACAGCTATACAGACATTACGGGTAGGCTTTGCCGTGTGCTGCACATGGCATATCCGACACGACATGTTAACCGTTGGCAAACAGGCTTTCCAGTGTGTTCTCTGTCGTGCACACAACAAAGCCCATGTTGTGTGCATTATCATGACGAGGTGAAGGTCTCTATCTTGCACATAGAAAACAAATTGAGTGCACTGACCGCAAGTAAATTGAGGCCATCAGCCAGTACATATGACAGAACGGGTGGCAAAGTCTTTTCATCGTCTCTATCGTGGGTTTACAATATCACTTTAGGCCATGTATATTGATAGAATGACCCAGGTGGCATTATGAACACAATTCATGAGGGTTGATGGTTTTATAAATATCACTATTGTTCATGTCTAACAAATAATTCTATGAATTAGTTTCAATGAAAATTTAACCATATTACATAGTCGTTGCATAGAGCATGTATTCATACTTCTAGAGTAAGCTATATTTCATTCGCAAGATATATTTTGCATATTCCGCCAATATGTATTACCGTAAATATGTACATCTTCTAGTAATAATAACTTCAGTGTAACAGGAACTCAAATCCGGCTGCCCGCTTGGAGGATTTCGTGAATGACCCGCTTCAACGGCCATTTGTCTGTAATAATCCCAACATGCGTAGCCCCAGGAAGCTTGATCGCCTTGTACTGGTCTCTCTGCCCCAGGTGCCGCCTCATCTCCTCGTCGAATGCGAGCATGCTGATCAAATTGATGTCCCCGTCCCCATCGCCGTACACCACCTCCGGGTCCTTATCGAAGTCGCCGTCCCGGTACACGAGCTGCTCCGGCGTCTCGATGCCCACGCCGTTCATGCACGTCACCGGCACCATGGGCGGCGGCGCCTCGAAGGTCCCTGATGACCGCGGGAGCAGCCGGCGCCTGAACGGCTCCACGGCGTCGCCGGCGCCAACGTCGGCGAGGAGGTCCGCCATGTCGCGCGCGGTGTAATTCCGCCGGTTGGTGATCACCACCGGCTTGTCGTCTCGGAAGACGGCCGGGGACGGGAAGCTGAGGAGGGCGGACTCGAAGGTCCGCCACATCGGCCGCAGCGACAGCTTGGTAGCGGTCGGGACTGTGATCAGGGTGGATCCCGAGACGAAGCTCCACATCTGGAACACCATCCCCGCAGATATGGGGATCGGCGCCACCAGGAGGAGGTGCTTGATGTACTTGTCCCGCCACGCCATTGGCGCGGCGCGCACGAACTCGAGCGCCACCATTCCGCCCTGGCTGTGCCCGAAGAGGATCACCTTCTTCTTCCTGTTCCTGGCGCTGGCGTCTTGGATGAGAGACATGAGCTGGTTGAAGTAACGCGAGTAGACTGGAGATGGCTGGCCGGGGATTGGTGGGACGTGCCGGAAGTCGTACGGCGCGCCGAAGTCCGAACAGCGTCTCGCCGTCGCGGTACCCGACCCGGTCCAGCTCCTGCCACATGGAGGCGTACGGGTTAACCGGTTCGTCACTGTAGAATCCGGAGGAGCTGCCGAAGTTGCGCACGCGCGTCACGACGCCGGGGATGTTCCGGTACTCGTTGGCGTCGGAGTGGTAGACGAGGCTCATCTGCTCCATGAAGCACGGTACGTAGTTGTGTGCCGCAAGGTCCGAGCCGTTGTACAGCCCGAACCACCCCTTCCCTTCATGGCGCCGCAGCACGGCACGGACGGCCGGTAATCACCCGTTAGCCGCGCCTCTAGCTCGCTGCAGCTCACGCCGGGCACCAGGACCAACGGGGTGAGCTCGTCGTCGACGGCATGGTTTGCCGGCCGATGGTTGTTGCTCGCCGCCGGAAGATAATAATCTCGGAGGGGTGCGAGGAGGACGAGGAAGAGCAGAGACAAGAAACGCAGAAATGTGCTAGCCATGGGTCGTGTCTTTGTTGCCCGGCCGGTAGTCAAAATGCACTCTGCCTCATCATCATTCATGTATATAGTGGGCACGCAGATTTGTCCCACTCGCTGCAGAGCAATTCTGTTGCTACAAGTAATTCAAAACGTGAAGCATTAGAAGGAAAAAAATATCGGGAGTCACCGATAAACATGATATTTCAGAAATAATGGTAATTTTCGTGATTAAAATTAATTACATTTTAAAATTAGTTCCATCATTTAACTACATATGATCTTTAAACTCAAAATTATCATAGTTGTATGCATAATAAAAACAGTTTTCAATAAATAAACATACTCAATGATAAAATGTTGACGATGAAAAATATATCGGATCTCACTGATAAATATGACCCATTAAATAAAGATGATTACCTATGTGTGAAAATGAATGAAGACCAGTCTCATTTATAGAGTACAAGCAAATTAAAAATTGGGTATACAGATACAAGATAACTAAGAGAATTTCAAACTTCATAGAATGACAACAGTGGAACACAATACTAGCACATGTGTCTTGTTAACCTCCGAGATAAGACAAACAAGGATTCATCCACGTGGCGTGAACTCAAAGTAATATCCACTCCTCACTTTACTGCATTTTTTTAATCCAAGTGAGTGGGGTGGCCCCTAACTTTTTTATAAATTTTGAACAAAATGATGTACAAAGTACAAGAACTTCAAGCCCAAAAAGAGGCCCTACAAAGTTTGAGTTGATTTAATTTACAGAAAATTGATCTAGCAACAACTTTGTACCTGGTTTGGCACGCAAGCTAATCAGTGAGAATCCCTCTTTGATAGTTGCCTTCCACTTACCAGAGGGAGAGGGATGCAGTAACAAATATGATTGAGTTCATATACTCTAGCAGCCAACAACGATGACTTTCCTGAGAGATTTCGAGTTAGGCCAGTCTCAACAGAAGTTTTATGGACACAATTACCTAGAGTGACATGTCATCTAAAATTGTTTGAAATTAGGATGAAACACACTTCTCTCAATGCATAGTTTCATCTATTGTTGTTTTCTAGGTTACATGCAAGACACAAGCTGTCTAGATAACTGTGTATAGAGGGTTTCATCCTCATGAAACTCATGTCACCTCTCTCCTCATTAATATACTGCCACATCATCAAAAATGTCTACATTACACTATTTATTGCTCATGAAACCTCCACTCGAGACTGGCCTTAATTAAAATGGGCACCATGAAGTGGCTATTGTTCATTCCCATAAACCGTAGTGCCCATGTCTAGAATCAAAAAGTTATTTTTTATCCAAAAGACAACATAATTCTCATTTCACCTATTGCACATAAAAGAAGTAGAAACAGAAAGATTGATATAGTATTAGCTATCTTTCTTAAATATATTTATGCATATTGGCTTTTTATCTTACAATCTCCCTTTCTCAAATACATTGAATTATTATTCAGATCAAGTTTAAAATGCATTGAATTATATCATATTGGATATTATTTATTACTAGCATGGTAGCACCTTGATACTCAATCATACCTCAGATGCTTATAATAGAAGAAGGATAGTTTATCTAAAAAAGCATCTAGCATCAGGACAATCTATTGTGAAGAAAAAAATTGTGCATCCAAATAAAGTACTACTCAGCCATCTCACATAATCCAAACTGATTGACAAAATCTGGCTATAGAAATGAAAACATCATTCAGCTTTTGCTATTTGCCCCCTGTCTGTCACCATCTCTTCACAGAGCTAGCTAAAAAAAGTAACATCTGCCCAGTAGTGAGACAAAGAACACTGATGTTCTAATTATTTGCTTCACTGCTGCATTGCTAGATAATATATGGACCTACCAAAATCAATAGTTAATTATCTTGTTCTTAGGAAGAAAATATAAAGTGAATTTATCTAATCCAATTTTTTGGGGCACATATAAAGTGCTATGGCAAAGAGTGAATTAGCAGTTTAGCACACGTTACATTGTACTTAGATGAAAAATTGATGTGTTAGCGCAATTGGGAATATAAGACACCACCTTGGCATTACATCAAACAGTTGATGTGCATAGAAACAGTGGGGCATCCTAGCTTGCAAAAGCTAGTAGATTGAGATGAGTTGGCAGGGTGGCATCTATGCAGATAAGGCCCTGTTTGGATCCACCTCCTAAACATTAGTTGACTAAAGTTTAGCTACTTTTTCTCCAAACATGACCTCCTAAACTTTAGCCAAGTCACCTTCTAAACTTTAGACCACTAGTCATCTCAACCTTGTTAAACTTTCCTAAACTTTGGATAAAGGCAAATAAAGTCAAAAATACCCCTCATCACATGTTAGGGATAGAAAAAGTAAAGGTGGAGAAACATTTATTGAGGGTTGGATATGTCTATTTTTGTTTAGTCATAAACTTTAGTCATGGATCCAAACATGCACCTTCTAAACTTTAGTTGGCTAAACTTTAGGTGACTAAACTTTAGTTGACTAAACTTTAACCAACTAAAGGATCCAAACACCCCCTAAGTATATGCGGTGAGTAAGACGCAGTTAAGAATAATCTTGGTTCCAATGAGTACCTTCACCAAATATTACTGTTTCTATATCCATTCTACCTGGAGGCGCACCATATATGCTACGGGCAGGTGCTCGACGCTCCGTGTCCATCATTGTGCGATCCCGAGCCACGCTCTGCTCTACCTCCAGCCTCTACCGGAGCCTCGCCGCGACCGATCCATGCGCTGCGACCAGCACTCGAGCTCACAGAGGTGTGATGCAGTGTATGGTCGCGCAAGAGCGTCCACACCGCACCCTAACACCACGCATGCTGCTCCAACTCGATTTCATCCCGCCTTTGCGCCGCCTCGACGCGAGGTGGATTGATGGGGCTCATCCCGACAGTGGCCAGCAGGATCGACAAAATGTGTAGGGGCGAGGAGGACGAGCAGCGAGATCGGACGAAGAGATGGGGCACGAGTATCAGGAAAGAGCCGAGAACTCGAGAGGATATTGGGCATAAGACTCGACCCGAGCCGTATCCAGCAGCTCACGATAACCATTTGGTGGATCGGACGATTATCCCATAATGGGTGACGTGGATTTAACGGGTGCGCAAGAAATCGCGTCGATCTGAAGTATGATAACCATTTGGTGCATCGGACGGCTATCCTATAACGGGTGATGTGGATTTAACAGGTGCACGAGAAATGCGCCGATAGAGTATAAAAGATTGTTGTTCCTCTCGTCTTCGTCGCTCAAGCAAAAGAAAGAAAGAAGGATGATCCTATATATCGAGCAAAC
The DNA here is from genome assembly GCA_031894775.1 of Chloris gayana. Lineage (NCBI taxonomy): Eukaryota > Viridiplantae > Streptophyta > Magnoliopsida > Poales > Poaceae > Chloris > Chloris gayana. The sequence goes on along the minus strand of JAUNZO010004821.1, from coordinate 171,993 downwards.
ACCATGCACGATGGATGACCTCATGAATAATCTTATTTCTTTGACACTCAACCAAACACACCACAAAAAATTTGAAGAGGTAATATAGTGCTATTGTTCCAGAGTATTGGATGATGTTGAGCTGCTCAAATCAGCTTGGTCTAGCTCATTCACATCACGATGCTCAAATCAGCTTGGTCTAGCTCATTTACGTAACGAGTTGGCTTAGCTCGATTCGCTAACTAAATGACTTGGTATGTTCACCTCTGTCACCATACATCATTTTTGGGGCCTTATAAAGGTCACTCATGTTGTGAAACAACAGAATCAGCTCTATCTAACGCACTACTAATGCACACACAGTAAATCAAAGATATGAACACTGGAAGTGGGGAGGCAGAATAGGAGCTCTTCTTTATATCTGTTGTAGCTCATTACAGTGTAATCACCAGGGACTTTCTCACCTCGCGTCGTTGTCACTCGGCTCCTATTTATACACGGGAGAAGGCTGGCCTCCAGCTTACTGGGGATTTCTCCCCGCTGCCAACCACCCTAATAAATTCGCCCACAATAATGGCAGCAATTAATCCCACCAAGTCATAAATTGCTGACAGTTTCATAACAACTCATGACCGTCCGACCGCGCCAGCCTCCTCCTTGGCCACGACCCTCGCATATCAATAACTATCACTGACTCGACAAGACAAGAAATGAGTCCATCATTAGTAACAAATATATAACTATGCACGCAACACAATTCTTGAAAACTTGAATTCAAAATCAAACCCCTTGACACATGTCAATCTTTTTATTGAAAAAGTAATAACTTCAAGTCCGATTCGCTTCAAGGATTTCCTCAATGAGCCGCTTGAGCGACCACTCCGCGGTGACGATGGCACCATGGGCAGCCCCCGGAAGCTTGATCGTCCTGTACTGGTCTCTCTGCCTCGGGTGCCGCCTCATCTCCTCGTCGAATGCGAGCATGCTAATCAAATTGATGGTCCCGTCCCCATCGCCGTACACAATCTCGGGCTCCTGATCAAAATCCCCTTCCCAGTACACGAGCCGATCCGGCGTGTCCACGCCCACGCCGTTGATGCACGTCACGGGCACCATGGGCGGCGCCGCCTCGAACCACCGCGGGAGCTGGCGCCTCCTGAACGGCTCCACGGCGTCGCCGGCGCCGACGTCGGCGAGGAGGTCCGCCATGTCGCGCGCGGTGTAGTTCCGCCGGTTGGTGACCACCAGCGGCTTGTGGTCCCCGAACACGGCCGGGGACGGGAAGCCGAAGAGGGCGGACTCGAAGCTCCGCCACATCGGCCGCAGCGACAGCGCGGTGGTGGTCGGGACGCCGAACGCCTGGCCGGAGATGAAATTCCGCAGCGGGTACATGAACCCTGCTGATGCGGGGATCGGCGCGACGGGGAGGAGGTGCTTGATGTACTTGCCTCGCCACGCCGTTGGCGCGGCGCGCATGAACTCGAGCGCCACCATTCCTCCCTGGCTGTGCCCGAAGAGGATCACCTTCCTCTTCCTGTTCTTGGCGCTGGCGTCTTCGATGAGAGACATGAGCTGCTTGAAGTAGCGGGAGTAGACTCGAGATGGATGGCCGGCGATGGGAGGGACGCGGCGGGGATCGTACGGCGCGCCGAACAGGGTCTCGCCGTCCCGGTACCCCATCCGTTCCAACTCGTGCCTCAGAGGTTCAAGGCACCAGTATCTGCATCCGTGATGACGAAGAATTGAAATGGATGCACAGTGCTCATTAATAATGGAAGGCAGAGACTGATGCGCTGTACGGGTGATCCGGATTTCTATGGAAGCCGGTGGAGGTGCCGAAGTTGGGCACGCGCGTCTCGACGCCGGGGAGGTTCCGGTAGTCGTCGGCGTCGGCGTCGTAGACGAGGCTCATCTGCTCCATGAAGCAGGCCACGTAGTCGTGCGCGGCCAGGTCCGAGCTGTTCTTCCACAGCCCGAACCAGCCCTTCCCCTTCATGGCGCCGCAGCGCGGCTCGGCCGGCGGCCGGTAATCGTCGGTGAGCCGCGCCTCCAGCTCGCTGCAGCTCGCGCCGGGCACCAGGACCAACGGGGCGAGCTCGTCGTCGACGGCATGGTTTGCCGGCCGGCTGCTGTTGCTCGCCGCCGGTAGATAGTAATCTCGGAGGGGTACGGGGAGCAGGAGGAGGAGGAGAGACAGGAAACGCACAAATGTGCTAGCCATGTGTTGTGTCCAGTAGTCTGTCCGCTAGTCAAAATGCACTCTGCCTCATCATCATTCATGTATACTAGTGGCCACGCAGAATTCTGTTACTACTTACTACAGTACTACACAAGTAACTGAAAACATGAAGCGTGACTGGTTCTAGTGCCCGCGCTCTCATTCATTTCACCTTCAGGCTGCAGCGATTCTGTTAGGGCCAATTAAGGATTGAAAGCGACGATGACAGCATATTAAATTACGGAGCGGACTAATGTGGGCGACTATAGCGATCGCTCAACCGAGCGGGACGAGGCTTCTCTCATCCCATCGTATACTCCCATGCATACTCCCGAATATATGTCATCTTCTGATTGGTCACGATTGCTTGGTGGGCCACCTGAATAGAAGATCTTTCTCTAAGGTCGTTTAACCTGCCATGCCGATGTAAATCCAACTAGCGCTAATCCCCATCCGGCGCAGCCCATGGCACTGCTGCTAGCTCCTCGTCTCCCGGTGTATTAATTCGTTTCGTACCGCATCTACGATGTGCCTCCGTTGGTTCCCTGACATTTTTTGGGAGGACTCCTGACGTTGAGGGCATCACCAATTAAGGAACTTTATCCCCCGGATTTTGACCTCTGAAAAACTCAAGCAACACTAACAGATCAACAACCGTCTGTGCAAATCTTCTATCCTTCGAATAAGTCAACAAGTCGTATCAAGCTGCCTGCCTCAAAATCAACTATCATAATCTCTATTTGAACTTACAGCAGCATCAAATTCCCAATTTGCAGTTCTTACTGTGGTTGTTGAGTCGAAGTCCCCAATTGGTGAGCCTGTTGTTCAGTGGAGTTATAAACTTTTTAAAAAAGACAGAGAAAGGAGCTGTACGAGATTTTCAGTTCTGTTTCTAGTCTAGGTGAGAGAGATGATTAGAGCACAGACCATTATTTTCGAAGATGGAGAAGACAGAGATAGGCAGCATATAAACGGAGGACATTAATTAGGTGCAGACGGTGCTCCACTCTATTGGGCCCAGTGAAAAACTGAATCCAATCAGAATATGCCACGTATATGGGAGTATGCATGGGAGTATACTGTGGGAGGAGAGAAGCCGCATCCAACCGAGCGACCAGTCCAAAGTTATTGAACTCAACATCTTCCACAGTCACGTCTACCACCAGCCCCACCCGACCCAACCAATAGCTACCGATAGGACTTCTCCTTTAACTATGTTTGAAAATGAACGACGATAAGTCTCATTTTTCAAGTAAGCAACTTACGTTTCGAGCATACGAATTCAGGATAACTATCTTATACTCTATTTACTAATTAGAGGCTCCTTTCGAGTCCTTCACATTAATCGGAGAAAACTCCTAGAAATTCTAAAAAAAGAAAAAACATCTGACCGTTAATGAGGTTTCTAAATATATTCTAACCATTAGATCTCGAGACATCATGCGGTTGTGCGTGAGGTGGAGACTTGAATACGCTAGAACTAAAGAAAATTTAGTTGTAAATAAGCAGGACTCATGGATCGAAAATACGTTGAGGCAAACACACGACACAACATACCATCCCTAACTCTCATGTTGTCTAACCAGCAAAGTCCATCCGAGATCTCCTCTGCATCAATCACCTCGATCAAAAGCGGCGCACCCGATTCCAGTACGGGATGATGTGCACTCTCGTCGGAGCTTGCCCGGGATGCTTGGAACACCTTTTAGGCTTTTACTTGAGGTGACCAACGCCTTGGGAAGCCAGACATCTCCTCTTGGCGCACTCCCCATTCTAAAGTTCTCGAGCCCAGGACCCAGGAGCACTCACCGTACTCCAAGGAAATACTGATCATGGTTACAAAGATTGCAGTCATCCGACTGTCCAATGGAAAACAAAATTATGATGAACTCAATCTATTATTAAACTTCCAACTAAAACTTGCAAATAGCTCCATAGCCGCCACCTCCTTGGAAGCACACCCAGATCGGATGTTGTTCCAAGTCTCCTCAAGCTAGACCAGCGTCCAATACCGCAGCCAATATGTTCCCCTGAATAAAGCCTACAAAAATGATGAATATCATTTTTGCACTGCCAAATGACCCAACATTAAAAAGTCATCACCCCTGCTAAAATGATCTTACATGCTTTCAAGTCTATATTTGAAAGCAAGTTGCTCAATAAATGAGCTACAGATTTAGGTAGGGGTAACCCCATAGATACTTGTACTACCCTAGAGTTAAGGTCGGAGGTTATCCCGATGAGCTCCATCACCTCTGACATTAGAATAAGGCTTTGGGTGTGGCAGGTTGGTCAGGTGGTGGTGGCAGGAGAGATGGTAGAGGCGCTATGCCTGCGAACGGTGGGAGCCGACAGTTGGGCGAGGCTAGGGTAGGGGAGCACGGAGCTGACAAGTTAGCGCGGCTAGGGGAGCGATTATGGACCCGACAACTGCAATGCTGCTAGGGACAGCTGGGAGCGAATGAAAGCTTGTCGAGGAAAGAGAGAAGGTGAATCTCAATGGGTGGTAGAAGAAAGAATGACAACCGTCGGATTGAGATTGAAGGGTCCACGTTCTTCATCTAAAAGGCAGGTGATTGAAAATTAGATCCTCCCATTAAATAAAGATGGTTACCTATGTTTGAAAATGAATGAAGACCACCCTGGTACAAGAAAACTAAAAATTGGGCATATGACTTCAAGGTAACTAAGAGTATTTGAAACTTGATAGAATGACAGCAGTAGAACAAAATATTAGCACACGTGTCTCGTAAACCTCGGAGACAAGACAAACAAGGATCCATCCACGTGAACTCAAAGTAATATCCATTCCTCACTTTACTGTATTTTTTTATCCAAGTAATTGGGGTAGCCCCTACCACACTTATAAATTTTGGAAAAAAATGATGTACAAAGTACAAGTCATCAGGCCCAAAGAGACCCTACAAAGTTTGAGTTATTTTAAATTACAGAAAGTTGATCTAGCAACAACTTTGTACCTGGTTTGGCACGAAGCTAACGAGTGAGAATCCCTCTTTGATAGATGCCTTCCACTTACCACAGGGAGAGGGATAATGCAGTAACAAATATGATGGAGTTCATATACTCCAGCAGCAAACGACGGTGACTTTACTGAGAAATTTCGAGTTCATTAGAACGGGCGCGTGCATCCAGCAGCATTTCGTCCAGCTCCAAGGCAGTGTACCAGCTGATGTACTCGAAGAAGAGTTTTAGTACATTTTTTCTTGGCGCTTTTATACGTAGAGGGCATAGTCGTTGTAGCTGTCTGGTCGTTGTTTGTTCTTTCTTCATACTCCTGTGGTCATTCTATCCTGTCATAGAAGACAAAAGATGAACTTTAGTCGGGACTTCCACATCCATTAAACCATTTAAATCAAGTCTGATTCGATTTGTTATGTACAATCTAGCTCGTTTACATAAAAAGTTAGCTTAGCTCGCCCACTAATAATGAGCAAAACAACTATAGCTCAGCTCAGCCTAGCTCGTTAAGGGTCTCCATCATCATACACTATTTTCCAACTCGATTCCATCACCATATATTATTTTCTAATCAACATCATCATACACTATTTTCCGGTAGACGTTTCTGTCGGAATCGTAGAATAGATAAGGCTCATCTACAACATGATGCAGAAGGGTAGGTACTAGGTAATCACGTGCGGCTAGGTTCCAGCTGTCCCGCCATAGCCTGAACCCTGAACTACCCGTCCGACTTCATCACACCGCAGAGCGAGTGAGCGACACCGACGATCGGTAATCATCGGTCACCAGCTCTGATTCCAGCATGGTTTGCTAATACAGCAACACCCTAACACCGATGACCATTCCTCCGCTTCCAGCTCGCCGGGCACCAGGACAAGCGAAGCTGGTTGTTGCTCGCCGCCGATGTTAGATAATAATCTCGGTGCGATGCGGGGATCAGGAAGAGGACGCAGAAATGTGGCAGCCATGGGTGCATGTCTTTTGTTTTTTGTCATGTACTAAAAGTGCACTCTCACTCATTATCATATAAATAGGCACCACACAAAATTATTGAAAAGGTGAAGCATGACTCGTTCTAGTTTTATTTCTTTTTAGAGAAAGGAACATAGTTTCAGCCTCTACGAAAACGTACACAGCCATCAAATTATTATAAAAGTTCAGCTATTATTGCTGAGGAAATTGATAATGCAAGAAAATCAATCTAGGCCAATTCTATTATGATGTTTCCATCTAAGATTAGCCATCTCCGGCGCTATGGTCTCTAAAGAAGAGCTTGTCTATCTGAAGATTTCCTTTGTCGAGTCTTCATGCTGTAGTTGCGTCTAGAATCGTAACCAGTGCGCATAAATGATGGATATTTTATTTATCAAAAGTAACATCATCACGACATCTCTCAATTGCCCAACAAACAGCTGCAACCCCACCGCACCCTTCTTTTCCCGGCCAATTAAGGGTTGAAAGTGAGAGGATAAAAAGTATTAGTTAAAGATGCTTGCCTATGTTTGATGTATAGACAAATATGGCAATACGGTATATGTCCATTGCTTTTGCCATCAGTAGATCTTTCACTGGTATCTCATTCACATATGAGGCCACCTATATGTCGTCACTGACATGTGACACCTAAGTTAGTGACATGTGGGTCTATGTGGATGTCGGTGTAGGGGATCGGGGTCCCCCTAACCGCGCGTGGGCTGCTTCCGGCCCACGAACGAAGACGGAGGCCACGGGCGGGGAAGCCCACGAAGCCATGCAGTCCACGGGGCCCACAAAAGTCGGAGGAGCGGGAGCGTCGGGGAAGAACGAAGCTTCGCGGGAGTTTCCTCCGACGCTCCAACCACCCGGAGTTAATGCGGCACTCGAGTGCTCGTGGCGATGCCGCAGCCCGATAGGACGTGCGCGCGTCTTCCCCGTGCGCCGCGTCTCGGGAAGCCGCGCGGCTACGGTGCCGGGAGTGCTCTCGACCAATAGGGTGGAAGAGATTCGGAACACGAACCAAGGAGAAGAGGCTGCAACGGATTTAGTCGGGATCATGTCGGGATATCTCGGGGAGGACCGGACCCCCACCGGGGTCCGGTACCCCGGTACTTGTACGGTGCTCTTCTCCTAGTCCTATAAAAGGAGGGAGACTCCAGTGTAAAGGGAGGGACCTCCGAAAATACACACACTAGCGAACGTAGGGTATTACGCACCCGGTGCGGCCCGAACCTGGATAACTCTCGGTGTTCTTACCGACTCCAATCATCTACGCTAACGCGCGAGCAAATCCGTTCTTTCCCGAACCTATCCCAAGGGAGCCTTGACAGGCCCCCATTTGGAGGTGTACTCACACAACGACAGTGGAAAATAAGAGATTGAACAAAATTGGAATCCCCATGGGGGAAATTATTCCAATACGGTTAACCCCACTCTAACATAAGTGGCACATATGACCATTTCAATAATATAACTTCATGTCAATTGTTGAGAACATGAGATGGCTATCATATTAAAGAGGGTCTAACTCCTCGGATGTGGGATTTTGCTAATCTCTTAGTTACATTTCAGCCATTGGTTGTGTATGTACTCTATGGATCTTTCCATTCTTTCTTAATCTTATAATTCACAAACGTTCCAACTTTAATAAAGAAATTGTTTTATTTTAAAGATAATTAATAATATTATACATATACATTTTCATTATTCTATAGAGCATGTTCAAAAAGTATATTGATTTTTCACTTAGAAACAAATGTTCCAAACATAGATTTATTAAATATCATTTAACCGAAGCATGCAACATTTGTTCAAATATGACTAAATTTTGAAAGATCCTTCAGAGCCTTAAAAGATAAACTAAATTTTACTATAATTAATATTCTACTCCATGTATATTCTAAGGGCGTGGCTTATATTATTCAGTAATAAAAAAGGCATATTATTCATACAAATATAAAAGAGACTCGTATAAAATGTCTCCTCAATTCCTTTGTTTTCATGATTTATCTTGAAAAGGGCCCTGTGACATGATTAAGATTATTAATTTGCTATTCAATAGATGTTCTATTTAACTCAATTCTTTTTTAACAATTCTCGGACTTGGACCTAGGATCCGTACATGTTTGGAGACACACAGCCAGAACCACCCCTTCCCCTCTATCGCTGCAGCTCCCACCAGGCACCAGGACAATGATCAAGGGGAGCTCGTGGTCGCCAGCATTTATTGGTTCGGCTGTTGTTGGCTTGTCGCTGGCCGACGGTAGATACTCTTGGGAAGGACAGAAAATGATGCAGCGACAGTGTTGTAGTACTAGTCATGTGTTGTGTCCCTCGTTTGGGGACGCGGAAATAATTATTACCTCCCTCTATAAATATAAAGATTTGTTAACTTTCAAAGTTAATATTTGATCATTTGTTTTATTTAAAAAAATAATTAAACATAAATTCTGAAAGTCAACATATCTTTACATTTTTAAATTTAGCTCAGACATCAAGTTCGAGGTCTGCTTTAGCTATGTCAATGTCCTAGTTTAGTGAGAAAAATGATTTATTCATCTGCCAATAAAGGAGTCAAGAACGACATGGTATAGTGCAACTATTACCCAACTGAGTGGATACCGAGCTAGCTTTGCTCAGCACGGCCTAGCTCGTGTACATAAGGGCCTCCTCAATAGCATGGAGCAAATAGAAATTGGAGAAAGAAGTTAACTCCAGCATCAATGTCTATCCATAGGTTATCCCGTTGTTCTTCTAGATCAGAGCGAAATCCACATGTACTTATTTCTTTCTCCCGGTAATTTTTCTTTATCAAATATAAAATGCTTTTATGTGAGACCTATACAACAGTGAAGAAGGATAAACTATAGAAGGCTAATCGTTAGTTTGTTGTCTATAACAGTTATCTTTGTCAACACCTTACCGAGTTGGCTCAGCTCAACTCTCTCCTCTCACCGTTTAGCATCAAGCTAACTTCTGTTACCTACACATCATGAGACAAGAAAATATATTTCCTTCTACTCTGGTACATCTTTGAACCACCGATACGGACTTGTTTTTGACGAATTGATCACAATGTAGATACTGACACATATACATATATGAGTTGTCACCCGAAAGAATACATGAACACACACCCTACTTCTATGAGTGCCTTTGAAGGACTGACTTGGATTGATCTTGAGATTCACGAAGCACCGGAAGCTCCTTGTTCTCTCGTCCCTATCCCTTTCTCTTCACTGTAGAGGCGACAGGAGACCAAGCTCCTTCCACCGCCGATTTGCCCGGTTCCCCTCCCCTCCGGCGGCCGTCTAGCCACCGGAGGAGGGGAACCCGGATCTCGATGTCTGTTGTATATAGCTCCATCTAGGTCTAGTTTATAGGTAGGTAGCTAAGGTCCGGCTGCATCGATGGCTTTGATGTAGTCCCTTGCTTAGGCTTTGTTCTTCTCCGATGAACCCGCCGGCTTCTCCGGTGATGGTGTGTTCGCCGGCGAAGGATCGAGTCCGACAACTTTTGATTCCTCGGTGTCTTTGTTGCTGGCGGTAAGCGTGAGGACTCCGTCTCCGGCAGGCGTCGGCCAAGATGTGGTTCTTCCTTGTCTATGCCGACAACAACGACATGTGCGACGACGGGGATGCAAAGAGGATGGTCTTGAGCTGAGCTGTAACGACGGCTCCTCCGTCATCTCCATCGATTTCCCCGTCCATTGATATCGTCGGGAGGCCTTTTGTGCCATCGAAGTCAGCGCCGGGTGTGGGCCTTCATCCTGGTAATGCGGCGAAGGTGTTCCCGGTGGCTCATTATTGGCGGTGGATGTGATGTCCGACGCGTCGAAGTAGCAGAGGCGACGACGCGTTTCCTGGAATAACTCTCCGATGCTCTCTCCGTCTCGGTGGCGATGGCCTCCCCGTCGTTGTTAGGGAGCTCGTGGAGTTGGGGTCGGCCCTTAAGGGAGCTCCTTAGCATTTCAGGTACCTCTCACTCGTGTGGTGACACAAAGGGAGTGTGACGCCCTTCGTCACGCATGGGATCTAGAGTTTCCGATGATTTCTTGAAGGACACATTTCTTCAACTGTGTGTAGATGTAGGTGGTTTGTGTGCGTAGAGTGCGTTGTGGGTTTCTTATGTATGCATACCAACAGATACTACATTTATATTCAGTAGTGAGGGGTTCAAAAAAAAAAGCTCCTTGTCGGAGGCGGGGACGTCACCTTCCACTGAAAAAATAATTACTAGTTGTAAATAGAACATCTTGTCAAATCCGGGATTTGAACTCAGGTTGGTTAATTCCACCACAAAGAGCCTAATCATCTGAGTTAGGCTCAGTTTTATAGACTCATTTAATTGAGACACTAAGCTGCAGCCAGATGATCAAATAAGTCTAGTGATTAGTGATAGATACGCACGATATAACCAGATACTATATTTTATTGGAAGTATAATAACTTAAAAATCGTTTTAAGTATAACAAGGAATCAAATCCGGGTGCCCGCTTGGAGGATTTCGTGAATGACGCGCTTCAAGGACCATTCGTCCGTAATGATCCCACCATGCGTAGCCCCATGAAGCTTGATGGACTTGTACCTCTCTGTGGGCCCCAGGTGGCGCCTCATGTCCTCGTCGAGCGCCAGCATGCTCGCCAAGTTGATAGTGTTGTCCCCGTCGCCGTACACAACCTCGGGGTCCTTATCGAAGTCGGCGTCCCGGTAGAGGAGCTGCTCCGGCGTGTCGTTGCCCACGCCGTTCATACACGTCACCGGCACGTTGGGCGCCCCTCCTCGACCCGCGGGAGCAGCCGGCGCCTGAACGGCTCGACGGCGCCGCCGGCGCCGGCGTCGGCGAGGAGGTCCGCCATGTCGCGCGCGGTGTAGTTCCGCCGGCCGGTGACCACCACCGGCGTGTCGGCCCCGAACACGGCCGGGGACGGGAAGCCGAGGAGCGCGGACTCGAAGGTCCGCCACATCGGGCGCAGCGAGAGCGCGGTGGCGGCGGGCACGTCGAGCAGGCCGGAGCCCGACACGAAGTTCTGCACCGCGTACACGAACCCCGGCGACAGCGGCAGCGGCGCGGCGACGACGAGGTGCTGGACGTGCTCCTCCTGCCACGCGGGCGGCGCGGCGCGCATGAACTCGAGCGCCACCATCCCGCCCTGGCTGTGCCCGAAGAGGAGCACCTTCCTCCTGTGCCGGTCGTGGATGCGCTCGATGAGAGACATGAGCTGGTTCGAGTAGCGCGAGAAGACGGGGGATGGCAGGCCGGGGATCGGGGGCACGTGCCGGAAGTCGTACGGCGCGCCGAACAGGTTCTCGCCGTCGCGGTACCCGACCCTGCCCAGCGCCTGCCTCATGGGCTCAAGGCACCAGTCTCTGCAACAACACAATACTACGTACAATTCAGTGGCAGGCGGCACCAGGCTGTCACGCCACGGAAGAACAGTTAATGAAGGGATGATGACGCGTACGGGTGAAGCGGGTCGCTGTAGAACCCGCTGGTGGCGCCGCCGAAGTTGCGCACGCGCGTCTCGACGCCGGCGACGTTCCGATACTCGTTGGCGTCGGAGTGGTAGACGAGGCTCATCTGCTCCATGAAGCAGGCCACGTAGTCGCGCGCGGCGAGGTCGGAGCTGTTCCGCCACAGCCCGAACCACCCGTTCCCCTTCATGGCGCCGCAGCGCGGCGCCGACCGGCCGGTACTCGGCGGTGAGCCGCGCCTCCAGCTCGCTGCAGCTCGCGCCGGGCACCAGGACCAACGGGGCGAGCTCGTCGTCCACGGCATGGTCGGTGCTCGCCGCCGGCAGATAATAGTCTCGCAGGGGTGCGGGGAGGACGAGGAGGAGCAGAGACAGGAGACGCACAAATGTGCTACTAGCCATGTGGGACCTACTCCTCCTACCTGTGCTTCCCTGGTACTGAAAATAATGCAGTCTCCCTCATCACCTCCACAAGTTATTGGAAACGTGATGAACGAGACCCGCTCTACAGTTATTACTGGTCCTTTTCATTCTCCTTCAGGCTACAGCGATTATACATGTCTTTAGCCAATTTAATGGTTGAAAGTGACGACGACAACAACGTACTACTACGCAGTCACCGCAGGAGCTGAGAACCATGTGCTTGTGTTGTGTCCTTGCTCACGGGCACCAAAATCTAACAGATCATCATCGTATACACTGGGCTAGCCACGCAGAATTGCTCCCCTGTCCCCAGCTTTGCTGCACAAGAGTTTAAACTGATGACGACAAAAAGTCCCGAACATGATTACGTAGGCTTTGAAAAGGCTTGAAAATGGATTATGGCACGATGTGATTACGCAGTCCGAAAATATTGCTCCTCCATTCTTTTGTTTTTACGCTAGTTAGTTCAAATTTAAGCTAGCCAACGTCAACAATATTAGAATGGAGGAGTATTGTCTAAGTATAAGAAAACTAAATTAAAGATTGATTATATAAATTAAATGTAATCAATCTATAATGCAAGTATATTCGAAAGAAAGACGACGCTAGTATAGGTGTTTCGTTAACATCACTTCGGAGACAAGACACATATACGTCATTTTACAACAAAGTTTGCAATGTAATAAATGCCCATTGCTTTTCAAATCAATTAGATCATTAATTTGTAGATTTCAAAAAAAAAGATCATGGCTAGTAATGTTAATGAGCTCTACATTTTGTTTTCTAGAATACGCAAAAACTTGCATATCTTCACATTAACACATGAGTTTGGTCGATGATCGATTACATACTATCCAGTCGTTTCCTCGGCTGCTTTGCTAGTCCTCCATTCAAAGTTGTCAAGGATTCAAAGATATCCATGTTAGTAAAATACGCTTTTTCCCATTTCATGTGATAAAATACATTTGTATCATATACTCATATTAATCGTCTAAATCCCCATCTTTCAGTTACATGTGGATCCAGCTATGTGGATCTTTCAATTTCCTTAATCTTATATTTAATAAAAATTGGAGTAACAAAAGTGCTCTAGATTTAATCAGACAATAATACTCCATCTTAAAAATAACGTTTGATTTAAAAAGAACGACGACGCTAGTATAGGTGTTTCGTTAACATTGCTTCGGAGACAAAACACATACTACGTCATTTTACAACAAAGTTTGCAATCTAATAAATGCCCCTTCTTTTGGTTCCAAATGACTTGCCCATGGAACCATGCAAAATCCTTACAATTTCTGTTTGTTGTAATGATGTTGCCATTTAGTTCATCTTCTATTGAGATGGTAATTAAATTATGAGCTAAAATTTAGTTTGTTTCATAGTATTATTGTTTAGTTTATCTTCTATTAAGATAGTATATCATGTGGACTACATTGTCTATTAAGATAGTCTAAAGAAAACGTGATGTATTTATGAGTAGTGACTTCTAGGTGTCCAAACTACTAGCAATTTCAAGAAATAGGTACAAAAAAATTGATAGGTTCGCGATGTGATGGTGGGAGAGTGTAGACCACCGACCAAGGTTCACAAAACCATAATGTCGGTTTTCAACACCTTAAAAACTGGTTTGATGACCGTAAAAACCAATAAAAATCGATTTAGCTACAGTGCTAGGTTAAGTTTTTATTGAAAAAAAATGAGTTGTCCGCTGCAATTGTTAACCATGACACCGACATCCTACTCTAAAAAGTGTTGTGTTGCTAGGTAGCTGCAGGGGCCATTTCCTCCTCTTCAATGTTAAAGTAAAAAGTCTGTGCATGAACTAAAAAACCATGAAAGGAAAAGGTAAAAAAGAAGGTAATTTTGAGTTTGAATCCTTTCTATGATCTTGTTGGCAGTTTGCTCCTTGGCATGATGACACAGCATGGCCAATTCTTTAACAGCTTTCGTCTGCAATTATTTACGTTGGGGGTCTATATTATTGAAGATCCAATTGTTCAATTCCGTCCAAATACACTAACTCATTAGTATTATGATGTCCATGTAAAAGGGTACCACCTGCTTCTACTTTAACCAATTTACTATTTGTACTTTTGTTAGTCTTCTAGGAATGAACAACCCTATTGAGGCCCAACATTTCTTAGCAAAGTTACATCTAACAAATACATGATCCAAGGTTTCCTCTCCCTGCAAAATGCAAAGTTCCCAAATGTATGAGTCAAGTTGCATGTTCCTTCTTCTATGCATTGCTCTTGTGTTGAGTCTATTGTGAAGAAACAATCAGAAAAATACCTTATGCTTAGGTTGACATGATGCTTCCCATAACCATTGAAATGCTGGATGAACTTGCATGTACCCAATCAGTTGTTTGTAAACTCGAGATTTTGCATATTTATGTTGTTGCCCCATATGTTTCCATATGTCCTCATCTAGAATAGCAATGCCTTCCTGTCATTTTGTGTATGCTTCCATACTTAGTGGTTGATGAAACAATTTTGAAAAGTTTTCCTGGATGCACACTTGTGACAGCAATATGTTCTCATTTTTGACAAAAGAAAACAATTCAAGGAATCACATTTTTAATGGTGCACCATAAACTGAATCATGCCACAACTGAACTTTGGTGTTGCACCATTGCTATTCCCTATATATATATCAAACAACTTTACTATATCCCTCCATCAAAAGGAGGTCATTTGTCAAGAATAGCAATAATTATCTCATACCAGTTTGACCAGAGCAGATCTTCGTTATTCAAAAATTAGAGTAGTTGTTTCATTGAAAGTGCTTCATCGTGAGATTTTAATCTGATTACTCCCAGTCCTCCTTCTATCTTGGTCTTGTTTACCAGTTTCCATGCAGATAAAGGTTGTTTCTTAGCATCAATATCATAGCCTCTCCACAGCCCATATCTTCTATATTGATCAACCTATTTGATCATTATTGTAGTAATCTTGAGTGTACATACAAAGAAAGTTGGCAATGATGTTAGCACGGTCTTCACCACTTCTACCTTTCCAACTTGAGTAAGGAACTGAGAGCAGCCGATTAACCTTCTTTATATCTTCTATGCTATGGGAAGACAATATGCAACTCCTTGCCTTGTGATGCCCAAAGACAAGCCAAGATATGTGAAATGCATTTTCCAATCTGACAATTGAGAGTAGCTAATTTCCATTTTCTCATATATGACATTTATAGGCAACGTTGTGGATTTATTATAATTTACTCTAAGTCATGTAGACTCTACAAAGGTTTTAAGAAGAGCCTTGAGAGTTATCAATTGTCTAGGACAAGATTGAATTACCAATAAAGACGTCATCGGCGTATTGAACTATGGAAAAATCAGCTCCGACTCTCATTGGCGAGAGGAAGATTCAAAAGCTCTTGATCCTTCCCTTTATTCATTATGGACTATACCAAATATGCTGTCAAGACAGAAAGGAGAGAAAGAGGATCTCCTGTCTTACCCCTCTTCTACGAGTGAAAGATGACGTTGAGACCGAACTCTTGAATCACAAGGTGATAATGAGATTAGCTCGTCAAGATCAGCGGATGGACAGTTTTCTCGAGAGAGGGTAAACATAGGAGTTTTTAAAATAATAATCTGAAGCATAGCTAAAGAATCTATACGACTTATATTAAAATAATTTTTTTAGCGAAAGGACCTATATAGTCTTATGTTTAAAAGAATCAAGCATACGAGGTTTTGGGTTCGACCATCTATGGAAGCAAATTTTCTAAGATTTAATGACATTGTGTTTTTAGTGGTAGACGACGCTTCCGTTACAACAATGCGTTAATGGTGACTTTGTCAATCTCGAGGATTAACCGGCTAGATCATCGAAAATATTCATAGAGGTAGGGTTTACATGTGTGTGCTTTGTGAGTGTCTAAGTTATATTGTGTAATTGAAAAAAATACAAATCTATTATATAGGCATTATACAAGCAATGTTAAAAAATACTAGGATATTATTACATGTTGATATAGTTTTTTTCTCGAATACATATTGACATAGTTTTTTATGAAAGTTGAAATTGTCGTGAAACAAATGAGGACATCTTAATTTTCCAGAGCTTCCTACAGACACAGAAGGGAGCCAACTGCGACGGGTATTCTCGGAAGTCGGAAGGCAGTTTCTTTCTCGTCGCCGGCGACCTCCCCACCGCAGGTGCCCAAGATGCCGGTGAGGGTTGTCGACACAGCCGCTCCTTCCTCCCAGACATCCACAGGTTCCCTACTCCCTTTCTTCCCATCTCGACCTTATGCGCGGGCGCTAGGTTTCATTTGGTACACCCAGGTTTAGATCTCATGCTCGACCCCTCGATCGCGGTGTCTCGATCAGGCGATGCGTCAGTGTTGGGGTCCTATTCGAGGATTATTCGTAATTGGGATTGGCCTTAACTGATTTGCACTTCGTAGGGCTGTAATCAGTAATCTGGTATTGATTTCATCAGCACAAATTTCTGCTTTCAAGTATTTCGATCCATTGAAATGTTCGAGTTTTGGTGTCAAGTGCTTCACGAAGCCTCTATAGATAGTCAAATGTTGGTAATGTCTGCCTGGTTCCTTTGAATCATACCGAGTTAGGCACTGTAAAATCACTTTCTTAGTTTCTTAGTTTCATAAAAAACAGTTTATGCTGTGCTTTCAGAACCTATTGGCCTAAAATTTATAGTCTGTTGGGGAATTGTTTTGCTATCTTATTAAGCTCAATTCAACGTGCTATACTGATTAAAAAATTGGTTGCAGGTCAAGATGCAAATGCTGGACAACCATCTCCCCCTAGTTGTTCACTCTTAAGCGCTGGAAGGGTACGTATTTTGTGTTTTGTTGTTTCAACTGTCAGTGAAATCCGAGTTACCTTGAAAAGGCTATGCTTAAAATCTTAAATTCAGTAGCTAGAATGCAAGGTCACTGATTGTTGTACATCTATGGCAGCAGTTGTGGCTGGTCATCATGTTGTCTCCTAAACCTGATGTGAAATCACATTGGTGTTCTGGGAGATAGGTTGCAGTATTCGTGAAACCATTGATTGCATAAACTGAATTTATAGAGTTGACTATTTGTTTAAGTCCTTGCATGTGTCATTGCATAGGCTTTATTCATGAAGCCTTAAAACATTCCATCTACTAAATGTATTTGTATCTTTTCTTTCAGTGTTTTGCTGGAACTCAGAATGTTTCAAGCCTACAGAAGGATGAAGCATGGAAAGTTAATGTACGTATCCATGGCTGTGATCTTGAACAGGGTTATTTATGTGGAACGATGGAAGCACTTAATGTTCCCTTAGCGGATACACCTGTGAGCTACTCTATCTTTCACTTGGACTCTGTACTTTATATGTTACAACATTTCCATAACAAAACATTCATATACTAAACCGTGGTCAGTTGTTTAATAAACTTATAAATCAGGTACTATTTCTTCCTGTGACGCCCCCATTTGATTTTGCTCTGAACAAGAGTTGTCCTATTTTCTCGATAAATTGTATGCCTCTGCCTTTACAAGGTAGTTGAGAATTACTCCTCCTTTCCTTTACTCATGTCGTTTCAGACAAAGAAAATGACCTAAACATGAACTAGCTAAGCATGTCCTAACGACATGACTAAGGGAATAGAGGAGTATTGTTTTTCCCAACTGTAAGAATATTTGGGAATGCTGTACATAAATTTGTATTGTTATTTAAGTTCTATATGGTTGCCACATTCTTCTTTACCATCTGTTATTTGTGAGCCTAAATTCTCTCATTGGTTTCTGTCCATAGGTAGTGACATTCTGGGAGGGGGAGATTGTAGATGCTAAAAACTACACATTTTTCACTGGCAAGTGGGAAGCATCGTGAGTATTTATATTACACCATAATATATATGTCCTGATCTTGGATTGTATTCCCAACTTCCTGGCAATAACATCTCTGTTCCATCTATTTTGTAGACCAGAGGATGATATAAGACACTGGTCCAAATTCCCATCATTTACTCCTCTTCTGGTAACTGATTGCCTAAGTTGTAATTGCCAATCATTATAAATCTTCTGACTTGTTTCTCATTGTGCTCTGTCTGCAGAGTCAGATCGAGACAGATGGTGGGAAGTCTTTGGACCTTAGCAACTATCCTCATATATTTATGGTATTTCACTACTCTACATATTCACTTACTCATGTGTAGGTGATAATAACTTTATCTCTGATGCTACATGCTATATGCAGAGATGGAAAGAGCAGTACTTTGTCAATGTTGGAGTTGACTGTGGGTTAACCATTGCCGGTTTCTACTATGTCTGCTTTTCATGTACCGATGGCTCCATTAGTGGTTTCTATTATGATCCAAATAGCAGGTAATAATTTTTTTTATTTTGTCTGCTTCTTGCGAAATTGTCATGGTAGTGGGTGTGATTCATCTATTGGGCTGCTTTAAGCATTTTGTTTCTTTTGTGTGCAGTCCGTTTCAGAAGCTTGAACTAAAGTGTACCAACGAGAAACATTCTGGATTCACCTTTTCTTCATATGAGCTACAGTGACAAGCTCAGTGTGTTTCGCTGTTGAACTTTCTGTATGTCCAGTATTAACATATACAGTGTGTACTGAAGCCTTAGTTCTAAATGTTGTCCCATGAAAGGAAACGAGCTGGCATGTATGCAAAGTTGTTTCCTGTAAGACTAAGAGACTACGGAATATGCCGCTTTGTAATTTGAAAGAAGCAGGCTTTTTGTTGTCTAAAGTATATATTCTGTACATTCGATCTTTTTGTTATGATATGCTTTGTCCAACTTCAGTGTGATAGATATGTGAGGAACGTACGCTGATTCAAACAAATGTTGAATACATGTTTCTTCATAGATGCCCTCTGCAATTAAGGGTTTCTAGTTCAACCTTTCTACTCTATACACATTGTGGTTCCTAATTACACACATTATGGATACAATTTCTGATACAATCATGATCTCGAGCTTCGTGTGAACAAAAAACATTATCGAGACTGCCAATTGTATTCTTTCACTTGGTTGTGTTTCTATGAGCAAACTAGACTGTTGGCCCGCTCTTTGGCTTTGTCTTCAGCATCCTGACATTGTTAGGTAAAGAACTCTACTGATGTTGTTTCATGGTGTCTTGATTCTGCTTCAGGCACTAGTTAATTCTCTAAACGATAAAATTCCTCTGCATCTGCATTGCATGCAAAATCCCCATCATTGCTAATCCATTGAGTAAAAAAATAGCATTTGGAAAACACTCTTGCACACTTTAGTCAACCTTACCTTCATACACACAAGGATCTGAAGACAGTGGAACTGGTGGTGGTACTTCTCTTCCTTCCTTTCGAAACAAAGAAGATATTTCATTTGCTCTTTGTAACAAAGGTCTCTCGACATTCTCAATCCATGTATCATACAGATCGAGGACAGTCTCAGTAATGACTTCCGAGAGTACTCGATCATCTTGTCCCGGTTCCAGCTTCAGCAGCAGGTATCTATTGACTGATATAACCTTCTCCAGCATGTGCCGCCTATCAATATTATACGCCACCAGTAGCTCGTGGATTTTGGTTACCAACTTAAGGGCTGCCTGGTAAAGTGTTACAAATGCATTTCGAAACACCTGGTTCGCTGCTTCCGACAGTTCTCTGCTGTGCTTGCCACTCTTTTCACTTCCTAACTCGTGTTCGATGGTTGGCGCAAACTTAACAGTCTTTTGTCTGGTCGTGTTGACACGAAGCTTCTTTGATTCCATCAGCATCTCATTGGCCTCCTTCATTTCTGACTCGAACCTGCTGCTAACCTTGAAGTATGGTGGTTGTTCCATGTGTGCAGTGGGACTGGGAGCTGGTGAATTCAGCCTCGGTGTGGCGTCCATGAACACCTCCGGCGTCCTCTCGAAATAGCTTGCTGCAATGCACATTGTGAAACTTTTGATTCAGTTAACTGCTGTTATTGGATTCAGTTATAAACTAATTAGGGACATAAGTAGAGTTCGTGACTGACATACATGAAGATGGATGTTGCGCTTTACTTGGTGTTCCGAAATAGGCATCCAGCTGCTGCTCCCTGCCCTTGTCTTGTGCAGAGGGTCCGGTCCTTGGCGTCCACATCAGCTCCTCGTGGAAAACCGGCTTCTTCTTGTGATGCAGCAGGTGCATCCATTTCTTGGCCTTGCTCTTCACCTTGCCCAGCACCGCTTTCTTCTGGCTCCCACCTGGAGTCCGCGGCGACTCCGACGGGCTCACTGGTGGCGCCCGTGGTGACGGCCAATATTGTTGCTCCTCCCCTTCACCAAATGGATGTTGCCCTGCAAATGAACGGTGTGTCCTCTGTTAAACTACGAGATGCAGAAGATTAACAATTCTGAGTTTTAAAATGTCACAAAAAAATGCGAGCGATCCATGAAAAGAATTTCCTTTTTCTTTTACCATTTTGAACGAGGTGATCCCCTCTCTTGGTGCTGATCCCGTGCTTGAGCTTTCTGAGTTCGCTCATAGTTGTATTTGCGCAGGAACAATACCGAGTCCAAATAAAAAAACTTGGGAGGAGCTACGGGGAGCTGTGAGGGCAAGGCAAGAAATGGGGTTTGCTCGGCCTATCCTAAAGTTGGCAAAGTCGAGGGAAACGTTCGTAGTTATAGCGTTAACAGGGGTAGATTATTGGGGAATGGTTACGTTCTGCCCTACTATTCTCAGGAGGGTGTTTAGTGGTCCAAGAGAGGCGAGGTTTTTGTGCCGCATTCTTAGAGTCCTCCAATGTAGGAACGAGATCACAAAGACTCGCAAAAAAAAAAATTCACAAAAGGGGGGTTTGCTTGTTTACTGCCTTATTATACACGTTTTTAAGGACACACACATAACCAAAAGTAAGAGAGGATGTCAAGAATGGGATTCGAGGTTTTTTTGCCGCATTCTTAGAGTCCTCCAAATGTAGGAACGAGATCACACAGTCGCAAAAAAAAATCACAAAAGGGGGTTTGCTTGTTTACTGCCTTATTAAACACGTTTTTAAGGACACACATAACCAAAAGTAAAAGAGGATGTCAAGAATGGGATTCGAACCCATGCCCTTTCGGACCAGTACCTGAAACTGGCGCCTTAGACCAACTCGGCCATCTTGACAATTGTTGATTACGTTTATTATTGGCGATATATAACGATTACTATATGGTCGCTAGAGCCATGATTCCCTACAGATCAGCTACTGCACAAATTAAATACAGTATATTTATGCTGTTACCGAGAATGTAACCGTGTGGTGCGAGGAGCTAAATTCGGCTCGCCGGATGCTCAGGAAGTCCAAGTATGAATGAACTACTTCCAGGTTTTGTACTATGTTTGACACCATTCAACTGCAAACCAGGGTGAATGGAATAGGTTCGGATTAAAAAAACAACGATGCCTACAGACATTCACATCCCTCGCCATGCCAAGAAACCATCCACATTTGTACCCTCCACTTAAAACAAAGATTGAGAGCCGAGGCATGGAGATTGATACGAAGTGTCCGATGTGTTTGAGGTTGGACGAGGACGGGGGTCACTTGTTTTTCAAATGTAATTATGCAAAAGCAGTTTGGCCGGAAATTCTGCGGGAAGATAGGCGTGCAACACTAGCTGAAAAAGCTTCAGCTCAAAAAAAAAGGATCAGCTCTTGAAGTGTTTAGGCAGATATGGGCATGGGAGCCGGGAGTACAAGACAGGGTGATTACCATCCTATGGAAACTTTGGTCTGTCCGGAATGATGTTATCGCTGGCGACCCGATGTGTAATCCGTCAGTGTGTTGCTTTGATCCAGCGCCATATTTCAGAATTCGAGTTCTACCTGCAGAAGACATACGCCTAAACATAGTGCCAGGGTGAGCTCGCGGCCACCTGATGAGAATGTCATGAACAATGTTGATGGTTCTTATATGGAATAATTGGGTATAGGAGGATGAGGGTTCATTGCTCGCAACCACGAAGGAACGTCAGTGGTTGGATCAGGTGCTGGCAGAATTAATCAAAGAAATCAAAGGACTCATGGTTTTCAATGGTGTGGTGGTGTTTCAACCTGGCTCATGTAATAGCATAGCTGACAAGTTAACTAAGTTTGGATGTGTGTTAAGTTCTGGTGGTGCGGTATCATGGTTCATGGCGGGGTGGTCATCCAGAGTTTGTAAACTCTTTTGTAGCTGCTGAGTCAGCTTCCAGTAAAAGGAATATATGTTTCAATTCAAAAAAAAAAAAAACATCCACATTTGTACCCTCCACCTCGCATATGTCAGATAAAGATTCTAGAATCATCACACCTGATAAAGATTCTAATGGGGAAAAGAATTTTCCTACACCAATTTGCTATTGGCAATCAATAAATAACCTGATTGAAGTAGTTTACCACTGAAATGCTATTTGGGTTAAGAGATGTTACAATGTGTAAACAATGTTATACCGGTGAAACAGGTTCTCTCCGTGCTCCCTGTAATCTGCCAACGTGAATGCTTGTTTTCCAAACTTACTGGAAGCAGCAAACGCAGCGGCACCCCTCCATGCATCTAGAATAGGATCAGCTGCTCTCACAAGCTTTAGCGGAGCTAAGTAGGGCCGAAACTGTCGAATCCCAGATTCCAACCGAGGGATCATGCCTGGGAATAGGGAACTCCCACCTGTGACAAGAATGGACTGGCAGAGGCGCTCCTTGACAGATTCATCCTCCATTAGTCTTCTAAGTGAGATGCTAACCATCTCATCAATGCCAGCCTGGTCGATTCCTATCAGTCCAGGCTGGAACAAAACTTCAGGGCAGCGAAACCGCTCGATTCCTATGGCAATTCTGTAATCTTCTTCCGTAAGAGGCCGAAGTTTGGGAGCTTCTGGGGTTGGTTGAGCAGCTTCAGATTTGGCCACAAATGTTGGGTCGATCTCCTGCAGAGGCATCAAAATGATTTTTTTGACATTATAGGAATTGTTAACATTGCAATTCACATGCCTGAACCTTGAAAAAAAATTGCCTGCTTTTAGCTTCAACTTTTTTAGCTTAACCTTTTGGTTTATTACTTTTCTTTCTTTTGTTTTTTGTTAGTTCTACTGGGTTTCATTTTAGGCTGTGCCAACTTTCTTGGGATTAAAAGGCATTGTTGCTGTTGTTAAATCACAAACTAAAATAGCACAAATTGGTCATTGACAGCATAAATCAACTAAGATTGAAACTGAAACTATACCTTGAGCTTCGACGCAATGCGAACAAGTTCCGATTCAACATCATCATTCCCATCGTCATCATTATCTTTGCTCATCTTATTGTACACTAACCAATCTTCATCTCTCGCTCCAAAGGTGTCTTCACCTTTTCCTCGATCAAATGCAGCAGAAGTGAGCAGTCTCATCCTTTCTTTCTGAGCCGCATTTAGCCGTTCACCACGCCCTACACTACCAGATGAACTATAGTTTCCATTTGTATGGCTGCCACCAATTTTTTGTCGCTTCCTCTGCTCAAATTTCTCAGAAAGTTCTGAGTATCGGGCACTGAAGCTCTTCGAGGTATAACTCCGGGTTCTCCCTGTGCAGTTGAGTGAAAAAGATTACCAGAAAAGAATATATCTTCTGGCAGATGTTTAAAACAGATTTAAGATATTCATATTAATCAGGATGCAAATCATATATTGCTGATATCCAAAACATGCTGCAGTTAATTCATATGAATGATATGTGTAATCTGTATGGTTGCATTGGCATATTGCAAAATGTAGGAGACGCATGTCTTATATCAGGTGAGCAAGGGGTCATACTGGAAGAGTTAAGAAACTGTTAAAGTAGATTTAAAAGAACTAATGCTGATGCTACAAGATTTCATACAGGAGGATTTTAGATGAGATATCACAACTTACGCACGCCTCTGTTCTTCTTGCTTCTCCTTGAGTGCCTCCTCTTCAGCACGCTTCTGCTTCTGACGCAGTTTACCCTCTGTTGTGGTTTTAAGAAATACTTGTTTCTTCTTTTCTTTTAGCTGGTATGAAGATACAAAAGCAATGCTTCATTGTCAAGTGTGAACATGCATATGCATGCAATATGCGGAGGCCACATGCAAAGAGCACATGAACAAAACACACACCTGCTCTGGTGTCAGTGTCTCATCAGGGACAGACACAAGTGGATATTTATCAGCCCCTGAGACATCTGCTTTGTCTTCGTTACCATTGGTCTCACCCTTTGCTTTCCTTAGAATCTGTGTGACTTTCAAAATATCAGATTTGATTTCCTGCGGAGAGAGATACCCAGATCTACCAAGAATAGCTGATGCTTCATCTTCCTCAGCTTCATCAAGCTGCTCCAATAGTTCCTCCAAAGAGGAAATTTTCTCTTCTAGTCCTGCTATCTTCTGGGACCTCTTTTGAGCAGCCATTTCTCGCAAACGTTGACCAGCCTTTTCCTTCAATGCTGCTTTCCTTGCAAGTTCTTCCTCGGATGGCAGTTCTTCCTTCGGTGGCGGAACCCATGGTAGCTGCCAATACCTGGTTTTCTCTTCGGCTTCTTCCTTTTTGTTCTGCAAAGGGAAGTGAGGATCCATGGTGTTACAAGAATATTCAAATAACTACAATCATATATAATAAATATACTGTACAGAAACAAAGTCAAGATCATGAAATAGAATTACGAACTAAGTGAATCCTTTCTAGTGGCCCCATGATTTTATACAAATGCATTATTAGAAACTGGAATTTGATGATTCTAAACTCGTATGAGAACAGAACATATAAAAAAAAATCTTACCTTAAATATCTGCAACTCTGACATATAGTCAAGAGCTACATAACAATGCTCCTTTTTCAGCTGTTCAGCCTTATCCCATATGATACTTGCCCTATTAAAGTTGAAGTTTGTATTGCTAAAAGGTTTCAGAAACACTAAAAAATACAGCAGAAATATACTGTTATCACTTACGTGTGATACGGATATTTAAGGGAGAGCAGCTGCCTCAGAAAATCAGTAACATGAAATCCACCAACATTAGTTCTGCAGCATGCCCCCAAAACAGGTTGCCCTTTTAGAAACTGAAAACAAATTCAAAGGCTTTTAGCTAACACAGTAAGAGTTTATTTAATTTAAAATACATAGGTGCATGTGCAACTTTTAGGATAATTTATTCCACAGAAAAACTTTAAAAGATATAAGGTTTTTTTTTCACTTATCACTTCTGGGGAAACCTTACATATTTGCCCTTTCAGAAACTGAAAATAAATTCAAAGGCTTTTAGCTAACATAGTAAGAATTTAATTTGAAATACATAGGTGCATGTGCAGCTTTTAGCAGGATTTATTCCACAGAAAAACTTCCAAGGAATATAAGGAGGGGGGGGTTCCAATTATCGCGTCAGGGAAAACCTTACATTGGGATTAATACACCAAACAAATTGTTTAACATGGGCAATATAATAAGAAGATCCTCAGCAGATTACTGAAATGATTTTTTCCCTGTATGCTTCCAGCAATCACCTATTAGAAGGAAAACTTTTGGCAGAAGTTGTATGTCTGCTAGTGTTACTGGAGAAGTTCCCTAAAAAGTATGTTTAGAGATCAACAGAAATGCATCCTGAGTATGGAGCTCCATGAAATAAAAAAATCTCAAATGAGGAAACTATTATCTTTTTTACTACTTAGAAAAGATATAACCATTAAATAATATCCAACTGGAGTTACGAAAGATTGTAATTAAATGGCATTTCTTCGAAATACATGCACGGTACTGTACTACAGGAAATAGAATTTGTAATTGTCAAGTTGAAAAAAGGCATATCTCGAGAATGGAAACTTACTGGAACAACATGGCATGTTCCATGTTCGCATGAAACAACCAATCCATCTTCTCCACAGTTTCCAAGTTTCTGGTTGTACTTATAACTAAATGCATTGTCAATTCCAAACGCTACAAATCAGATAGGGAAAAACAGCATCAGCATTTCTATTCATATGGCAAGATTATTTAATACCATGCAGCAAAATATGGATTATAACAATGGCACATCAATATCACAGGATTATTACCAATGGATGGCACACCATATGTCTCAAAGAGTAGTTCTGCCATTCGGGCTCGAGAAAAGGATGGGTTGCATTCACATTCTGTCATTAGAATCGGATGACCCACCTGTTCAGCATTATGTTAGTTTCAGCATTAAGCAGGAGTTACCAAATAATAGCTAATGTGGAAAAGAAAAAATTCTAAGTTTGTTGAAAACATACAGATCTGCATATTATGAACTGTAAGTATCAACAATATCAATCATTCAAACCTAATAACCATGTGCATGACTGACAAGGGGCTAACAACCTAACATAATTGAAAAATGTGCAACAGTTCCATTATGAGAACATGAAAGTGTTGTAAAGATAGCCGATTCTTGATGGGTCCATCAACAGAATGGATAGTATTATTTGAGAATTTATCACTTGATGGTCCTTGTGGTACATATAGAAGGGCCTTGTTACGGTACCACTCTTACCCCTAAGACGTAAGAGTTCAAAACAATCCAAACCATCATTTTTTTCCTTAGAGAGAAGAAAAACTGTCCCAAAATATGCATGCAATCTGAAATGGAGGCCAGATGGTTGACTAACAGGAAAAGGAGAAATTAACAGGGACAATTATTGCATGTGGACCTTGACATACACAGTAAATGAATGAGTTGTTAGTTAATCGCATACAGTGCATGTACCGTGGGTGTCATGAAACAATTTTTTTGTTACAAGCCACAAAATTGAGTCACAGTTGCGGCTCTGCACTACAAAGTCTTTTGAAAAAAAAAATAGCTTAACGTGTTAGTGAAAGCCAAATAAAATACGAAGAAAGAAAAATAAATCCTAGCGCATAGTACATTGCACTGATACATGCTCCCTCCGGTCCGTATTTGTTGTCGTTTCAGACAGCGGAAGAGAACTAGAAATGAATTACGCTTCTATGTCCTAACGACAACACTAAGAAAACAGAGTAGTATGTGTTAGTGTTACTGTGTTAGGCACAGCAAAATCCTAACGTGTACATGGGATTTGTATTCTTAGACTAGCATGTTTAATTCAAATCCTAACAATTCTGAAAGAGAATCTAGCAACACACTTTCCAAAATAATAATAGAAAAAAATGCTACCGTATTACCACCTAGGAGTGATCACCCATCTAAAATGAATGGTCCACAAATATTTTGGTGTACCATAAAATCTGCCATATAGAATGGAGTTCGTAAAATCAAAATACCACCCACTTCTTCCCCCTGTTAGGATGAGACTCATGCTGCTCTTGAAACTAATATGTACTCCGTCCCATTTTTTTACTTGTCATCCTGTAGGAGGGGGTTTTCTATGTCCAGGTTCAGAGAATGTTCAATGAATCTGGCCATAATGTTTGTCCAGATTCAGAGAATGTTCAATGAATCTGGTAATGAGCCATGATCACAAGTAATTTGGGACAGAGGGAGTACTGATTAACTCAGTCCAACAAGGACATAAAGAATCATGTATTCAAAATATGACAACAGTAAGCCTATTATTAGTTTCCTTACACTGGTAACTAAGTCCCTCATATGCAAAGGTATATAAACATCCCAAAGAAACCCATCCCCACCCACCTTATCTAGGCAAACAAAGTCAATTGAAGTCACACATAAAAAAGAAAACATTTTGGAGATATGGAACGACACAATGAAAATTCACCTCCGAAGTGGCACCTAATCGATCAAAGCCGTAGTCTAGAATTTGTAATACAAAAAAGGCACAAAAATACCACCCACTTCTTCTCCCCTGTTAGCATGAGACTCATGCTGCTCTTGAAACTAATATGTACTGATTAACTCAGTCCAACTACGAAATAAAGAATCATGTGTTCAAAATATGAAGATAGAACAGTAAGCCTATTATTAGTTTCATTACACGAACTGCACTGGGTAACTCCCTCATATATGAAGGTATTTACATCGCAAAGCAACCCAGCCCCACCCACCTTATCTAGGCAAACTAAGTCAATTGAAGTCACACATAAAAAAGAAAACATTTGGAGATATGGAAGGACACAATGAAAATTCACCTCCGAAGTGGCACCTAATCGATCAAAGCCGTAGTCTAGAATCTGTAATACAAAAATGGTATCATATCAGAAAACAGATATATTAAAAGCAGTAATAAAATGCCTAGAGTGTGAAGTATCATGATTGAGAAAATTAGGATGACACATTGGATATCATATAGTCATAAGAATTGCAATCTGCATGTAGCGTGATTATAGAAAGCATATGAACTATGAGATCCTGTGTCCATTCAGCTAAAGAATAACACCAGAAGTAAATATCAAAACGTTTAAAGGTGTTATTTATCTTGGAAATCTTTTGTTTATTATCAAATTCCAGCATAGTATATGCACACAGAATATATCATTCAAGACAACATTACATAGATGTTTTGGCCTAATAGAACTTTTATCACATGAGTGATTGTTTTAATGTTCTAGTGACATGTGACAGAACAGATTCGTTTGCTTTTATCAATCTCAAGACAAAATATGATGAATACAAATAAATATATGTAGATTCTTCTAAGAAGTAAAAAATGGTGGGTATTGTAACAGAAATACGAACATATTCCATGTATTCAAACTGATACACGACATCATCATCAAATGGTGAGCGAGGTGCTGATCTTGTGCAATCAAAGAATTTCATTAGAGGTGGATCAGTGTCCCCAACAATAGAGACTGTTTCACCTGTGTCATGCAGAGTAAATTGAAGTGAGCCCCTTCATTAAAATAGATTGATTATAAAACTCTCTTAAGTCCTTGTGTATTTTAAAATAGCAATTCCCTTTAAAATAAGCATGATCGATTCAAAACATAAGAATTAAGTTCCTCACAGTTACTCATTGAAAATGCTGGAGAAAATGAAAATTATTACAATAGAAACATCTGGGTTACAAAGTAATTTAAGAAAACTTTAATGGCATGTGCACAGTAAACAGAGCACCAGATAGTCAGAAACATATTCTGAGTATATGAGAACAAACAAATTTATACGTTGATCCAATTTCGTTTTCCTGCGTCACCACAAAATTATTAGGTAATGTAAATTTCAATCTCCAGGGGGACAACATCTAATCCCGAACAGTTATGAGCAACTAAACAAAAACGATCATAGAAAAACAATCGATGCTTCCACACAGCATCCAACCACCAAAGCAGCACAAATTAGGATTATTTAATCAAAAGTGCGGTGTACCAGTGCTTCGGTGGCGCGGCCTCTGCACGACATTGCGGAATGACACGCGCGGCTCCGCCTCGCCCGCCCACCTGCATAGAGCAACCACCGCGTTACTGAAACAGTCTGGGGCTTGCTAGGGTTAGGGTTTGGGGAGTCCCGGCGGGGCAGGGACCTCCTACCCGATGCGGAAGGTGGAGGAGCCGTTGTCGATGACGATGGGGGTGGACGACGGGAAATTGGCGAAGTCCGTCTGGCGCGACGGGCGCGTCAGCGACGGCATCTCGCCGCCGGCAGCGAGAGCGGTTGCCGGAGGCCGAAGAGATGGGTTTGGGGCTTTTCGTGTCCTTTCGCGGCGTCGTCCTCTTCGCGACTCGCCTCGGGACCTCGAGCTCAAGTACTTGGCAAACAAATACTAGTACTAGACAGAGAGAAGGTGCATTTTAGCATGAAACCCCTTTTCTTTTACATAATTCATATACCAAGGAGTCAGGTGAATGCACGACCGAATATTCAGGGGAAAAAATAGTACTGTTGGTTTTAGGCTCGACTACACTTATGAAGTACACGGACTTTTTAGAAAACAAACTTACAAATTTTGTCGAATCACGAAAAGTTGCCATTTATTGGACAAAAAATAGGTAAGCTCCTAAAACAAAATGTTAGTACTGTTTATATGCAGGTTTAAATTCGTAAAACATGATAAAAGTGAATCTATATTTGTCCCCAGAGTCAGTTGTGTGTTCTAAGAGCATCTCCAACGGTTCTCAATAATTTTACTCCCAAATAATTGATTTTAGAGAGTTGCTATATCTATTGGGAGTAAAAAAAGACATGTACTCCAACAGTTTCCAATAATCGTTTGTTAAATAGTTTAAATCTCCTTTAGAGAGTGAAAATTAGATGACTAAATGCATCAAACTTTAGTCAGTGGGTTGAGAGTTGGTAAATTTAGCAACCTCATTTAGAGAACGGTTGGAGAATGATTTTTACTAATCGCATCCTAAATTTTGATTTAGCAATTTTATTTAGGGAGCGGTTAGAGATGCTCTAAACATCTCATATGTGCCAAACAGTTTCTGCACCTTTTGTTTGCAACTTTGAATACTACATGAAAAGTTTAAGGCCACATTTATTTCTTGTCGTGGACAATGTGTTTAGTTCAAATTAATACCAAGGATCTTGTTCTCTGGCAACAAGAAAATATTTTGGAGGCAAGGCAATCTTTTTTCTATGTTACTATTGAAAAGGCATCAAAAGTTTTTTTTTCTCTCAGGGACAAAGATAGAGCTTCAACTTGAATCCAATTGTCTTGTTTATTCTAACAGCTAGTACTAGTTTGTGATCCGACTGCCAAGAAAAATCTCACCACTACCAATCCTTAAACATTTCTAAAAACCACACTGGACCAGTATCGCAGTGCTCGTCAATCATTTTATCCCCTATAATATCAACAGGTCCATAAGCTTTGGCTTCGTCTGTTGACATAAAAACACCCCTTTCCATGTCTTCGGATCAACCCGAAAAGACTTGCTTGTTCTTAGTGCATAAACCCTTGTGATCATTTTGTGAATTTTGTGTAACTCTTTCACTTCTAGTGAAAATTCTGGTGTCCTTGCCCGATCCGATAATAAGCAGTACCGGTTGGTGAAGCATAAACTAAAAATACGATCGCTAGTTTTTGCAGGCAAGATACCATTTTTGTCTTGTTTATTGAAAGGGCATCGGAAGATTCCTCCACCCCTGGTGTCTAAGAGCTGCTACTTGCGATCCAATTGCCAAGAAAATCTCTCAACTCACTCTTACAAGGAAAAGTTTTGGAGGCAGGGCAATCTTTTTCTATTTTTTTAATATTGCGTTCCAGGAATGCCTAATGATTTTTTTTCTATCTCACTGTTGTGAAGGGCGTCAAAAGTTTCTTCTCTCGGGGGTGTGGGGTCTAAAATTTATATCTGTCTTGTCAAAAAGAATCTTACTATTTATGAGTACTAAATAAAGTTTAATTATAAAATAAATTACAGGCCCATAGACTAATTTACGAGACGAATCTAATGAGGTTAATTAAGTCGTGATTAGAAGACGGTTACTTGTAGCATCACTTTAACAAAATATAGATTAATTAAGCTCATTAGATTTATCTCAAAAATTAGCACTAATCTATCAAAAGGGTTTTATCATTAAATTGATAAAAAATTTTATAAATAGTAAGATTCTCTTTGATGTGACGAGTGCTAAATTTTAGAGCGCGAGGAAACAAACAGGTAAAAGATAGAGCTTATTTGCAACATTGAACTTGAATCCAATTGTCTTCTTTACTGTAACAGCCGCTAGTTTGCGATCAGACTGTCAAGAAATACTAAAAAATGATCGTTTTACGTTGAAAAATATCTCACAAGCAGATTGCGAGAGTACTCGTTTTCATTACAAAACACACACTTGGAAGAATTGCTTATAGCAACTCCAGTGGTGCACTCTAAAAGTCCCTCTACTCTAAAATTTAGAGGCCCTAATAAAAAATCTAACTCCAGCGGGCCCTCTATTTTACATACCCTCTAAATTCCACCTCCAGGCCTCTATTTCTGGAGGCCCTCTACTCCCCTCTCCAAATGTGGGTCCCACTATTTTTTATTTCTTTTCCTTTTTTTCTACAGATTTTTCTCTCCTCTCTCTCCTCCGCATCGAGGCCCGGACGCGACGCGCGCCGCCACATCTCGGCACCGGCCGCGAGCGCAGCCTCCCACCGACCGGACGCGCCGCCGGCGACCTCCCCGCTCTGCGATTGCACGGGTCGCGCGCCTCCGGTCCCCGATTTCCTCGCCTCCCCCTACCTCTAGTCCCCATATCCGCCCACCGACGCCGTCGATCCGAGCTCGATCCGTGCCATCCGGTCGGCCGCCGTCCCTAGGCGCCGCCTCCCACCGGCCGGACACACGCCGTCGAACTCCCCAGCTGCGCCACCGCCGACATCCCCGAGCACGCAACACCCTCCGGTCGTGCGAGGCCGCCGTCGACCGAGCCACCCTCCGCCGCCTTGATCTCGTCGGCCGGCCGCCCTTGCTTCTCCTCCTCCGACCGCGTAGTGCTTCGCGCTGCACCGCCGACGAGCTTGCCACCGGTCGCTGTCCTCACGAGCTGCAATTTGGAGCTCAAGATCCACTTTCTCCCTCCCTCCCTCCATCCCTCCCCCTTGACGGCAGCCGAGCAAAGCAGCGGGAACGGGCGACAAGCGGCGCGGGAGTTGCGCGAGCCTGGCCGGCATGGACGGCGAAGGCACGACGGGCATGGTCGCCGGCCAAGCCGGTGCTTCGCCATGGCGGCCGGGGCCTGTGCCGGATGCAGACTCGATAGATGGGTCCCACCGGATGCAGGCTGGCATTTGAAGAGTCTGCTGGAGTTGGGGAATTTTTTTAAACTACGTAAATTTACAGGATAGCCTCAAAATAAGAAATAGAGTGCCTTTTTTACGGGGTAGTCCACTACTATGTTATCTACTCCCTCTATCCCAAAATAAGTGTCGCTATGGAATCCGTGTCGAGTCAAACTTTCTTAACTTTGACTATATTTGTAGAAAATACGAGAAATAGTTATATCTCTAGATAAGTTTATTATGAAAATATATTCAATGCTCTATCTGATGATACTAATTATGTATTATAAATATTAATATTTTTTTACAAATATTTGATCAAAGTTGAAAATAGTTAACTCCTGAAGCGAGAACAACACTTATTTTGGAATGGAGGGAGTACATAATAAAGAAGCTCCAACAATCTTGGAACGGATCGTTCTCTAGCTACCGCAACGAGTATGCCGTCCCGGTGAACGGCTGCTCCTGCTCCTTGGCCCCGCCCTCCTGCTTCTTCCTCTTGCTCACGCCGCCGCCCTCCGTGGTGCCGCCGAGCCGAAGCCCTCCCTTGTTGGGCTTACTAGCCGGAGCCGGCGGCTTGGGCTGCTCCACCGGCTTGCCGTCCACCCGCGCCGCGGCGCCGGTGAACCGGACCGGCTCGTTGTTGTCATCGGCCGGCGCCGCCGCGGGCTGCGGCAGCGGCCGCGGCGGCTCGACGTAGTCGAGCGGCGCGACGAAGTCGACCTCGCAGTCCGTCTCGATGACGCAGACGCCGTCCTCGGGCTTCGTCTCCAGCACGTCGAGGTAGAACCGCTTGTCGCCCTCCGTGACCGTGATCGTGTCGCCGGCGGTCAGGCACATGTACTTGTGGAAGTTGCGCTCCAGCCTGCACCGTGATCGGAGTGAGTGAGTTCACGAGTCCCGCAAAGAAAAACAGATTTCGAAGGAGCAGGGAAGGGGCGCTACTTACAGTCCCCTGGGGTCGGAGACGAGGGTGAAGTCGGTGGTGTGCGGCTGCAGCTTGAGGAAGGTGGCGGCGGGCACGGCCCTCTCCTGGACCAGCACCAGGTCGTTGTCCGCGAGGCCGAGCTGCGTCATCAGCCACGCGGGCACGTGGATGAACCCCTCGTCGGCGGTGAACTCGAGCACGCCGATGTGCGAGACGCGCCCCGTGGCCGGGTTCTGGATCCGGAACTTCATCGGGAACTCGATCTCCAGGTAGCTCAGCCTGTCCAGCGCCGACGGCGGCATGATCACTGCGGAAATTAACGTGGCAGAGCATGGTTAGAACAACAGATATCCTTCAATTCGGCGATGACATTGTTGGGGCGGAAGAAATTGAGGAGAAGAATTAATTACCCTTGTTTCCGTCCTCATCTATCTGGCCGTTGTTCACGTACGAGGTGGGCAGGCAGCGGTAGTACTGCACGAACGTGTTCTCCTGCAACTTGAGGTACTCGTCGAAATCCATCACGAAGAACTCGACGCCTCTGCCGATCGATCGAATCAGATACTTTCTTTTCTTTCCCAAAAACTTCTTCGCGTAGAGTTGGACAGCGACCAAACGGAAGCAGAGCAAAATCAGGCCGAATCACAGGCGTGCCCGTTCCGAAAGATTTATACCTGTCACACGCAGATACCGATCCGCGGCGGATCCCGCTTCGGCACCGACTCATTTCGCGACCCGACCCAGGGCGCCAATCGGGCCCACACGTCGGGACGACTCCGAGTCCCTGGCGTGTCGGGCCCACCCGTCATGCTCAGAACTGGAACAAGGGGTTCGGTCGGGCGCGCCGCCACGCTTCCCGTTTCGTGGCCCGCCCGCTTCCTCCCCCAACGGAACGGTTCCCCCGCGCCAAGCGATTCGACTAAACCCTAACCTAAATTTTGGGGATAGATTTGACCGCGGCGGCGCATCGAACCGGACCGGCGGACTGCGGCGGGCGCCACGATGTCGGCGAAGCGGGAGCTCTCGAGCACCCTCAAGAACCTCAAGGTGAGGAACCCCCTCCGGCCCTCCCCTGCTTCTCCCCTCGCCATGGCTGTGGGTCTCATATGTGTTCTCTTTCCGTGGCGGCGGCGGCGGCGGCGGCGCAGTTTATGCAGCGGGCGGTGGCTGCGCAGAAGGTCCAGGAGAAGACCGAGGTGGAGGTAGAGACGGCGCCGGAGGTGGTGACGGCCACGGATGGAGGGTTTGGCTGGTCGGCGCAAATCCGCAGGAAGTGGTATATAGATTAACAAGTTTCTTTTTTTTCTTCTTTTTCATTCCTGCTGGCATAATCATTCCATTGCTAGAATGTTTTAATACAGAGAGTCGACTTCAGTAGCATAGAAACATTTCTATACAGAGAGAATTTGTGCATTTGAGTTCCATTATCGATCATGGATGTGAGTTCTAATATGGTGAATCGGATCGCATATGGGAAGTGGTTTAACATTGCACCCATTTTGGTTGGAGTGTTTGTTAGACTAAGGGAAAACCAGAAACTTCTTCACTTGGGTTGGGGGGCTCTAATGAATTGTTTACTGTGGAAAGATGCTTTCGTAGTCACGCAGACAAAGTTGGGAACTCATAAGCATCCGTGTAGTCTTACATTCTTGTGTTATGTAAATGTCTTCCTATATTGATCATTCAATTTATCATTCTTGTGTTATGAAAATATCTTCCTATATTGATCATTCAATTTATTATAACTTGAATGTTATGTACTGATGTGTTTCAATAACAACAACAATAAAGCCTCTAATCCCAAGCAAGTTGGGAAGCATTATACTAATAGTCTTCCTACATTGGTAACTTGAATGTCCATTGAAGAAAAAACTTGTGCCCCTTTGTTACTTTGATTTACTACTAACTTGAATGTTATTATACTACTGTGTTTCAACAAAAACAATAAAGCCTCTAATCCCAAGCAAGTTGGGATAGGCATTATACAAACGTGTTAATAGAAAAAATATCTTGATGTAGAACAACTAGCTACGTTAGCTCTGATTGCTGGCAATAGACTAAACTGGCACCATTTAATTGCAGCATAGTTATCATGGAGGGTAATCCACATCCAGGAGCTGTAAGGGGTCGGATGTCATTCCAAAATTTCAACCCAGAAATTGATGTGAGTCTGGAAAGTTGTTTTTGTTATGTTTGTCATTTTCCAATTATTCCCATGTATGTTTCCCCTTACAAAAGCCTAGATATATAGAAACTAAATGAAGAGGAAAATGGTGACGGCCAAACAGAATCAGCTTCACCTAGTAATCATCAAGACAGTGCAAAGTCTGCCAGGTTAGCTGTATTTCTCTATTAAGTTACCTTTGTTGTGCTATCTTTCACAGCATATATTCAACTTTAAATCGAGCATCAAGCCATTGTATGTGTTTAAGAAATCATTTAGGTTCAATCATTGAGTCATTTGTATGTATAGAGCTGAAAATCCTTATTAGTCACTGGGAATCAGAATGTTTGGCTGATGGTAGGCCACGCAAGCATACATATTACTGAGATATCCGGTGTTCAAGAAACTTTGAATGGAATTTGTTATTCTGAACATGTTGTTCAAACTACCCAGAGACTGGCTATGTTTCACTGGATGAGGATGATAAAAATGTCATTCAATTTCAGAAAGTTGTGTATGTGCTATAAATGCTCGGACTTGACATACATATTTCGAGTTGTTCATTCTTTATTCTTTACAGATGGAAAGAGAAGAAATAATCCACCATTAGTTCATACAAAGGGCTACAGGCATTGTATTCACCATAAGTACTACTGCAACTGCATCTACATGCTGCATCAAATTTCTTATCTTAAACTTCTCAATATCTGTGAAATTTTTACTATATGGATGGATATATTGGGGTTTTTGTTTTTCATATGGAATTTGCATATGAGATCTTCTTGCTATGAAAATGCAGAAGTGATGGAGTACAAGCATCAAGATTTGGGGACCTTGACACTTCAGACAGCATATCTCTGAATGAACTAAAGAGGAAACAGCCTGAACTTGAGATGGAAACACCACCATCTCATAAGTTGCCAAAGACCACAGCTCGAAATGTTGATGGTGGGTCCTCTTCACAAAGCAATGGTCGTGGATCTCACAAGTCGAACAAGCGAGAAAAGTATGACTTCAATAGTCTGAGGCGGAAGAAATGAAATGAGGTTCTAGTTGTCCTTACTATGACTAGCTCCTATACTCCATTTGTAGCTGTACCTGATTGGCCATTGCCCTGTTTTATTGGATTATATGTAGAGAGCTGGTAACCATGGGTTGGCATGCCTGTTCTTAGTTCTTATTAGCTTAATGACATCTGTCATACCTATTTGTTGTATACACTATGCTGTAAGATAATGAAGTTCTGCAGCAGCAATGAGGAATACAAGTTTTGGCTAAATGTTTTGTGACATTCTGCGTGCATTCTTGCTATGTTTGACATCACTTTTGGCAATTTCGTTATGGAACTTTGAATTTCCCTTTTTGTGCTTCATTACTTAGGTTGTGCAACCGACTGCTGACTCAGGCTACGTTTTCTATTGGTATCTCGAACTGTCACGTATGGATCGGAGATTCATCTTGAGAACCGGATGTTATGTTACCTATGGTAATGCGTTTCAACTTTTGCAAGTAACAAAAATACAAGCCTGACCACGGCCCCACCTGTCAATATGTCTGACCTTGTGACGTTGCCGAGACGGACGTCTACTTGCTTTCTTTCCTCTCTTCCAAGTCGCGGACCCGGGCGGGGTTGGGTCTATCTCTCTCTCGGCAGTCGGCACGCCGGCGTTCTGCTGCCCAAAGCTAAACCCTAGCGCCAATCCAGCCAGCGGCGGCGGTTCACGGGACATGGCGGCAGCGGGGGTATTCACATCGGCGATGGAGAAGGTGCAGCTGGCGGCGCAGGAAGCGGCCAACTCCTCGTCGCGCTCTGCCGCCGCCTTCTCCGACCAGGCTCAGCAGGTCCTCGTGCCCAGGGCTGCAGGGTAAGTAGCCTCCACCGAAGTCCACCTCTTCCTCGGGCTGCCTTGTAGTTTGCTCTAATTGGACGCGGCAGTGAAGAATCTGCAAGAGCCCCGAATCCCCCACAATTGCTATACAACTTATCTTCTGTTTACCGCACATTATAGGCTCTTTTTATTTCTAAGGTGACCAGAAAAAGGCTAATTTGACATATCTATGCTAATGCTCTTTAGCTTAGACTAACTAGTCTGAAACTCGCATTCATTGTTGATGTGTATTATATTATGTTTGAAGATGACCTGGTAGTTATGGATTATAATGAGTTAATATTCCCAAAATCTAAATTATATGTGTTTTGAATGACGGGATACTAGTTTCATGTGAAAAAATCAGCAAAACAGAATTGTAGGAATATCTCAATCTGAAGCCTGTAGTTGCCGTTAATCTGAAAATGATAGCTTGTGATGTATTGAAAACTGCTAATTAGATGGGATTCTGGTGAAGATAACATGAGATTGTTTGATTGATTTTAAAGTTGGTCAGCACTTTAATGCACATTATGGTTCATTCCAATACTGAAAGGCAGGGTATGTCAAAAATAGTGAGAGCAATGAGCATGCCAACATGTTCCTTCCTATACATCACTGTCATCAAAGCTGAGGAGCTTGATAAGAATAGTTGAACAATGTGATTTTGTACTCTGTATATATTGATGTGGCAAACTCAGGTAGTCAGGTGTAAAATCTTAACTGCTCCAGTAAAATGTATTCACATTGCAAATATATGATTGCTTTTGTTTGTCTTCCTGTAAAATATGGTTACTTTATGAAAGCAACAATGTTGTGTTTTTTGAATTATTTTTTTGCTGTTTGTTATGCCTGAAATCAAAAGTTTCTTCTAGTATGGTTGTCCTAATAGTGCTATAATTTATAATTCATTACAGCCGGGTTGTTTCTCTATCGACTTGCACAAAGGTTAGCGTCATAAGCTTTGCTGTTGGTGTCGTGGTGGGCTTCACGCTCAAGAGAAGGTTTCGCAGGTGGGCTGCTAGACTATTGAAGAGGATTAAGGATGACGACTAGTGCAATCTTCTTGCAATATATTTAGAGTCTTCAGAAGTCAGAGCCACTCTGTATCTTAGTGTGTTCCCAAGCTGATTCTTCAAATGCTTCTGTAAATTTGTGCAATCAACATAAGTGTATGGTTTCATTCACATTACGACATTGTGGAATGCACAACTGCTGATATGATCTTGCTCATAGCAGTATGAATGTGAATGCTGAACAACTACTCTCTGTGGTGTCCGTAGTCGTTGAACTTGGTCCTCTGTTACTCATCTGACATGGCTATGCTTGGTGACTGCTCTATATGATTTACTTTGACAGTTGTTTAAGGCCCATATTTTTGTGCTACAATTGATAGTGACAGTGATGTTATTGCTTGGTTTTATGACAATTTGTTGCATTGGGTACTAAAGGGCTAGTGCACGATACTGGTGAATTCTCCTATTGTTAGTCAGTTCCTCGATTTTGCTTAAGCTTCTGCCGTATCCTTGCTAATGAGATACAATACTACCTTCGATTTTTCATTGATGTTGTTAGGACAAAATGATAGAAATGTTGTCCTAATGTCGATAACTAAAAACTGGAGGGAGTAATTGAATCATAATGTCTCAGTTCAATATCGTGTAAAGAGTAAACACAAGTACGATTTTATTTTTACTTGCTCTGGTGAGTATAATTGTACCGAGCTGTTTACATGGAGTCACAATCCTATTTTTATAGGACCACAACATTACTTCTAATTTGGCTTTGGAGATGGTACATGACCGCTAAAATGAATAGCACTGGTCCTTCATCGACCACTAGAGAAATGCGACAAAACAAACCCAATAAAGTGAAACATCAATGGAGCTTTTTTTGTGGCTAAAGGACATTAATGGAGCACTACACAAGCTTTTCTCTTGTATAAACAAAACCTTTCTCCTGTACCCACTTCTCCACCAGAGAAATGAAAAGCCTCTTCAACCCACTCGATCTACGCGGTATCATCCTCCGAGGCGTTGGTCCTGCATTTGTGACTCTGCCAAAACCTTGAACTCGCAGGTCAAAACTGTTTTGCAGCTCTTGTTGTGTTACATTATTGTTATTCCTTCTAAAACACTGTACGAAATTGACAAACACGACTGCCAGACAGCCATTGCCCTTGCCAGTCGGCATGGCAAGACTCACAAACAGGTACATGCGTGATAACAGCAACGTACATATAAGACATGAAAACGCTGAGGTATAACTGGTCCATCCATCGCAGCATTTAACCATAGTATCCTGCCACAGCTATACGTGGCCATTT
Source organism: Chloris gayana (assembly GCA_031894775.1). Lineage (NCBI taxonomy): Eukaryota > Viridiplantae > Streptophyta > Magnoliopsida > Poales > Poaceae > Chloris > Chloris gayana. The sequence continues at coordinate 132,098 of JAUNZO010004821.1, read as the reverse complement.
TTCTGCTGCAAAACAAATCATTATAAAGATGTGTAAGTGGTAACTACTGGCACAACTTCTTGCAAAACAAATGGAGTGGGCTAGCTTCGTCTAGAAATAGTTAGCGTGAGTTGTCCAGTCAACAAATTATCATAGAGGAGACCGCACAACGCCATCAACAACTACCAGATTTGCTAATGTAATAAGAATTTGCTAATGTAATAAGATTAGACAACTCGATCTGCAAAACCGCTGCTCTAGAGGCGAGACTATGTCTTAATAAATAATAACAACGTATGTGAAGGGGTGATCTTGCAGCAATGTACTTACATTCAAATCATAGCTCAGAAAATGGTGTCGCCACCGTTGCTGAGGCCGATAGACACGACCAGAGGCAGGAAGGATGCGCAGAGGATGAACTGGCCGGCGACCCGGCGGCGCGGCGCGTCGGCGGCCACCCACACCGCGGCCCACATGGTGGCCAGTCCGCCCAAGAAGGCCCTAACAGGGCCCCCAGGAGACGGAGTCTCCGGCAGCCGATGCGGCGGCAGCACTGCCCACAACCCTGGAGCATGTCTCACTGCCAACCATGAGCAGCGCCAACGGGATGTTCACGGTGGCCTCCTGAAGAAGCAGGACCATGTCGTTGGCCTCCCTGAGCATGTCCATGAGAGATTGAGAGATGTGGAGTGAGGTGGCTAGAGAGGGGTTTGTGTGTTTCGTGGGAAGGTAGCCAGGTAGAGGTGTGTTTATTTATAGATCGGATTAACTTGGCGAGCATGTTCTTGAATCTTGCTCCAAGCCTTTTCCACTAAATACATAATTTCATAGTATTTAACCTTTCAAGTGCATGTACGAGTCCTTTTACCAACATCTGCCTATCATCTATATATATAAGCAAGTGCCTATCATCTAAGCACGTTAACATTTTTCAACGACCTTATATACCACATAAAATTTGCCATGCTTGTAAAATAGTAAAAGGGATAACATACATATAGCTGACCACCGCATTAACACGAGTAACGACGACCCATCATGTCGTGTGCTTAGCATACCGGTGGACTTTGTGGTGGCAGTCACCGCGTGCTCTAAGCGCTGATTATTCTTTAAAGCCGTGGGTACCTTTTTCATTCTCAGTTATCTATCTCCCAATTTGTTTATTTTCTTGTTTGAAAAGAGCTAGGGCATACCGGTGGACTGAGAGGCTTGCTTGCTACTACTACATAAATGGATGGTGCATTTTTTGCTGCCGATCACTACGGCCGCTGAAAGAATAGCCATTGAGCTCCTAATATAATGATCTCTGTCCCCAGCCGATGCCGCGTATGAATATTGAAGTGTGTGGAGAACAAAACACTGACAAAGAGGTATATAGCCAGAATTCCCGGCAATGAATTTTGATAATCGATCGTGCTCATACCATATCAGGTGGATTCCAAATTAACCTCACCTCACACCATTCGTGCTCACTACCGGAATCCAGCGAGTTGCCGTGTGCCCGCGGCACACGGCGAAGGTACCACCGACGGCAAAACTATTTGCCGTGTGTTTAGGACACGGCGAAGTTTGCGGCACACGGCAATTTCCTGTTTTCCGGTAGTGGCTGTTATTACGAGCAATGCTACAATCATGCACATAGTTTACAAAAAACTATGTACTGCTGATGTGGACGGTTATCTTCATGTTAATTGAGCCTGAAAACACACGGTGATTCAATTCAGTTACACACATTGGTTCGGTTACACTTGATTTCTGTCCACGTTAGCAATCATGTATTGTAAGTTCTTTACGTAAGTTTACCATTATTCCTGTTATTATAGCTAGTAAACGACATGAATACAGAAACAGAGGAGTATACTACTGGTATAATGTGCATTCCCTTCCCTTTGTATCCATCCATCAATCACATAGACATGGCACACGGCTGCCAGCTCTCTCTCCTCTCCAGTGACACCTCGTCTCTTCCACGTCTGCTGCAAAAATCCTAGGGACACTACACATGATCTTAATGCATATGGCCCTCTTCGTTTCCTTCTATCTAAAATTTAGCACTGTCACATCAAAGAAAATCTTACTAGTTATTAATATTTCGATCAATTTAATGTCAAAACCCTTTTAGAGATTGATGCTAATTTTCGAGATGAATCTAATGAGCTTAATTAATCTATGTTTTGCTAAAGTGTTGCTACAGTAACCGTCTTCTAACCACGACTTAATTAACCTCATTAGATTCATCTCGTGAATTAGTCTAGAGGTCTGTAATTTATTTTATAATTAAATTTTATTTAGTACTCATAAATATTAAGATTCTTTTGGATGTGACAGCTATAAAGTTTAGACCCCAGGAAACGAAGACACCCAATATTGCACTAGCTAGCATGCAGATCGAGTAGCTAGTACTACAGATCAGCTCCCTGGTGATACTGCTGCATCTGCATGAGGAACTGTCTTTGAAGTGCTTGGTGATACTGCTGCATCTGCATGAACTTGAGCTCTGATATAATTTCACCTTCTGGCAACAAATTAAAAAAAGTTGTGAGGTCACTGTATATAGTAACCTTGTGGAACTGCTTTTGTTCATAATAGCTTGGTGTATTGTTTTTCTTCCTACACTTTTTTTTGTACAATAAAACTTCTCTCTATCTCTTTAGGAAGTACTAATGTAATGTATACTATGATAAAAGTTTGTTTTGTTAGTAGGGGTCGAGCATACCACATTTAAAGCAATGCATGATAATCCTTAGTTTCATCAGCAAACTAAAAGTAGATCTTAAGAGTTTTATAAAGTGGATGACGCCGCGTTGAACAAATTAAGGAGAGCTAGCGGCTAGGTTCAAAGAGGACCAAAAAGCCGCAATATTAGCCAAATGTCGAGACCAGCAATCTATTATCTTTATATTAAAAGGTTAAAAGGAGTCACCACATTCCCTCTCAAGATAAAAAACATTCCACATTAATCTGAAAAAGAGAAGCTATTGACCATTAGATTTTATATATGAAGATTTAAGGTTGAGATGAAAGATCAAGAAATTCCCATATTAATCTGAAAGAAGAGAAACTATTGACAGTTGAATTTTATACAGATTTAACGGTGGAGATAAAACCAAAAACAAGGTAAGAAGAGTCGTGTAGTAAATTATAAAAATGAAAATAAAAGGAATATTATAAACTACCAAATTGAATCATCTTAGCCGGCAGAACCGTGTTCTGCCGTCTTCTAAAAAAATGTATTCTGCCGTAGAACCAAACCCTAAGCAAATCGGATTCTGTTTCCAATTAATTCTTTCACGTAATCTAAAGTTACCATCATCAGTTTCCTATTTTTGCCCTAAAAAAATCAGTTTCCTATTTTCCAATACGATTAATTAAAGAATTGTGTATCTTAAAAGTCTAGATAGATTTGGTTACGCACAGATTATGTGCTAGGAACTCCAATTATAGATTTGGTTACGCTAAGATTATGTGCTAGGAACTCCAATTAATAAATAGTTTAGTTCATATTAATGAAGAATGAAATAAAAGACCCCGATCAAGATAAATATTTAAATAAAACCGACTACAATTTATAGATGGATACAAATTTGAAGATAGCAATGATGTAGTTCACTTTTTCTATATAATGTACTTTAAAAATTTGAAGATAGCAATGATATAGTTCACTTTTATCTATATAATGTATTTCTTTCATAAATGTGATTCAAGATATATGTCAAAATCCATTGTCAGGTAAAGTAAGTGTTCCAATAAAAAAGTCCATTCGTGAGTAATATGGAAAGTAAGAAAAGCGCAGAGAGAAAAAAAACTATCTTGTACGAAACAAAGAATAACTTGAGACATATTTATTTTTGTATATTATTCAAATGTAAATGCAGCCTCAATAAATTGGGAGATGATGTTAGCCACATGATTTCGGCCGAAAGGACAACACGTCATCTTCCACCTGTCAATGATTTATGCAAATGTCCAACAGACTTTGCTTCTGTCTACCCCCAATGACATTAATCCAAAACCAAACATTGATTTTTATTATCTAAAATAAAGAAAATTCATTAACATTATATAAGCACGATGGGGGAGATGTTATGGTTAAATTTCAAAGAAATAATTACAAGATAAGAGTGGTGTAGTATGCAAGATCATGCTAAGAGGTGTGCAAGATTCAGATTCTAGAGAGGCTAGGTAGCAAGGATAGCATGTGGTTAATTTCTCTTAAGCTCCTAGATATACATTGAATTTGCCTGATAGTAAGGGTATCATGGAGGTGACACATTATTCACATCCAAGCATCGACAAAGATATAGAAACTTTGGTGTTGTGATCGGGAACAATAAAGACTCAGTTTAAATAAGTCGGATGAAGAATGTAAGAAGGATAAGAATGACAAGAGAGTTTGCGGTTGAGCATCACAAGACAAACCTAAAGCATATCCATCCTAACTAGTAAATAAATTATTTTTTCAATGCATAAAAGTGTAGTTTTTACCCGTTCAAAAGTTATGTATTGTTCTAACCGCGCTGATAGCGCGTGCCATCTTGCTAGTAAAGAATCATAGACGTTGCTCGCTTCTGTATTTTATGATCGATGAGACTACTTTACTAGAGTGCTTCGCCCTGCGTGCATTTAGTAGGCAGACGCGTATATGTTTCATACGGAGTAGTATTAAGTGTTAAAAAGAAAAGAAAAACGTAAACAATCCCAACAATCTTATCTCTTCATTGCCAGCAATATATACCACTAACGAAGGGGTAATTTTGTACTAGTTCCCAAGCAACGTATTATGGTTTCAGAGAAATTTCATAATATTTCAAACTTTGCCCTGTTCGGATAGTAGAGATATAATTGTAGTTTGGTCTAATCTCGAGAAAAAAAAAGAAATTTTGGATATCCAGTCATGACCTCTTTCTTTTCAAAAAAGCTGAGCTCTTGGCGTGTGGCAGTGCCATTAGCTTTCCATAACAATTAACAAACAGCCTTTGGGGCGCCATTAGATTATGCGTCTTGCACGTGCCTATCTATCTCTCTATGCAAGTGGTGATATGTAAACTCTGAACCACCCAACAAAGGCAACAACGACAACAAGTGCGAGTTAGCTTATGCAGTGCATACATATATGCGTGCAAGCAATTAGGATCAAAATCCTGTCCTTCAGAGTGGAAAAGCCCAAGATGAAAATGAATTTGAAAAAATACCGAGTTTTTCCTATGCTACTCATGTGTCTGAAAGTCCAGCTAGATTTATATATTCTGGCTCCACCACTGCTGCGAGCTCGAGTGTGGTGGTTGGAGGGAACAAAAGCTGTCTGTTTTGCTGAGGATCCGAATCCACATCGAAAATCAAAACACACAAGGTTGTGGTTACGGACGCGCAATTTATTTCCCAATATCTTTCCTTGTCCTCCTTATCATAAGATTCCGAGGCGGCTGCAGTTCAAGTCAAGTCCGCTTATTCTCTCATCATTAGTATATCTAAACACAGCCGCATATATATGGGCATCGCGAGTACGGGGTTTAGAGAGAGAGAGAGAGAAAAGAGGTAGCGGATAACATGCAACAGGTCGCGCAACATTTGCATTGCACGGGTCCTTTCTCTGTCCCATTTCTGGCTCTGCTAAAGTGCATTCCTTTCCTTTGTAGTACCCTGCCAGTCTACTTCCTCCGTCCAAGAATGTAAGAATTTATTGACTTTCAATTGTTGTGTTTGATTATTTGTCTTATTTAAAATATTTACATAAATATAATAATTAATAATCAATACTTAAAATATATGTAATAATAAAATAAATTATAAACAAATAAATAATATTTTAATAAAATTTCGAATAAAACAAGTGATCAAAGTTGATATCTAAAATTCAACAAATGCTTACGTTTACGTACGGCGAGGTAGTAGTAGCCAAGGTTTACATTCCCGTTTCTCCCGGTAACCGGTTTCCGTTTTGGCGAGTCCGGACGGGATGGACCGGGATCCCGACCGGGATTACCGGGATTCCGGACGGGATTATCGGAATTTCGGACGGGATTACCGGGATCCCGGTGACTGATTTGTAAAATTTGAGAAGAGGTTAAAACATGAAAAAAAGGCGTAGAATTAATTAAAAAATTGGTATAACAGTTTCATAATATTTCTACTTATATTCATGACACATAAAACATTCATCCATCACAAATGCATGATAAAGACATAAAACATACATCCATCACATATAGTTCAATTACAAGTCCCTAAATGAAGTCCACAACTAATACTTCGATGACAAATACAAACTATGATAGATAAACATGAACTCAATATCAAATAAGGTTTTTTTATTTCTTTCTTAACTTGTATCTTACTTCATTTTTCTCATAAGTCAAAACATCATCATTTTTATGATTGGATTTCACCATAAATCATGATTTTTTATCTAGTTTTTTTTATATTTTCATATCAAATTCTTTCAAATTTTCAAAAAATTCAAAATTCAAATCCGGGATCCCGGTCGCCCGGTGAAACCGGCCCGGACCGGGATCTCCGGAAACCGCGGAAACCGGCCGGAAACCGGTCGGGATTTCAAACCCTGCTTTTCTAGTAGCTCACGGTTATGACGGCACTCTCCATAAGGGCATGTACGGTGGGCTGAGTCAGCTGTCCGGGAGAACAATCCACGTAGGATCTTGTCTTACCCGGAGGAGAGAGAAGGACCGAAGAGGGCGAAGCCGTCGAGCATGCACCCGACGGTCTATTTACGGCAAATCCGGCTCAAACAGACGAGTTTTCCGCCGTTGTGGAAGATGTCGTCTGCAACCTCGCCCGTTTTCTACGGAATCTCGATCCCCTGCACCAACCTTTGATGGCGCGAACCAGACTTCTTCTCCCGCGCTCTCCTCTTTCCCATACGCGCTGAATTTCCCTTTCACCACAGACCTGCGCCAATTTTTTGCAAGCAATTCATTTACGACTCTTCCACTCCAAACACCACCACGGAGAGATATATTCTTCTCCAATCAAGATCTTGTTTTTGCTTGCCCATCTACAATCCAAATCAAAAATGGCTCGTCGGTCCGCTCGTGTAGATGCGCCGCCACCGCAGACAAGGCCACCGCAAATGAACCCTGCAGATCCTGCGCCCGTACCACTCCGTCCAACTGCTGGTGTTTGGGGCGGCGGCGTATACTCAGGTACAGCTGCGGCCGGTGACTTTGCTCATACAGTCCAAGCGGAGAAGCAAGCTAATCAATCAGGTCAATTGGAAGTAATGTATTTTCTTTCACGTTATGAGAGCAACACAAAATAGATCACACAGTAGTGCTCACGTTTGGTTAGCCTTGCATGAAAAAGTAAACAGTAGGATCTTATATAGACACCAAGTATCAGCCAACCATTGTACATGTTGTTGTCTAAATGTGATTTGGCACTGGCTAATAGACAGTAGTTGTCTAAATCACTGTACTTGCCCTAACGGTGACTGATGGTGTCATTGACCCGAGCAATGCTGGAAATACGGCGACAAGGTGGGTCCTGCAAAAAAGTCGGGAGGCGACGGAGAGTTTGCAGACGTCGCGAGTGCCTTTTCCCGGCGGTGGACCCACACGCGGCGACGACTTGAGTGGACGAAACGCGCAGCAGATGGCTTCAATTCTTCCGAGACAAACTATTGTTCATGTTCTCCTCACATTTGAAACATGCACTGAATGACATCGCTCCTACTACTAAATTGATTCCTCGTTACTGAGCAAGTTTAGCAGTTCTCAGAAATTGTCTAGAGATATACTTATGTGACGTTTCCAAGTATGGGTTCAGACAAACATAAAAAAAAAATTCCACTGTTCATCCAAACATAAGTCGGAGCCTGGGATACCGTCAATAAGAGATGATCATGAACATTTGAGGATCCTGAAGCTAGCGTCGTCTAACCACAACGGTTTTCACAATACTATTATCTCGCCAGCATGCAGTGCTTCATGCAGTACTTATTCGAAACTTTCACCTGTACACTTGTTGTAACCATTCAGCTAACGGATTATCCAGTAATCATCGACTGCGCATCTCATTAGTATCTCGATCAGCATGTGAGCATTGTTTTTGCATATTCATGCCGATCAGCACTGCACGGACCTGAGAACTCTGTTTTTTTTTTTGGAATCTGAAATGCGAGAAGTATCCGAATTGGAGATTTGAATAATGGAAACCGCTCTCACATTGATCTGGGTCAAATATTCACATTACATTCAACGCAGCCGCTTCCGCGGGCTTCCAACAAAATAGGCCCATAGATGATGAAACAAAAACCTACGGGTCCCATACGGCCATACCATATACGAGTATCTTGTCTTCGCAGTGTACGCGTTACGCTTCGATCTGTACTGGATTGCGCTGGTTTCAGTCACTGGGTTGGGCTGCTCTAGGTGGTTCTCACAGTTTTAAATTGGCTTTTACCTTTCCATTGTGATGAATCCATGTGCTCTGTTCTTCTCTCTGCTCTTCCATTTTTTTTTCTGAAGGCGTCTCCGCTCTTCCAGTTTCCTGTTCAGCCATCGTTGAGCAGCTGCTCTCCTCAAATCGAAGATAGAGATCGAGCAGTTCAGGGAGCAGCACTGTTTCTCATATGCTCAGAATCTCAGGGCAGTAAGCCAGATTGATATTCATGGGTTCAATGGTCCTGGTAGCCTAGGTGCTTGGGGTCGACAGGGCGTCGTGCTGCGAGGTTGGGGCCTGCAGCACTACGAGATTGCGGCCACAGGTAGAGCGGTTCCATGCATGAGATTCATGGTAATCTTGACATTGCAGAGTGCAAGTCGCAATTTGCAGAGTTTTGCGAGCGATATTATATGTAGTAGCTTATATGTCTGTTTCAGAAATCTGAACTATCATATGTAGTAAGCTTATATGGTGCTGCTGATAGGGGAAGATTGTAGCACGCTGCACGATTCTTCTGTGTCATTCATAGCCGTTAACCTGTCCTCTGTTATTTCTTCGCGGCTGCTTATTAATCGATTGCTACCAACGCCATGGGCGCTAAATGGCTATTGCATGATAACGGTGGATTCTCGCGCTTCTGTTGTATCCATGCTAACTAGTTGGTCAAAATTTTGAGCTTCAAATTCAAATCGTACAAAGAGAAATGAAAAAGAAAAATTGCATAAGAGAGTAGATTGAGCTAACTTAAATTGTTTTGAGGGGGTAAAGTGAGCCAAGATTTTGTTCAGGCTGTAATTTAGATAAAGTGAATTGTTCGTGTGAGTAAAATAGACTTTTTCCATTCAAATACATCATGTTCACGCGGTAATAAAAGTACATCATCCAAATAGGCCCCAAGGCAACGACCTAGCAATAAGCCACCTTGTTCATATTTTTTTTCGCGAACGCGCAGGAGAACTGCGCGTCATTTCATTAAGTAGAAGAAGAAGACGGTCCGGATACAAGGAAGTTAGCTCTACAATTGAGCTCAGTACCCTACTCACGCATACAATGGCGACTCAAGTTGCAGCGACTTGAGGAAGGAGCAGTTGGGAAAGTTGCTTCGCTCCCGCTAAGCGCCATAACAAAGTCTCCTCTTTGACCACTCGGAGGACGTTTTGGATGCACGGGCTCTTTCCGTCGAAGACGCATCTGTTGCGTTCCTTCCATAGCTCCCAGGACACAAGCATGACCAGACTGTTAAACCCTTTTCTTATGTCCTTTGGTGCCCGACGGCAAGCCCTGCGCCACCAGGTTTGGAGGTTGTGCTCGTCCGCCATTGGAGCAGCTCTTGGTAGACCTATGGAAGCCAGCACCTTAAACCAAATCTCGCGCGAGAAAACGCAAGTGGTGAGGATATGTTGTATATCTTCTTCCTCTTGATCACACAAAGGGCAGCACTCCGGGTGATCTAACCCTCTCCGCCGGAGTTTGTCTGCTGTCCAGCATCGGTTAAGAGTGGCAAGCCGGATGAACATCTTGATTCGTAAAGGCGCCCAACTCTTCCGGATCCTTTGATACGGCTCGAATGCAATCGATCCAACGAAGTATCTCTCGTAGGCCGATTTGGTTGTGAAACTCCCGGATGAGTGAGCCGTCCGGATGTGCTGGTCGGGGAGTCCGGCAACAGCACGGTTGCATTCGCTGCTTCCCAGAGCTGGAGAAACCGCCATATTGCCGCCGCACTAAGACCGCCGGAGACAAACCTGGTCCATTGGTTGTTTTGCATCGCCCGGTGCACTCGTGAGTCTGCGCCATCCCCTCCGGCGCACATGAGGCATGAGTGCCGGTGCCGGATCTTGAATGCTATGGCCATGGAGCCATCTGTCCGTCCGGAAGGCGGTTGTCTTTCCATTACCCGGTGTAGTTGAAACAGCGGTAGGGAACATGGCTCGTACATTAGTGGGTAGATTGATCTCATGGAAAGTCCATCTTGACGGGTCTTGCTTTTGCATCCATAGCCGGCGCATCCGTAATGCCCACCCTAGGATTTCCAGATTATGAATTCCGAGGCCTCCCAGCTGGAGTGGCCGTGTTATACGAGTCCAGTTCACCGGGCAGTGGCCACCTTGTAGGTCTCGGCGCCCGGTCCGGAGGAACGAACGACGGAACTTGTCGACCGCTCCGATGAACCATTTGGGCACATCGAGTGCGATGAGGAGGTAGATAGGGATGGCTGTGAGCACCAAGCGCACCAGCACTAGCCTCCCGATGGCGCCGGGAGAGCAGCCTTTCAGCCAGGCAGGGCATCGGCGATTCTGTCTAGGATCGGTTGCGGTTGCGTTTTGGTTAGCCGGTTAAGAGAAAGCGGCAGCCCCGGTATTTGCAAGGGAAGGCTTCAATTTTGCACTCCATCGTTTCTTGGACCCGTGTCGTGTCTTCCTCAGTGCAGCAGATTGGGATGATCGACGATTTGTGCATGTTAGCATGCAAGCCCGACGCTTCACCGAAAGCTTGTAGTATTCCCAAAAGTAGGTCAATATCCTGCTGATCAGGTGTAGCGAAGATGACGACGTCATCCGCGTAGATAGACATTCGATGACCGATATGCGTTCGCGCCAACGGAGCTAGGAGGTTTTGGCCTTCTGCTTTTGGGTGATCCGGCTTAGCATGTCCATTACGATGATGAAGAGTAACGGAGACAGCGGGTCGCCTTGCCTTAGTCCCCTTGCGTGCCCGATCTGTTGCCCGGGCTCACCATTGAGTAGCACCCTTGTTGAAGAGCTGATGAGGAGGTTACATAGTAGTGTCCGCCATCTCCAACCAAATCCAAGGTGTTCAAGTACCTCGAGAAGAAACGGCCGGAAACGATGATCGAAAGCTTTTGTGATATCGAGCTTGAGCATGATGGAGGCACGCTTCCGACGGTGAAGAGTCCGGGCCGTGTTTTGGACCATCATGAAATTATCATGTATGCGACGCCCACGAATGAACGCGCTCCGGTTTGTTGCAATCATGGAGTCCAGCTTCGGCGCAAGTCTTGTTGCCATGATCTTCGTCACAAGCTTAGCGAAGCTGTGAACCAGGCTAATAGGCCGGTAGTCACCCACGATCTGGGCATCATCCTTTTTGGGGAGCAGAACCATGAGTGCCGAGTTCAGGAGGTGAAGTTTCCTCGCGTCACCACCATGTAGAGCTCCAATCGCCGCCATAACGTCGGTCTTTATAATTGGCCAGCAGGTCTTGTAGAATCGACCGGTGAAACCATCCGGCCCGGAGCTTTGTCCAACGGCATGTCCCTAATCACCGCCCGGACCTCATCCTCGGAGATTGGCATTTCCAGATCAGCTAGCTCCCCCGCAGGTTCCATGATGCTGTGCAGGTTTAGGGTGGAGGATCGCGGAGCTGCAGTCCCAATCAGCGTACTCGAAGTGCTCCCGGACAACCCTTTCTTTGTCCTCATGCGCGGTAATTACGCCGTCCTCCGTGGTCGGGGAAGCAATGAAATTCTTCCGCTTCCGTATCTCGCGCGGGAGAAGAAGTATTTAGTGGAGGCGTCCCCTTCGGCTGAGCCATTGGGTCCTGGCCCGGAGCCGTGCGATCGTCCGGTGTAGAGAAGTGAGTGCCAAAATGTGCTGTTTTAGCCGGCACCTTAGCCATCCTTCTTGGCTCGAGAGCGGACGCAAATCCTGAGTTACCTCAAGTCGGTGCAGCAACTCACGAGCTAGGTGAAGCTGCTCGGCTACATTACCCACTTTCCGCTGGCTCCATGCCCGGAGCGCCCGGCTTGTTGTTTGCAAATTTGTCGCCGACCACTCTAGGGGGCAAGCTGGAGTTAGTGCCGGCATTCCACGCAGATCGCACCGCATCACCGAAGCCGTCAAGCTGAGGCCAGAAACTTTCAAAGTGGAACCGACGCTTTCCACGGAGGCGGCTGCGCAGACAGAGAACCAGGGGACAATGATCCGAGACGCCGGCCGTTGTGCTCTGTAGAGCGTAGTCCGGATAGTAGAATTCCCAGGCTGAGTTGCAGAAAACCCTATCCAAGCGGACCAAAGTAGGCGTGGCGCGCTCGTTGGACCATGTGAAACGCCGGCCAATGAGCTCAATTTCCTTGAGTTGTAGTTGGTTTAGCGTGCGCCTGAATCTTCCCATCATCGCGCGATCCACGTTGGAGTTATTCTTGTCCGCGGCTCGATAGATGAGGTTGAAGTCCCCGGCGATTAGGCGAGGCCCCGGGCAAGCCGCGTTGACGGTACGCATCTCCTCCATGAACAGCAGCTTGTGCGCATCCGGTTGCGGGCCGTAGACGCCGGTGAACCACCATTGTGCTCCGCCTGGGCTTTGGAACAACACGGAAGTCGAGTAGGAGTCAACCCTAGAGGAGATCATGTGGATCGAATCCCCGCGCCAGAGCTATCAAAATGCCCCCCTGGTCCCGTCCGCCGGTAAGCATACGTGGTGGGTAAATTCCACTCCTAGGGTCATGAGGAGAACCCGAGTGGACATGTTTGCGATCTTCGTTTCTTGTAGGCAAATCAACTCCGGGTGGTAGGAGGCAATCAACTCCCGCACAGCGTCACGGTGTGATTTTTGGTTAAGACCACGGACGTTCCATATCAGAATATTGGCAATATCCATTAGATAAGAGGCACAACTTAGGAGGCAGCTCTTTGCGAGGGCGCCTAACTAGGCTGGCGTTGCTAGCTCATCTCCGCTGGGGTCGGGAGCAACCCAACCGAATAGTGCAGCCAGCGCCGCAATGTGTACAGGGGAGAGCGGGTGCTCGAACAGGTTCGCGTAGGCCTCTCCGGCCTCTTGCGTCGGCAGTTGCTGCTCCCCAAGCACCCCTAGCTTCTTCATCAGCACCGTTTGCGCACGCTGCACTGCATGATCCGGACCGGCCGCGCTCGCTAGCCGCCGGCTTCTTCTTAGCGGCTTAGGATCCTGCCCGGCAGGTCGTCGGTTGCTTGGTGCCGGGGCGGCAATCTGCTCGCTTCCAGCCGGCGGTGGTGCTTTGAGCATATGCAGGAAACGTTGCGGCGGGGGTGGTGGCCGCCAACTCGTTGCTGGTTGTTGCTCAACACGTTCCAGCTGAGTGCTTGGGCGTCGGGCCACAACCGATGTCGTGGGGTTCTTCCTGGGCCACATGAGATACGTGGGTGGAGAGGGCCCGGGTCGAGCTGGCTTCTTCCCGGGCTTCCACCGTCGATGGGACCTGGGCTTCAAGGAGCATGGGGTCTAGCTCGGAAACCCTTTCGGCCGCCTCGGAGCGCATGAGGTGCTGCAGGTCTACCAACACCGCTTCAAACTGCCTGCTGGGAGACAGGGCACCGTTGGGATTATTGTTTGCCGTTGGAGCCGCATTGAAGACAGCCTCGGGACCGGAGGTGGCCTCCTCGGTCACGGCGCCATTTGCCTCGTGCTGCGTACCATCGGTCTCGAGACGCCCGTCGACCGGGGCGACCTGCTGCCTCGGTGCACCCGCGTCATTGATAGCCTTGGTCTTGGGAGGCGTGCCGTTGACCGATAGCGAGGTGGCACACTGGAGCTCGCCGACCGCCATGGCGGTGGGAACTACGACAGCGGCACCGGGCGGAGGGGGTGTCCACCTGCAGTCCGCCCTCCGGCGGTTTGTCTTGGCACGCCGGCGCTTGGGGTTTTGTGGCGGAGAGTCATCTCCGGAGTCCGACGGCTCCGATGGCGGTGTCGGCGGTGGAGAATTGGGCGGAGAATCCGGAGGGAACCGCCCCAACAAGCGGCGAACGCGAATGTTGACGACGTACTTCATCGTGTTGCGCACCGGGTAGAGCTGCGGCCGACCGAAAATTGGCTCGGGAATAGCCGGGATCCTCGTCTCGGGGATGAGCTCGGCCGGGTGGTTCCGGCGATGAGCTTGACAACGGAGAGGTCTCGGCGCGCCGCCGTCTCCGGGTCGATGCTCTCCACGGCACGGTAGGGGCGTAGCAGATCCGCAGCTGCCGACCCTCCCCGGGCGTGAATGGGTATACCCTCGAGCTCAATTTGCGCCAAGTGCGAAAGGACCCCTAGCTCGGCGTTGGCCAGCCGGCTCCATGGTTTGAGGCTTAGCGTGAAACTTGGTGTGCGGATCAGCCGGTCTTCGAGAGCGCTCGGCGGAGCGACCGATGATCCGGGAATCTGATGAGGAAGTCCTCCGGCGGCGCGACCCGGAAGATTTGCATGGCCTCTTCTTGCAGCTGGAATTCACGCGCCACGGCCTGTAGAGCTTCTTCCGGTTGTACCGCAGGTCTCGTTCCAGCTATTTGCACGAAGGCCGCAAGATACTCCAGCACGGACTCTTCTTCATCCATGTCGGGGTCCTGTCGACATAACGGACGTTGTTGGATGGAGGCACCGGGCGTGGCGAGGAGGTTGACGGTGGCGGAGAGGAGCCCGACGGACGTGTTCCCTCATCATCCGACGGAGGCATGGGACGTTTCCGCCCTGCACCCCGCCGGCCACGCCGCTGCGTCGCCGCCGGCCTTGCTGCGTGGCGCCTAGGGTCGCACACGTTGCCTCCGCAGCCCGTCCATCACCTCCCGTCTCCATCGCACAAGGAGAAGACAGGAGCTGGGCCGTCGGCTTTGGTGGGCGGCGGTGCGGAGCCCCGGCAGCTCGGCGCTTCACCGGGCACTCGAAGGAGCGGTGGCACGGGCGGCCACATGTGAGGCATCCGGTGGGCTCCCTGCAGATGGCCTTGAAGTGGCCGGGGTCTAAGCAGTTGAAGCATCTCCCTTTCATAAAGAAAGGGATCTCTTTGGGACGCCGTTGCTGGGACCTTTCGATCTTGCGTGGCCGCCGGCGCCGACCTCGCGCCATCCATCGCGGTCCTGCGCAGCATCCTGGATCCGGTGGATCTCGGAGCGCAGTTGGATGCGAGGAGGCAGCTGGGGTCGGGGCTGGCAGCGGTGGTCTTGGATCTGCTTGCTAGCGTTGGCGGCGGGGGCGACTGCGGCGCGGCCGCCGCAGAGAGCGTCTCGGTACGAGCGGGTCTGCGGGGAGAAGCTTGTTCTCGTCGGTGTTGCTTGGGGCGGCCTGCCGTCGAGGGGTAGAACGGCGCGGCCTCTGGGGACAGGGGGACGGGGCTGAAGGGGAGGACGGGGAGGATGCAGCGGTGGCCGCCGGAGCCGGGGTGGCCATCGGGCGGGTGGGCGAACCGGAACTACCGGAACTCACTCTTCCCACCTTGTTCATATGGGGTACTACATTATTATTATTAAGGATAATAAATACACAAAAGATTGTACGAGCAGTACAAGAAGCCTCAATGGCTGCTCCAATGTTCCATATAACCGTTCAGATGATTTCTGCATGCCCGGCAGCAAAAATATTCTGTCGTGCCTCCTTCCGAGGTAAGAATGTATGTCTAGTGAGCGGAACAAGACTTGCTGTGTAAGGCCTTACATTGAAGAACAACAGATTCTTCCATTTTCGTGCCCTGCGACCCTGGTACTTCATGCGATCCATCTGACAAAATGTTGTGAGCGCTGAGGTTGTCAACTCGTAGCGGTAGAGAAGAGTACTAGCACCATTCCACAAGATAATGCTGCTACTGCCGGGAAGAATGGCCAATGGACGGAACAGATCAGATACAGGAGTCGAGTAGCGCTGCTCCCACTGCGTGTTGAGGCCCTCACCTATCGACATTGTCCACGTAGTCACAGTTGCAGGAGCTGTCGTCTGAGCCGCCAGGCATAGCTCCCGGCCATTTAGCGCGTCCAATTTGAAGGCGTCGTCAAGTGCAGGGTCCAACGAATCCGGCAGTCGGATGACACTGAATTCCTCTTCTTTGAGGTCTAATTAAGCAGATGATACCCCGGGGAGGCGGGGAGGCTGCTTGAAGTAACACCTGTCAATGTGCCAGAAGAGAAACCCGTTAACGGTAACACCAGTTTGATTCCTCTTGACTGGGTACGGAAGATCATCCTCAATTTCTCTCCACACACTAGTCACAGCACAGTTGTTGCCTCCAGCAGTAAGCTCCTCCATCCCCATGTCGGGGATGTTGTACATACCCAAAGAACACACCTTTGGCCTGTAGAAGGCCTGGACTACCTTGTACTCACCGGTGCGTGGATCCATGCCCAAACCGGCACGATGGCAGCTGTCTCTTCCAGATCGCTGTCGATTGTTGCGGTCACTGTCTGGCAGCGTAATGGCATCCCTAGTGGCCGGATTGAAGAGGTAGAGCTTGGTGTCGGTGGGAACGAGCACCAGGCCGTCGCAATGTGCGAGTTGCCACACTACTCTGCCATGGAGGCGCCTTGCTTCCACTGGTAGAAGCGGAGATGGTTGATGCATGGCCAAAGCCCGAAAGGGATTTCGATGTTGAGGATGTTGGGGCTGATGATGAAAGTTGGGTCCTGTTCCCATTTGGAGGTAGATCACCGGAGCTGCGCACGGATGAAGGCAGGGCCCGAGATGATGGCTTACCAGGCCTTGCACACGGCTTTGAACCGAAGAAGTGACTTGACAGGTAGCAGCACCAGGATCTCCCAAACAATCTCCTTCGGCAGACTGCGCACTTCCGTATTTCCGTTCCTCGTTCTCTTCTTCTGCAGTTTCATGTCGTCCATGCAAAAACAAAGCAGAAAGATTGATGATTAATAGCGACTCAACACTGGCAGTGCACGTTCGACTACGCCAAGGACTCGGCTTCCGTATGAGACTCGGATAAGAAAAGTCATAATCTTTCCTTTATTTTCTATTTCTTCATAATCCAAGCGAATATCAGAAGAAAAAAACGAAACAGCATCGTGTCATGCAGGGCCCTTACGTAAATGCATATACTTAACTAAGTAATTAGACTATGTAAATACATATACTTAGCTTAATAATTAAAGGAGTTTTCTAGTTGAAAATAATAGTCATTATTTTTTCTCAAGTAATGTCCATCAATTGTTGGGTAGTTTAGTAATTATTACACTAGTAATTAACGACTTTGTTAATTATATGGATTTCGATTTACACTAATAATTAACTAACTTAATAACAAGGATTAATTATATTATTAATTATAAATATACTATAATAAATCTATATAAAGTTTTCTTAACTTAGCTACCTCTAGCCATTCTGTTAAGCTCCCTGGGAATTCTCGGGTTTTGTTTTCCAAATGGGTCAGGTTATGGGAGGCGATCAGAAGATCATCAGGTGCCCATTCCGTGATCATCTGCTTCCTTCTGAGATTTCAAATAAAAAAAGGTAACTACGGATTTGCAGGCCACCGTCGGAGGGACAATTTGCCCACCTGTTGCCTCGATGGATGGGTGCTCATCGTCCCTGAAAGTCCCTCGGGTCTTCTAGCTAGTAGCCAAAGATGGGCCCTCTCTGAAAATTGACACTGGCATTGAGATCGGGCATGTGCCCCGAGTGCCAATGATGGATGTTGTTGTGGAAATGGACACTAATGCTGTTGAGATTTGGTTGAAGCTAGATTAGCTCATGCTATCGTCGGAAAACCCATATGTATTCCTTCCGCTCCAAAATTATTGTCATCATTCACTTTTTTTAGTTTTTCTAATATTTATCTTATTCAAATATGCAATCAATTTTTCTAGTGATAAAACACGTTCTAATAAAATATATGATATTTTCTAAAAAAGTTTAATAAGAGGAATGATCAAACTTAACAAAAAAATTAACATAGATGATCAGTCTGGAACGGAGCAGTATCATTGCGCTAAGAGGGGAGAAAATAGGTGCAAGATTAAACTAGAAATTTAAGAGACTTTCCCAAAGCAACAAATAGTTTTATTCTCTTAAAAATTATTTAACTTTTTCTATTGGTAGAGTAAACATAACACCTATTTTAAATTAATTTACACCACAAAAGTGTTAGGGTTTTCTAATAACCGATTCAAACATTAGTTGTTAAGCAATAAATGAATTTATAGCGCCTCTTAATCATCTCTAATTTTTTTAAAAAATACACCAGTCTATTTCATATCATGGTAACTTTTTACATTAATTAGTACACAAAATATTTAAGATTTTGAATTTTATATAAATTTAAATTTTATTTTGATGTATAAATGACTAATTAAAAATGTAAATTAATTTATAAGTAAAATTTTCAAACCCTGAGTCTAATCAAGATATTTTGATTTGACGTCAGAGTTTCAATGGTCATTCATACATTGAATTCAAATTTGAATTAAATTGAAAGAACTCAAATATTTTGTATGGAATCTAACCTAAAAACAGTTACCTTGACCATTTTCAACATAAGTTAGATGTATGTATTTTTCCAAATTTTAGAAAAAAATAAAGTTCACTAGAAAATTCAACTATTGTTCAATAGATATCTTAACATTTGAATTTGTTATTAAAAATATATAATACATTGTTGTGTGTACATTAGGCTAAAAAGGGTGTGGATATTTACACTCTATCACCACAAAAAAAATTCATAATTGTTAAAAGTGTAAAAGTATTTTTAATTTAGACTTACGGAGCCCAAAATATTATGGGTTAAAAATTTCAAAAAGAAGAAGAAAAAGAGCCCATCACCCAATGAACAGGCCCCAGGTGCTTAATCACATGTTAATCATCCTGTCATCCCGTGAATGCACTACTGGACCCACATAAATAGATGTGGTTGTCTTATCGACCACTAGGCGGGCGATTGGGCGGTTATTTTTATAAAAAAAATCATCAATTATTTTCTATTAAATAATAAAAGTTAATTATAATTAAATAATTGGCGAATGATATGGTTGATGTGTGTAAAAGCAAAGGCGTGCGGGACTCCGTCATATAGCAAAATGCTATGAATTTTGTAAAGGTTTGTAACTTTTTGGGAAATACATTAAGATAATATACATACCTGTCAAATATTAAAATAATGTCGACAAGATGTATCAAGAAAAATCAAAAGCTGAACATAACCAGGCATCACTTCTTCTGTCCCGTGCGGTGCGGTCGATGGCTAGTGTATTTAAAAATCGGAACAAAACAATGATCGGTCAAGCGTGTCGGCTGTTTCAACGACTCTCATGACGCACATTGCATGCGTCGGAGGTGACGACATACTTGGTGACGTTAGCGGGTTAACATTTCCACTGGGATATTACTGAATAATTATTGATCGCAATCCTTCCTGCAGCTGACGTTCACAGGTAAGTCCAATGTTGAATCTCGGGCGCAAAAACATCAACCTCTATGACCAGCGGAGAGGAGACGACGGAAACGGCCATATGCAGGCAGGCATAGATCATGATCATGACGGTATAAATACACAGCCAAAGCACCATCGATATCCCAACTCCCACACGAGCTACTGCATTTCACAACATCGTCATTTCCGACCTGGACTACCACCAGAAACGCTCTCCGCTCCCTTCCATGATTCCATTGCTTCTATTCTAGCCATTCCGAGCATCATTAAGTCATTCTAATCCGAAAATCAATTCTTGTTTGAGCGACTAGGAACTCATCAAGATATGGTGAGCTCCCGGGAGTTTTCCCAGCTTGAAGCGAATCCCGTCGTCGGCGCTCAGCACGCTATCTCGCCGTCGCTGGGGCTGATCGGCCTCGTCACAATCTCCATCGCGATCACCTTGGTCGTGAGCGAGCTGCCGCCAGGGCTCGATAAGCACATCTACTTTGTCTTGTTGTGGGTGATCCTACTTGCCGGAGTGACCCAGCTGGGCGTCTCCGTCTGGCTGGCCGACGATGACGCCCGCCGTTGCAGCCGCCACACCGCCTGGTCGAAGAATATATAAGCTCAATAGCTCATCAGCTACGGCCCCGCCGTGCCATTGCTCGTCGCCACCGTTGCCCTTTGGGTGGCTTCTCTGCTCGGCTGGTAATCCATGTATAGTATGTACACTTGTTATCAATTTCGTTCTATCACAATCAGTCTCGCCCCAACACAGGATGCTACTTACGTGTCGTGGATTTACTGTGATCATGCTGCCCAGACTCAATCAGATGAGATTAGTCTGTGAATAATAACATGCATGCCGTACATGCATCGTTTATTGTCTTGCTGCTTGGTGGTCGTCGTTGCCAGCAGCAGTGGTCTGTCTCGTGTCTTTTGTTCCACTTCTAATACAAACGATGAAAAGTTTGTACACACTTTGTAGTGTTTGAGTTGTTTGCGTTTTGTCACAACACGAGAACTGAAGGTACTATTCAATTTCATCCGTAAGCATTGTGCCCATCAACAACCAGACAGAACTGGATGTCGAAATGTAGCAGGTTTATATTCTTTGGTTGGAAGCAGCCAGTTTTCCTGGACATATCGCTTCAACCCGCTTGAGACCAGGAACTCATCAAATGTCTTCTTTCTTTATATTCATTCTCACCCCAGCTAGTTTTTTTTCTTTCATGCGTGCCTCTTCAGCCGGCTCAGTACTGACTGTACTTGCTGTTAGACTAGTCTCAATGGAGATTCAATGCATAGTTTTATAAACATAAATGAAGACAGAAAAGGGAGAGTTTCATCAGATGAGAGAAGAGAGGAGTTCCATAATAATGGGCCAGTGTCCAAAGGATTGAGATTCATAATCCTTTTTGTGATCTAGACGATCTGGAAACAAAGGAACCATAGAGTTTTCCATTGGAAGCAAGCAGCTGAAGCACGCCTACTATCCATGTTAAAGGAAGAAGCAAGAACAATTAGTGCGTAGTCAGCTTCTGTTTATTTTACCTTGATGATCTTTCTGATCATACAAAGGAATGTAATAATTGTGCAAAAAAAATATCCTTATTAGGCCAGTCTCAATGTAAGGTTTCATAGGACGGTTTCCAAGTGTGCCATGTCATATGAAATTGTTGATGAAACAAGCTTTCTCAGTGTGAAATTTCATGTCGCGGTTTCATAGGCTAACATATCATTTAAATGTTGCAGCTTAGTAACCAATGATAGTTGATAAAATGTGTAGAGATGGAACAAATTAGTCTCAGTGGAGTTTCATTTTTGTTTCATAATTTAGGTAACCATGTATCTAAGGTTTCATGGGGATGAAACTCCATTCATCTCTCTCTTCATAAATTTCATGCTACATCATCACTTTTGCTCATGTAGCATGCTATTTAGTGAGTTTAAAATCCTTATGAAACTTGAATTGAGATTGGCCTTAATACATGCATGACAATGTTTCAGATCGAGTTTCATTCTAATGAAACCCAACAATTACCAAAATCTCAATTTTGAAAATAGTGCAACAAATCTATGCACTGAGAATATCCTTAGAGGTACAGAGCAACCAAAACCAGGTGAGAGTGAGACAAAGTCACGAACTGGGCTTCATTAGAAGACTAAACTGATAGGGCAAAATTCACGTCCAACATCCAATCGAGACTAGATTTCGTTTGACCGCTGCAGGCTAAATATTGTATAATTTCTTAGCAAAGTCAGCCGCTTTAAAATCAGCCGGATTTCTGCCTGCGACGGGCTCGACTCTGGACGTCCTAGAGAGATTGGATACGTTGACTTTGCATCTATCCTCATTTCTACTGGGCCGGAGATAGAACGAACTTTATCCAAAATACTAGTACTTCCTCCGTTCTTAAATTATTAACGTCACTGATTTTTTTGGTTATGTTTGACCGTTTGTCTTATTAAAAAAGTTTATAAATTATCAAATATTTTATTATGATTCATTTTATCATTAAAGTAAGTTGATACACCACTTATAGTTTTACAAATTTGGAAAAAGTATTTTAAATAATATGAACGGTCAAACGTAACGAAAAAAGTCAACGGCATCAACAATTAAAAAACGGTAGGAGTATCTCTTATAAAACTTTAATGATTAATATATGTTCCTTGAGAGCATTATATCTAGTGGTCGGCGGCCGTATTTGGTGCAGCTCTCATCCGATGTCAAAGTCTGATGAGTTCGCGAGATTCATTAAAAGGACGGAAGAAAGATTCCATGTGCCAGTCAGGTTGGATTTATTATACGCGGGCGCTCTTATTTGTCCCCCGGGGACGCTGATACGCCGTCAGTTCGCGCCCCTATGATCAGATCGCAAATAACCACCATTTCAGATGAGGGTCGGCAGTGTATATGATCAGACAGGACCCACGCGCGGTACCATCTTGTTCTCCAAGTAGAAGAACCAGCGCTGGCTATATGATTATAAAAACATCGGCGATGCCATTGCCATGATCATTGTATTTTGCCCAATTTCATGAGCATTATCCATTGATTCTCCTTCGTCCTGCTGCGCTCCCACACCATTCCTTTACTTCTTTCTGGAATCTCCAAACGTACGCCATCTTTTCTGCAGGTTTTCCGGCCAAGAACCACTTCAAGCTAATAGCAGGCAGCAGACTCGGATTGTTGAAGAAATGTCATTGGGTGGCATCGTTCGGGCGGGGAGAAGGCTGATTGCGGCGCCATTTCGAAGCTTCGCCGGAGTGGTCTAGTCGGTCTCGCCACCGCCTCCACGGCCATCTCCTTGTTGGTCGTCTGCAAGCCACCGCCGCTCGGGCTCCACAAGAACGTCTACTTCCTCGTCCTCTCAGGCGCCTTCTTCGCCGGGGCAGCAGAGATCGTTGCCGCCGTCTCGGCGACGAACAACGCACGCCGCAGCCAGGCTAGCGAAAGGAAGCTCGTGTACCGCGCTTCTGTCGCCTCGCTTCTCGTCACAGTTGGGCTGGCTGTGACGACCCGAATTTCACCAACGTGAAATCCGAGCCCATTGTACCTCAATGCCACTTCCAGGAGTATGGCACGTACATCCAACACATGTTAGTATAGAAAAATCATAATTAAAGGAAATAACAAGACAAGATAATAGAATCTCCAAGTACATTATTATTATGCATAAGTCTCAATCTCAAGAGTACAAGAGCGTGGCACGTAGGCCACCGCGAAATGAAAGTAAGAAACTAGCGGAAGCGAAGCGGAAGCAACTCCGATGAAGACCGGCGATGAAGTCCATACCCACAAGCAACTCGAGTGTAGGCGAGACCGTCACTCCTCTCCGTCGGCTCCTCAGCTGGCGCGGTCGGCTCCTCGGTAACGACGTCCGGAAAGCAAAGTGGAAAGCCGTGAGTACATAGAGTACTCAACAAGCCGCAAACTACCTAGCAACAATGTATGCATGCTCGGATATTCTAAGGAAAGGTAAGGGCTAGCACCTAAAGCATTAATCCTCAAGTCTATGTGATTCACATTTTATTATTAGTCAAATTTTATAAGTGGCCTTGCAGGAAACAACACAATCCTGCAAGGGTCAAGTTTTATGTCCAAGCACACCTCCACTGGACCACAGCTCGAAGCCGGAAGTAAAACACCTATCGGAGGGGAGAAGTAGTAAATGCTAATCAAGTGGGTCGCTCGGAGATAGTGCCCATACTTTGGGCTAGACTATACGTATAGATTTATATATCTCTGCAGAGAGTAAGCAAGCTGTACCCACGTGAAGAGGTACTCAAACAAAAGACCACCGTCGTGGACCAAGCAAAGCAACACTCACAAGATCGCTCCACAAAGCATCGAATGGGTGGCGCCCGTCCCTCAGTGTCTGGGATCCTCTAACCACAACATAGGAAAAGAAGGACCTGAAGGGTGTGACAAGACGTACCACGGGCCAGGTGGGATATCCTCTGCTCGCGGGTCGAGACAAACGCTCCAACACCCGCTACCACTAATCTCTACACCACGGCGGGCCACCCATTCCTCCGCTAAGTATCATGATCCAGCCCGCCTATACAAGTCACGTGGTATGCTAGTAGACCAAAGAGCAAGCAAGCACAAGAACCGGTCCTTAAGCTGCCGGGGCGAGTCACCAACCCTCTCCTCAACAACAACGGTCTCAACAACGAGTGTCACCACAACAGGGGCCCCATAAACCCAAGGCCCCTACACAACTGTACCCGCAACGAGTACTCTCCAAATAGAGACTCCCCGAAGTCCCCCGAGCACCTAACCACCTACACTCGTCCCCACAAAAGGTCCTACAGGGTATCTAGTACAGAAACTCGACACCTAAGAAACACCTACAATTTATTTTACACAAAAATCATGTATAGTCATCATGGAGTTCAATTAAGCAACTAAGCAATATACTAAGCATGCGAGTAACGGTAGAACAACCTATGGCAAACAGTGGCAAGGATGGCATAGTATGGCATAGGTAAACTACAAGTGCAAGTATCCATTAATCATGCATGGTTCAATTTAATGCAAGTACTAAATAGGAGCAAGAGTGGTCAAGGATTGCGGCTTGCCTGGATAGGGCTGCTCCCAGGCTGGGTCGGGGTACTCGTACGGCTGCTGCTGCGAAAACTCCTCAAGCCGTGGCTCGGACGGGAACTCCTCGGCACCCGCCGACGGACGGATCGTGAAACGGGGGTTAGGCACGCAAATCGAGGTAATAGAAAAAGAACGGAAATAACGACGGAAATTACGATACTAGAACATGACCAAAAGCTACACTAACGCGTAGAGAACGTCGCTACGAGTCCAACGCAACCGACCGCGTATTTTTCCGACGCTCCAGGAAAAAGATATGAATTTCCAAAGAAAAAGGAATTATGGAAATTCAGGAAAATCCAATAAAAAGAAATGGAATATTCTCTGGAATATTCCCTGACACGCGGGCACCACGTCAGCGCCACATCGATGCCACGCCGATGCCACGCAGACCAAAATCTCTACAAGTCGGCACCACGTGGCAATTCTTCCGCCACGTGGTCGCCACGTAGTCGCCACGTTGTCGCCACGCAGGACAACACATCGAGCCACCTCTACACCTACCCCCAACACGTGGCGCCACATCAGCGAGAAAATCACGCCACATCGGCAGCCACGTCGGCGCCACCTCAACGACCGAGAGAGGGCGGCGCCGCCCGTGCTCCGCCGCGGGGCTGCCGAGTGGCCCTTCCCGACGTTACGGCTCGCCGGTGACCACGCTACGCACACCGGGATGGAGCCCATCCCACGGCGCACCTGCCGGCGCCGGTCCCGAGCACCGGCTCCCTCCGACGAGCGACCGAGCTCGCCGGAGTTGGCGACGGTGGCGGGCGAAAGGGAAATCCCCACGACTACCAAAAGAGCACGATTTGAGACCACCAAACCGAAGCTTGAGCACTTGCGAACCCAACAAGCATCCTTCCCGGGCCAAGAAACCCACCGGAGTGTCGCCGGCGGCGAGTTCCGCGGCGGCGGCTCAACGGAGTCCCGCAAACTTCCCCCAAACCAACTCCTTTCAACCAATTGACGCGCGCACGAGCTTCGGAGGAACTAGGGGAAGCTATTCGACCGAGACAGAGAGCTTGAGCTCGCCTCCCGCGACGAGCTCACCGGCGCCCATGGTGGCGCGGTGGCGGAACTCGACGGAGAACCCCAAATCGCGACGAATAGAGGAAAAAGGAGGGGGGTCGGGAGCGGCAACTTACGGGGAAGCTCCCGGAGGTCGAGGCTTGGGCTGGGAGGCTCCAACGGCGAGGGCGTAGAGCTTCCGTCGATGGCGGACGACGCGCACGGCGGAAGAAGACGGTGACCACGCTCCTCTGCGTTCTAGAGCTACAAGGCGGAGACATGGCCGCGCTTAGGACCAGTAGACGGGGTATTCAACGCGGAGCAAGGAACGGTGCACGAGCTAACCCGGGAGGCACGGACGACGATGATTGACGGAGATGAAGATGATGGCGGTGGACTCCGCTCGGGTCGCTCGCGCGCTCCACCGCTCGAACGACTGCGAGGCTAGCACCAATCGACGCAGCTCCGCACGCCGCACACGAAGACCACGACGCGCACCGCTAGCTCTGAACTTCGCCCGTGGCGGAGGTAGAAACCGCAGGCGGCGGTGGCAGCTAGGGTTTGAGGCGGAAGGGAGAAGAAGGAGGCGGCGCACGGGGTTTTGAAGGAAGGAAAAGGTGGAGGAGGTTGTTGGCGCGGGCCCGGGTTGGTTGCGGCGGCGGAAAACGCCAAGCGTCCGAGGTGGCTTCCTCCGCAGGCGTCGCGCGTGGGTGACGTGAGGTGGAAGACGACTGTTCAACGTGGGTTCGGGCCGGACTGGGCTGCGGGGAAGAGGGGAAGAGAAGTGGGCCGCGCGGAGAGAGAAGATTCGGCCCATGTCGCAAATTTGAATACTGAATTTCCTTGCGAATTTACTTGGGTTTGATTCATTTGAATATTGATTCAGACTCTTTCGAATTCGGAGATTTTATTACATGAAATTCTTGTTTACAAACTGGGCTGTTACACTGGCGGTGGCCTCTCTGCTTTGACAAAATGACGATGCGCCGTGACAGGTTTTGGCGCGTGTCCAGTCGTCGAGCTCAGCTGAGCCGATCAAATAATCACCATTATTTTTTGTAAGAAGCTGCAGTGCAGCAGATGATTTCTCTTTCATTTGGACGCCTATGTACAGACTAATAAAAAATTAACGTACACTTTTCTTCATTTTTGACTATATGGCGTTGCGTTTTAAATTATGAATCTCGTTCAATTTAAACTTTATTATTTCTACAAACGTCATATATTTCAGAATAGAGGCACTGCAATATATATGTGACACATGGAAGGATCGATGCATGTGTCGTGTTGTTGTGCAAGAAGCTCCACCTCCACGCTTGAGGTTCTTCACAGCGGTACATGTGGTTAACTGGTTTCTTGTGAAACTATATATATGTACTGGGATGCATTTGAGTGCTGCTGCCATGTGTATAATTTTAGAGAAAATTCCTTCACTACCACCGGTGTAAACTTCAATATCTTCTCCACCACAGGTGGTGCCGCGGCGGCCGGCGTAGACGGCGACCTTGAGCCGTGCGACGTGGCGCGTGACAAAGAGCGCGGGCTTGGCGGTGGAGGAGGGCAGCAGTGGGGGAGGGGAGGCGGCGATCGAAGAGGAGTCATGGCCGGCTATGGAGGGGAGGCGGCGAAGGAATAAGATTGGGGATGAGGGAGTAGGTTTTGGCCTTCATTTTATATCGTGTGGAAAAGATGGGTTGCTCCACAGCTAATGGGCCATATAGCGGCGGATGGTGGGGTGGGCCGCCGTTAAAAATGTGTCATATACTGTAGGAGACGAGGAATTTGGCCTGCACCGTTATAGGCTGATTTTGTGGTAGCGGTTATTTCAGGGATTTTGCATTGGACTTAGCTAGTTTGGAGCCATGACCTTGAAAAAAACGACTATCCACGTCCACCTTAGTTTCTTCACAACCTACTTCTAACCAGATTCTCTCTCCCACATTCTATACAATTGATGAGTAATAGTTTTAGGTACATATTATCATCAATAAATTATTGATGGTACTCTTTAGGGTAATATTGTAATTGCACAATTGACACATCGTGTCCTCCTACATGTAGTTGCTGCCATCATTATTTTCTTTCCTCGTGCAACTCTACTATTTTGTTTTTTTTCAATAATACCCCATTATAATCAATACTACCTAACATTACTTGTGGTACTGATCGTGAGAGGATAACTAATCTACACCGTTGGATTCTAAGTATTGTTAGTAATTAAGTATGATAATATGTAAGTAAGAGTGCTCTTGATGAAAGCCCCATCATTCTTTGCCCTTCTTGATCCTCCAAGACAAAGTTGTAAGCCATGGTATATACAATAACCTTGAAGTTTAGGTAGAACTGGCCACCATAGGAAGAAAGGAGATCCTTTGAGCACAAGCACAGATCTCAAAGCAGAATAATGTAGCATAAAAGTTAGTCTTGTATACTATATGTTTATCGCAAAAAATGACTCATTTATAAGTACTTTCTAATCGCATGGATTATCTAATGATATCTAGTCACACGGCTGGTCGGGAAAGTCAGTCAAAAGTGGTTGTATTTCTAATCTCTTTGAAATTCTGACGCTGGTAAGAGGTCATCGCCTGGCATGGAATAAAAAGTGAGAAACCAGAAAACAAGGAGGTAGTATTTTCCGACCAGAACAAAAAGGGGTTGCCTCCTCACTGAAACCGTGCTACTGCTTGTCTTTATTTACTGTTTTCTGGTTATGCTGCCTAATGGGTGACGGAGATGACAGAGAGACCAGCTAATTAACAACGCTGAAGAAAGCAAAAGCTATTGATCTGGAGTAGCAACTAGCAAGCGCGTTTGATCATTATTGATAACGCTGGAGCTGTTGATCACAGAGACTACTGCATGTAATAAGCTTGGGAGCACAGGTCACAAAACAGTAAACCGCTCGGTTTTTCGTACAACAAAAACCGAGCAATAAACCATAAAAACTGAGTAAAAACCGTTTTTCTACCATAACTAGGTTCGGTTTTGTTGGAAAACCGGTCAGTTTTAGAAACCTAGACGGACCGATAACTCTAGTTTTTGCGATTTTCGAGCGGTTTTCAATGGTTTATATGAATCCATGCTTGGGAGCCATCGTCGCTACAAAAGCTCCGATTCGGACACATACATATTAAGTCTATATATACAAAAAAATAATACTTGATAAGACAAAATCTCCTACTGAGCTGTTGCTTCTTTGGAACATTTAAACCGTGTCGTACCCTATTGCGGCCGCTGAGCTCTATTCTTCTATCATTTCAGATCGAATTAAACTCCTAATCACTTTGGAAACTCCAGAAAGGAAATGAGACTTCTAATTCACAAGACCAACACAGAGACCAATTTGACGGGGAGAGTGATGGTCGTGTCGGCCAACACTCCGGCATTATGGTATCACAAGACCCCACTTGTTGGCACGGTATGCCGAAATGGCGAGTTATAGAATTAATAATATGTATGGTTGTGTCACCATTGTATCGCAGATGTGCAGCATTTCAACACAAAATAAAAAATGCGAAAGTTCTCCCTGTTAATGACTTACGTGTGTTAGTGCCACCAGAAAGTAAAGCTTCCTTTGTTTGCATCCCATGCATTTGTTGAGCTAAATTTTGTTGTACTGTGGTGGCGACAACATGCGTTTATTTATATTGATAAACAGTAATGTGCTGGATGTTGAAAGCCCATCTGGAGGAAAGCCTAATGGTGACACCTTTGACCATCAGCTAACCCTAATCGTTAATTTAGCTGAGTTTTTGTTGTTGTAGTAGTAGTGTGATATAAATAAATGTGGTGAGTGTTCTGTTGCTTGTTAAAAACATCTTGCAATCACCGTATCCACTGATAAATTCATGGTATTCAGAACACAGTCTCAACCATTAGCTGTTTATAAAACCCAATAAATCATACTGGTAGTACTTAATATGAGATACCGTTTTTTTTTCTTTTTTGCCTTTGATGGGTCAGTGATATATGGGGCCTAGCTGCTGCGAGTGCGTGTTAATAGTTGGACAGTTTTAGATATTTGCCATGGAAGTTTAGCAAATTATTTCTATTATTATTATTACGAAATAACTTTTCAAAATAAACTTGCTCATTCGATTTTCACCTTTTTGAGTCATAATATTTACAAGATACCATGCATATGTATAGCTATGTTTGGAAATCGATGTCCTCTGCATGGGCTGGAAAGACATCATTTTGTGATCACGAAACTATATTCATGAGATATAATGAGGCCTAGCTTGATTATCAATTCATTACCATGTCCCCTATGAATATTAGTGGAGAGCATATACAATCTACTAAAATGCATTATTACAGGCCATGTGATTATCCATCCTCAATCGGTCCATATTGTCGTACACTCGATTCTACCACGCCTTTGTCACTTCTGACCCTTCATTACGATTTTCTTCCTTGTGTTTCTTCGGTGCAGCTTCCTGCGCTGCCAATCGTCTTGAAATGGCGTTCCAGCTAGACTCCAGGTCGAGAAGGCAGAAGACTTGCCTATTAGTCTATGTTTCGTGCCTACAACCTGTCTGGTTCCAGGTTGAAATGGCAACGTCAGAAGATCTTTGTCTGTCTTCTCTTTTCAGGTAGACATGATTGTTGTCTGTCGCACGTAAACGCACTAATATAAACCCCGAGGTCCTGACCATGCCTTCCAGGCCCAGCTCCTTCCTCCGGCAGTCTCTTCTTTCAATATTCCTCGATCCCTCCTCCTCTAATCTCCGTTCGATCTTTTCTTCTTTGCTTTCGTCGTTGCCATAATGTCGTCTACCCTGCAACTCGATAGCAACAACAACAATGGTACCGCGACAGTTATCTCTATGGACGCAATTATCAGCGAACTCCTGGGCTCCGTGGACGAGCCGCCAGTGAGCTGCGCCGCCTCGATGCAGCTTGAGCGGCTGCTGTTTTTATCGGGGTTCTTGACACTGGTCATGGATTTGGCTACCGCGCTATACAAGCCGCCCCAAGGAGTGATCTTCGAGCAGCACAGGCTGGCTTACTACCTCACCCTCGCCGGCATTTTCTTTGCCGGGCTCGCCGAGATCGCCGCCGCAATCTGGTTGTCATGCTATGGCCATCCCCGCGGCGTGTTCGGGAGGACCATCCTCTACGTGTCTGTCGTGCCCCTGGTCGTTGTCGCGGCACTAGGTGGCTTCTCTGTCCTCATCAAGTCCTAGTTTTGGTTGAGAAGTGAGAGTAATGTGTGGGCACACTGGCTGTTTTTACCACGCTGACGGTGGGTTCTGCATGAGTACATGCTTGTTTACATAATAAATATCACAACCACGAAATATTCATCCGTAATTTCTGACTATTTCAATTTTAAATGATCAATGGTACGGTTCATTTGATATATATGGCCTTTTGGATACCAAGTTTTTTCCTGGAAATGATGGTGGTGACTTTTTATTGCTGCTTATTTCCTTATAAAACTGCTGACAACTTCTCAAAATAACACTCCGAGGATTTTTAGATGAAAAAAGAATTATATTAGTATCACACGGAAAACCGTTGTTTGCCGGGTATCCCCATCTTTGTCGAGTGTTTTTGGTCGGACGCTTGGTAAATAACATCTTTGCCAAGTGTCATAGAAAACACATGACAAAAAAAAAAAAACAGTCGGCAAAGAAGGTCTTTGCCGAGTGTATTTATTGACACTCGGCAAAAAGACGGTCTTTGCCGCGTGTATTATCTTAGACACCCGGCAAAGATGACGTTTGGCTCAGTGTTTTCTGTTGCACTCGGAAAAGAATTTAATTTTTTTCTTTCTCACCCTCAAAACTTTTTTTACCTTTCAATACAACACGTGTTACTCCATGTTAAAATTTGGTGCATTTTCGAATTTGTTTGCCATATTTAGTTAATTAATTACATTTGAGGCAATTTTTTTGAATCAAGTCAAATGTAAACTACAAGTGATTCAAATAATAAAATACAATGAGTATAAAAATTATATTTATGTTATTTAGCTCGGACCTTACCTATGAAATAAAAAAAATTGACATATCATTTTTAAGAAATATCATTGCTAACATGTGTTTGGATGATTTTTAAAATCTTAAAAAATCAAATAAAGTCTGAAAGTTATCGCATTGCTTACATAACGGAGAATCTCCGAAGAAGCACCTTATAGTTGAGAACGAGTCATTAAAATTTGGAGTTAAATTGATGGATGAGTTTTATTTTGACTTGAAATCATTTTGTATAGGTAATAGATCATACAAATTGTTTCACGTCAAAATTTGATTAATTTTGGAATTTATTTGCCTTTTTTTATTTTTTGAAATATTGCAAGAAATTTTTTCTGAGTGTCAAAGAAAACGCTCCAAAGAAGCTCGGCCCTCGGCAAACATGCCACATCATTGATGCAACTCTTCAATCACGTGAATTCCTATTGGTCCATTCCTCCCCCACCGGATCCCTCTCCCTCTCTCTCCTTTATCTCTCTTTAATTTGCTGCCTCAAGAGAGTGAAGATGTCAGGGTTTAGCTCTGCAAAAAGTTTGGTTGAGCTAGTATGTCACTTGCTAAAGAACGCAGTGTCACTTGAGTCCCTTACATTGGACACCCTTTATGGTTGGAGGTGTTCCTGAAGAAAATCGTCCAAGGTGCTTCACTATGGAGGAAGATATGCTGATGGAAGCCACAAGAGCAGTTGATGCTATCAGAACTTACATTGAAGGCAAAGTTCCCGCCACTGTTAAGTTGTCCGTTGTGTAGCCTTGCAACCGATGCCATAAAGTTGGAGGACGCACTGGTAAAACTCGGGCTCATTCGCACCGCCGTTGATTCAGTTCGCCGACGAGACAAAGATAGAATGGTCCATTCTGCCGATGCACGTAGTAGCAGGAAGCAGGGAGAGAAGAAAGGCAGTTGATAAGACTATAAGAGGGCCATGGTGCTTGGAACCGTAGAGTTCTAAGCCCTGCTCGTTTTAATTTGTAGCACGCCGTAAACTTATTTGTCTAAAAAGTCGTTACTCATTTTCCACAGTGAATTCGTTTCAGCTATCTCTTTAATGATCTTTATTTGTAACTTATAGCTATTTAGAATGAACTATAGGTATTTAGTAGTATTTGATTTCTGGAAGGCTCCAACATTCAAGATCCTGAAGGTACACATATGGGTTTGTCAAATTCACTAATGCTTTTCCTGGCATGAGAGAACAGAGATGCAAGCACGGCGTGGGCAACAGCGCTTCTTTCCTCTTGTCCACGATCGACTCATTTTTGCCGGAAGCCCGGCATGCATGGGAATCCATTGATCCTGATCCTTTTTTATTTTTATTATAGAGGATCAGACAGTTTTTTTCAGTTATCATTGCCGAGTTGGTTAGTGGTTACATATCCATAAAGGCACAACAGAAGCTAGCAACGTGGCGACGTAAAGGGCTGCACTGCACTGCAGTCCCTCAGTACTTATTTTATATGTTATAATCCATGATTACAACAGTTAAAGGCATTGCATGGTGAACTGAAAAATGCACATGGACAACGAAAATTGCAAGAAAACTAAATAGATACAGAGCGGTGGCACTAGCAAGTAGTACTATAAGAACACATGTAGAACGCTAGAACACACAGTTGGACGAACCCTCGCGTAAGAATTAATACATGTACTTCATTTGGACGAGCCCTTGCGTAAGAGTCCCAAGGGCCGCCGTGGGCCGGGAGTCATCTGCATCGTTCTTCCTTGGCCACCAAAGCTGAAGCTCCGTGTCTTCACGTTCTGCATCGGCACCAAATTAAATTAAACTCTGCTCGCCGCGTTATTCGATCTCCCTAGGACCTTGTTCGTTGTGGCATGGAACAATATGGATCGCAGTCCAAGTCATATGGAACAGAAAAATGTGGAACTGTTCCAGCCCAACTCAAAATGGTCGTTCGGTTACGCATGGATTGGTATGGAAACCAACCCGATTCCAGTCCATTATATGTCCATTTCATGCCTTGAAGACCTAGCACCAATCCATGACTCTAACCCATGGAATGCAGCAGGTCTGGATAAAGTGAAAGAGCTGGAACCACTCAATCCGTGTCTGGAAACAGATCCATGTGAGATCCATTTCAATAAAAACGAACAAGGCCTAGGGGTTGTTCTGCTGCTGGTCGTCAGCCTGACTGAGCGTATGAATTTCATTGCTCAGCTTGTGAAGCAACTTCTTGATCGATCTAGCATCTTCTCGGACCCATGCCTCGGAGCGGGACGGAGACATCTCGCAGTGATTGAGGACACGATCGCAGAGGGCGACAGCAGCGGCCTGGAAGGTCCCGCCCACCTGCACGGAGAATCCCCGGAGCAGTTGCTCGCACGCACGTATCCAACCCACGTTACCGTTGGGGTCGGGGTTATCTGCACGGGTGAGCAGCGCGGAATCGGTCAGCAGTACCAGCTGTCCATGAGCGTTCGCCATGTTCCGGAGAGCAGTCATGTTTACGGCCCGTGCCATCTGCTGCCTCGAATCGAAAGCAGTAACGACATGGACGGCGTCCCGAACGGCCATGGAGGCAACGAGGAAACTTTGTTGCTGTTCGATTTTTGTTTAGAAAAAGAATGTTGTTGATAAACCGAACGATAAGCCGGCAAAATCGATCAGTTAGACTGAGAAACAGACCGGTTAGCTATCAAACTTCGTTCAAAATTGAATTTCTATACTTGAACAGTCTATTGTTTTTTTCTGGTTTTTGCGAAAAATAGACAAACCAGTCCCGTCCGTTTTCGGTGGTTCAATCGGTAAGTTAAACCCTGGTTCAACCCTGTTTTTATCGGAGGATTATTGACACTGGTCATGGATTTGGCTACGGCGCTATACAAGCCACCCCAAGGAGTGATCTTCGAACAGCACAGGCTCGCTTACTACTTTACCCTCAGGCATTTTCCTTGCCGGGACTGGTGAGATCGCCACCGCAATCTAGTTGTCATGCTATGGCCAGTCCCGCGGCATGTTCAGGAGGACCATCCTCTTCGTGTCTGTCATGCCCCTAGTCATTATCGTGACACTAGGTGGCTTCTCACTCCTCAAATCCTAGTTTTTGTTGAGAAGTGAGAATAATGTGTGGACACACTGACCCACGCTGACGGTGGGTTCTGCATGAGTACATGCTTCTTTACATAATAATAAATATCACAAACACAAAATATTCATTCGTAATTCCTGACAATTTCAATTTTAAATGATCAATGGTACAATTTGTTTTCCTGGAAATGATGATTGTAACTTTTTGTTGCTGCTTTGTTTATAAAATTGATGGCCACTTCTCAAAATAAGACTATGAGGATTTTTTTAATGAAAAAATAATTATATTAATATTAATCGCGTACACCATGTTACAAATGTTCTGAGATACAAAGAGATTACAACTAAGTGCATCCTGAATATAGCTCCAAATCTCAATCGTAAACCTGCATAATAATTCATATATATAACCGCACAGGCATCTCTGTTTCGTCGTCGGACTCCGTGTTGATGGTATCATCAAATCGTATATTGTGTGCGTTCACGCTTGTTGCCTCTCCCTCAATTTAAGATTTCTCCCCCACTAAGGGCGTCGAATGGTGGCTCATGGAGACAAGATGCTCTGGGAAAGGTTTCTCTATCAACTTCAAGGGAGGTCGACGTTGTCCGGCTTACAGCAGTTGGCATGCTTTCCCTACTCCTAGTCTCCACCCTATCGGATGGCCCTTTCGTCCTTCAAGGATTCATATCCTTGTTGTAAGGTGGAGACCCACAATAGGATAACGTAGCTCAAGAGGTGGTGTGGTGGTGCAAAGGACATTGTGGTGAAGGTAAGCATGTTGTTCTGTGGTGACACCTTATTGACAATCCACGATGGTGGCTTTCAAATTGTGATCAAGATAGGGCTTATTTGTTAGGCGGCTGAGGATTGTACCTTTATTTGTTTCATAGTTCTTGGAGTTTTATGGCCTCCGCTTGTATGAGCCAGTTGCACTTTGGGCATGCTTGTAGTTTGTGGTTTGCCACACCTCTATGTAACCATTGATGTACGGGTTTCAGCCTGACCCCTTATATCAACGATGAAATTCAGGTGGAGAGTTCTCCTGAACATTAAAAAAACATCTCATATATATGATCAAACCATTAGCACGCTAAATAAAGATAGTGGTTTATTGTATGTTGCTTATACTACCATATCTTGAAGATGTTCTAGTTTTGTGCATGACACTTTATATACTAGATTAGCCTAGAAGGCTATTCTAAATGGTCCTTTTATATGGCTTTCATTCTCAATTAATTACATGACACCTAATAAAAATGATGATGTAGCACAAGAGAGAGAGAGAGAGAGAGAGAGAGAGAGGAGTTGTCTTTCATTAGGATGAAAGGAGGTTTACACATTTACCAAAACTTTGAAAGTGAAATGAAAGTCCACTGAGAGAGTTTGCTTTCATCTTCACACATTTATCTCTTTTTATTGGTCACCTAGAGGAGGCATTTAAATGCTATGGGAATATATGAAATCGTGAAATAAAACTTTGCATTGAGAGTCTTACTTTCATTCATCAACTCAATACTCTATAGATGACGTGTCACTTTTACAAATCATGAAAGATTGCACTAAGAATGGCCTAATTGTGCTCACTCGCTTCTCATCTCCACAAGAAACAAGGTCGATATTCTTGAAAGCGATGTTACCATAATTTGTTAGGCAGGGGCTTATAATATGGGGGCGGGGGATGTAAGAACATCTCCAAGAGCTCCCTAAAATATTGATTCCAAAATTTTAAATTTAGTTGCAACATAAAAATTGTTAGGGATAATTTATTAAGTTGTCTCCTCCAACATTTCTTCCTAAATAATGATAAAAAATACTGTTGATTGAGTCACACCATTCGAGACCAAAAAGAGGCTCTACTTCAGTTGCACCCCTTGGACGCCGTGTCGTCATCTGTACGTTTAATCATGATCTATCTGCAAAAGAACATATGTTTGTAGTTGTAGGCTTGTAGCTGCCTAAGTAATACTGAGGGGGAGAATCGGGAGAAGATGTACCTGTCTGGCTGTCTCAGAGCATAGCGTCGAAGATTTTGAGCGCGACGATGGCCACGAAGTCAGGATTTTGACGTGGCCGGCCGCACGGCGGCGCGGGGCGTCAACGGCCACCCAGACCACGCATCATGGTGCCGAACCCAGCAACGATTGCCGCTGCCACGGCGCCGTGGTGGAGCTGGAGCACCACCCTCTCCGGCACTGGTGGGGAGTGCGACACGGCAGCGCGCACGGCCGTGGCGCACGTCGCCGCGCCGACCGCGAGCAGGACGGCGGAGACGTCCTCGCGAGCTTGCCGCAGAAGCCGTCGCGCCACCGCTGCGTTGCCGTTGACGAGCATGTGCTGTGCATGGCCATGTCGACGGATGAACCACGATAAGCACAGTTATCAAAAAGGAAAATAAAAACACGATGAGCAAAGCAGCGCGACGAAGGAAATTAAGAGTGATTCAGGAGTGAATGTGGGGCCAGTATAAATAGTGCTCCTTTGGCGGGACGCATGAGCATGACACACGAGCAAGGTTCCGAACGCAGACAAGATTTTCTTGTTGTCTTTAGCTTAGCGGCAATCAAAGCAGCTGATATCGACAACTTACCACAAAACCAGTGTAAAATCAGAGAAGTTTGCTAACCCCGTCGAAGATGCTTGCGGAGCCTGGCTTCACCCTGGACAGCAGCTAGTGGGCCCTAAAGGAATTTCGATCTTACTCTTTCCTATGCGCTCGAGCGTGTAAATCGGCCACCTATGCGTAAAGGAACCTTGCTTTTCGTCGAGTGTATGGACTAAGAGCAACCGCAATGAGAAAATAAGAGGCGGTTTTATGGTGTTGCCATCGACATCAAGCACTGTGGAGTTGGTTTTAGAGCATGCATGCAGTAGATAAAATCGATTTTAGCATTGCTAACCGGTAGTAGGGATAAAAAAAGAGGTACATTCTCTCTCTCAATGCCTTCGCTCTCGATCGTCTTTACTTCCGCTGCTTGCACAGCGCACATGATGTTTTTATCAAAAAAATATATATTAACATGTAGTTGAGTATATATTCAAGTTACAAGCATTTTATAAAACAAATAGATTACAACCAAGAGCACTCAACATGTAGCTCCAAAACTCAATTCTAAACTTGTGTAACGGTTTGTCGGTTCATACGGATGACTGCACAGGCAAATGGCTTTAGTGCGCCATAGTCGGTTCAAACAGAAGTAGTGCGACGGTCCAATAAATGGCGACCAACATTCCTGTAGGCAGAATTGTTTGAGAGCCTATTTCTTTAAAATCAAAACATGGTCCTACTCAATACTCTCACATTGTAGAAACTAAAACACCTCATGGATGGCGAAGCCATGGACCCGCTCGTTGGCATTGTGGAGTAGTAGTAGCCAAATGCGACATGCCAAGTGTATGAACCCGAATCATGATTTTTTTTCATTGTGCCCAACCTAGGATCAATCTGATATACAAACTAGAAAACTCTTTTTGTTGATCCTTTTGGTTCTATATAAACCTTGAAATACTCCAAGAGAAAAGCTACAGTTGATCTGTGTGTTTGTAATTATAAATTGAGCATCGTGTACAATAATTCTATGATATACTTCATAACTCTCTTGTTTGGATTAGACATCTTCATGACTCCAAAGTACAGAAGTTTGGGATACACAAGTTGCAATAAAAGTTACAGTAAAAGTAAATATTTAAACATAATTTTAATTTCACAGCATCATGGATTTTGTTTCCCTTTGTGACCAGATATTTCTTTTGTCATCGGAAATACCCTATAGTCAAATCCTGGCTCTGGATCACAAACCTATGGATTTTATGGGCTTGAAATGTTCTCGTACTTTTATTGAGTTATATATCTATCCATGCAGACTAATATTTTTATTTATTTTTTTCATTTTTTAGAACGAGCAGATGATGCTTAATGCGATGTGCTAGAATAGCACTAATAGCAGCGCTGGTGATGAGCAGAAAAATGGAGGCTCTTAATTTCGATGAAAACCAACCAAACATTACGCTAAACACTTATATGATCCTTTTTTCTTGCGAAAAAATACTTAGATGAATGGTAATAATCTTACAGGCAAAAAAATGCAATGACAATTATATTGTTCTTGAATCATAGAGATTTATCAATAGAATATATGATTCATTTTAACACTAATTAAACAGTTGTTGGTTCGTGTTTTGTTCTCAAAATGTGAAGCAGATGGAATTTGAATAGGTGACCGTTGCTTGGTTCAAGCGAAAAAGCTGGGTACCCTCTCCGCTATCTAAAAGAAGAACATAGCATGTCGAAAAAAGCAGAGCAAAAAGTAATAGGCCGAAACCACGGGCCTCTACATTGCAGTTTTGGCCCATGCCTTTGTCACACTGTTGTTCGCACTTCGCAGGCAGTTAGCATGTCGGGCCCATAATAAGCTGCAGTGATGCAACTCCACGTCGTCCACTCGTCCCCCATCGATCAGTTAGAACCAGAGGATCCAGCCATTCCAGGCCGGCCGTGCTGATCAAACCCGCAGCTCAGGGCAGTGGAATGTCGGGCAGGGGAGCGTACTGAGGAGGGGCGAGGAGGCGCTCGGGGCTGGGTCGGGGACCGGAGAGGATAAGCCATGGCGGTAACATAAATACGGATCATATACGTACATGAAGAGAGGCAGATCCAAGATTACGTCAAAGAGAATGCTTAGTAGAAAATCACTAGTAAAATAGAGTTGCACATGCAACACTTTGGTGGTTGCGAACTGAGATGATGCACGGATTACAGCTTTTTTTAATAAAAAAATCACTGGTGATTTATAATCAAATTCGTGTAGCTTAACTAAGTACTACTTCGTTCCTAAATTATTGTAGTTGTTGATTTTTTCCGTTGCATTTGACCATTCATCTTATTTAAAATATTTTTAAAAGATAGTATGATATGTTTTATTGGAATGTGTTCTATAATTAAAGAAACAAAAATATAGGATATGCCTTTTTATATTTGAATAAATATTTTAAATAAGATAAATAATCAAATATAACAAAAAAGCAATGGTGATCACAGTTTAGGAACAGAGAGAAGAGTACTATTTTTATGTACAGTAACGCACATGCAAAGGGGGCTACCTTTTGTACAGCTGCCTGTGAAGCACGGCTAACAGCATTCGCATACTTTTCCTTTTTGAAATGAACCTTATCAGACTGTACAATCACAAAGTGTATATGTACTGTGAAATTGATTCTACTGTAGATGGTAGTGTCGGTGTGGCTGTTAATCTTTACAAACCGCGAAAATAGACAAGCCTTGACTTTTGCGGGCGGAAGTTTCCGTAGCGTGTAAGGTTGGATCGGCCGCATGGCGTAAGCGGTAGGCATTGCCCGGTGAGCCCGCCTGTCATACAACAATCGGACGATGACCTAGCCGGCCGGATTGGTTCGCCATCAGCTGAGGCTGAAGTCACGCTTGCGCGGTAACAATGGACATGCATTGTTTCATTAAAAAAAATGGACATGCATTGTACTACTGTAGTAACAACTAGCAGGTACGACGGTGTCGGCGGTCACAGCCTATATACACCTCTGTAGCTCCCAGATCTGGCACAAGCTGCCCTTCATTTTTTCCCCACAATATACACCTTGAATATGATTCGCCACGGCGGCTTAGGTGGCCTTGCCGCTGTCTCTCTGGCCATCATCGCTTTGGTCATGGCCGAGTCTTGGTCGGAGGAGGAGAAGAAGAAGGCCATGTACTCGACGACTGCACTCTCAGCTGGCGCCTTCTTTGCGGGCGTGGCAGCGGTCGCCACCTCTGTCGTCTGCGGTGGCTCACGCCGGCGGCTTCGCTGCTCTGGTAATAACAAGCTGGCAGCTCTCTGATCCAGCCGGCTCCACATGGTTCGCTTGCCATCGCTGCCACAATTCATGGACCTTTGTCTCTGCCTGTGTACATAGTACTCCCTCTATTTTAATTATAAAATATTTTTAACTTTTGAAGCATGACCGCTCGTCTTATTTAAAAATTTTTATGTAAATATAAAATTAAACAAGTAATTTTTCAATTTTCTATAAAGATGAAATAAATCATAATAAAATAAATAATATTTGCATAATTTGTTTGAATAAGACGAACTATTAAATTTGATGTTAAAAAGTCAAAAGTTGTCTTGAATAACAAGCTGGTAGCTCTGTGAGCCAGCTGGTTCCATGGTTTCCTCGTCATCGCTGCCAAGCTCCTTATCAAAGCCTTCATCGACATGCCTGTGTCTATAGTAGTCAGCTTCACTCGAGAGTCGTTGCCAAGCTCCTTATCGAAGCCTTCATCGACATGCCTGTGTGTATAGTAGTCAGCTTCACTCGGGAGTCTTCAATGGTCGCAGTGTCCATGCATGCACATGGACGTGGTGTTTCATCCCGCCTTTATCTTGTTTAGGCCTTGTTCGTTTTCACGGGAATGGATCTTATATGGGTCTGTCCCCACACCTGAAATGAATGGTTCCGGCTCATTCACTTCACTCAGCCTTGCTACGTTTTATGGAGTAGAGTGACGAATTGGTGTTAGGCCTTCAGGGCATAGAATTGATATAGAATGGACTGGAATCGGGTGGGTTCCCATACCAATCCATGCGCAACCGAACAACCATTTCGAGTTAGGCTGGACCAGTTCTACATTCTTCTGTTCCATTTTGTTTGAACTGCGATCCATGTTGTTTCATGCCAAAACGAACAAGGCCTTACTTGGATGCTCGTTGTGGCCGTGGCGGCCAGGTGTCACTATGTTACGTTAGGATGGTGAGTGCTCTGTTTCAGTTCAGGATGATCATTCCTCCGGTTATCCTTGTAAACCATGTCGTTTCATGCTAGAAAGCCGACTTGCAGTCAAGTCGCGGAGTGTATTGTATGCATCTCGAGGATATTCTAATGTGTCAGTTGGTAACACATGTTCATTTGATTCCGCGTCATGCTGCTTTCCTCGTGAACACAAACCCCTGTTTTTGTCTTGTTTATGTTGGAATTAGAGGCAATATTCTACTATATTTAATCCAGAAAATAACGACATTAAACATGAGCATGACCAGAGGTATGTATCGATCAAAAGAAACTAGCAAAGATATCATCATGTCTTGTTGGAGCGCCGAGAGGAATCTCCATTTGGGACACTCATCCGGATTTAGTTGATGTAGTTTTCTCTTGACGAAGAGGATATAGCGAGAATTAGTCGTTCACTTACCGTAGACGAACACCACCACCGGAAAGCTATTGATGTATGTGATGTAGATGAACACCAACCAACAGTCACTACGTGCGCTCCCCAAAAACCGTATCGCCCTTCTATCCGGGTACAAGAACGCAAGAGGGACGAGGTTCCGGAGGCCTGCTCTCCCAACACTTGTGTAAGCAAATATCGGGACGAGGATGCTCACTTTGCAACTATAGAAGTGAAATGACTTGGATGTGTCATCTCTAATGAGTCTTCAACCTCCTTTTATAGTGATCATACGAGAGCACTAGTGAAGCAAAAGAGTTATGTGCATGAAGTAACTCACGAGAGTTATGTGCATGATGTAACTCACGGGAGTTACGTTTCATGAACTAGCGGAAATTGCTACTAAAAATAAATCGATCGCATCCATTAGATTCAAATTCAATAGTTCGGATAAAGCAATCATGGACTATAAAATAAACACTTAACCCTAAAATTCACTTACCAACCCACTCCCACCTCGCTGTTGAGCTGCCTCCCTCTCTATCTCTCTTTCCATAATACATCCGAGCGGCGGCGTCTCCTCGCTCCTCCCTCCTTCAGGGCAATGGCACGGCCCGACCGCCTCCTCCCTCTTTCGACGTAGCGACATGGCCCAACCATGTCGCCCCTCCTCCAGTGCAGTTGCACGAGCACGGTCGGCCGCCTCGTCCCTCCTCCGATGCACCCTCCCTTCCGGTGCAGCGGCACGACCCGATTGCCCCCTCCTCCCTCCC
Source organism: Chloris gayana (assembly GCA_031894775.1). Classification (NCBI taxonomy): domain Eukaryota; kingdom Viridiplantae; phylum Streptophyta; class Magnoliopsida; order Poales; family Poaceae; genus Chloris; species Chloris gayana. The sequence goes on along the minus strand of JAUNZO010004821.1, from coordinate 89,516 downwards.
AAGCCCCGAGCGAGGTTGGATCCGGTGCCGCCTCCCTCCCAAGCCCCGACCGAGGTTGGATCCGGTGCCGCCTCCCTCCCAAGCCCCGGATAGCAGCGAGATCCCGTGAGAAGGGGAGCCAACGGATCTTTATTTTTTTTTCTCGTTGTGAATGTAGTAGTGGGTTTTTGCCGATAGTGACGCTTTTTGTCCTCTACTACTACTTCATTTAGCGACAGTTTTATTTCTACCACTAAATTTTTTTCAATAGTAGAGATATAACGTAGTGGCGAAAATTGAGTACGCCACTATGTCCACTTTTAGTCCATCACAACGTAGCTTTGTTGTAGTAGTATACCGAAACTCTCATATTAACGTCGATCATGTTCGATATTGACGCTCCCCGAAATAAGAATACCGAGTTCTCTTTTGCAACTATTCCTGCATCTAGGCTATGCATGAGAAAAGAGAGATTAGTATAAAATGTAAAGGATCTCATCCTCGAAGTGAGCCGCTGTGGGATGACGTTGGGTGATGAGTTATTTGCTCGGTGAAGCAATATGGGCGTAGGTGGCGGTGGTTTGTGGCTATTGGGGGAAGACGACAATGGAGAAGAATGGCGGTGTCGGATGGATGAGACGGCTGTTTGTGGCTACCTAAGGAAGGTCCAGCACGGGCAGAGCCAGGTTCGAGCCAACCCGGGCTCCACCCCCGTTGGTTGACCAATTTTCTGTTGTATATTTATGTCTAAGCCATTGTTATTAGCACTAAACACACCAGCAACCAAGTAACTTAGGTGAATATTAGCTTATTGGCCCCCTCTATGTCTCTTGGTTGGCTCCGCCAATGAGCTCCGGTGAAGCAAAATGATAATCTAACGTGGATCAACATGCATCCGATACGGTGCAATGGCACTTTGTGGTTAGTGAAAGCGCCAAGTAGTCGACAATTCAGCATCGTAAAATTAACTTTTTTTACGATCCTTATTTTTTAGATAATGGGAAGTCCTACATCTCTAAAAGAGGCTATGGCCAATTAGTACAAAATAATGAAGTCTTATAGCGAGCAGCGCATCCATCCGCCACCAATGAGAAATAAAACACACACCAACGGTTTGGATGATAATATACATCAAGGAGCAATCCTATTAGAAAATCTCTATCCATAGTGTGTGAAGATATGCATTGCCAACACCTCTAAATCATGGACATGCCTCCTTTATTACCTTCTGTAGATGCACCCAAAATCGAAGCCGGTAAGTTTGAAAGTTGACTAGAGGCGGGGGGGGGGTGAGGGTTGAATAGGCAATACAAACAATTCATGAAAATCACAACACCGACATGCGGATTAAACAAGCCAGGATGGAACTTCCGTCATAGCGAAAGGGGGAAACTAAGGTAAAGGGGATCGAGGATGATTCTTATTAAAATGCTTGAATAGAAACTTCACTTTACCTCCTAGGAGTGTTGTCCTGCAGGAATCCAACAAACACGCAACATACAAGTAGATCGGGCACAATTTATATGCAAAGGAACAAAAACAAAAACACAAGAGAGACACCGGGATTTTTCACCGAAGTTCGGACCCACGACAAAGAGGTTCCTACGTCTCCGTTGAGGAGTTCACAAAGAGCCGAGTCTCTCTCAACCCTAATCCTCTCCAAGTGATCATAAAGATCAAACCTGTTTTCTTCTTCTTCTCGATTTCTTTCCTTCCGGAGGCGAATCACAACCTTCACAAACTTTTCAAGTCTTACCACAAACTTGGGAGCTCTAGGGTTGACACCTAGCCAATCTAAGAGAACAAATCTCCAAGAGTAACAAGTGAAATCGAGACCGAGTGCAAGGGGAGGATGTGCTCAAGGTTGCGTTGATGCTCTCAAGCTTGGATTTGAGGTTAGGCTCTCGAAATGATCTTGGATCTCAAGAGGGATGAGGGAGAGCCGAGAGCTAGAGCATGAGGAAGATGGGATAGTTCGGAAAGCACTAGTACCCTCTCTCACGGGATAGGATAGGGTTTATATAGGAGAGGGTTCACAAAGAGTTGTTACAGGTTTAGGTGGGAAATGATGGAACTTCCATCGGGGACGGAACTTTCGTCACCCCCTCGAATTAATGGTTTAGCAACGTCGGCTTGGAATTCCGTTGGGACGGAACTTCCGTGAGGTATTACCTCGAATTGACGGAACTTATGTCGGGTCCAACTAAGGCTTGCTACCCTCGTTAGGTCGGAACTTTCGTTGGAAATGGAACTTCTGCTAGAAATCTCCTCGAATTGATGGAACTTCCGTCGATGCCACGGAACTTTCATTCCTTCCGAGTGAGTTAGGATTTTTGGCTTTTGGACTTGAATCTTTTGGTAATTTTGGTTTCCAAGCTTGTCTTTGAGTTTATTGAGCACATATTCCCTTCATGTAAGAGCGTTTCATCCCTCTTGATAGTTTAGCTTGCCTAGACTCAAAAAGCTATAAATATCTTTCGCACTTGCTTTTGAGTCCATGCTTCATCTTTTTGTATGAGGGGTTAACATTCTCACAACATGGGTAATTACACTTTGATATCTTCCACATTAGCTCAATCATTTATCACCAAAACCTACTAGGAAGACCTAGTTGCATCTTCAAAGTTCCTCTAATATAAGTAATCATAGGAGTCTTGTCAAAGACAATGCCATTCATACTTAACGAGATAGCCCAATAAAATGCTCGATGCACCTACTAGTATTTGTCTTTGTAATTCTTTATCCACCCCATGAAGCCATGACCCAAACATATTTGCTATGCTATGCGGTGGATTCAAATTAAAGCAAAACCGTACTAATCTCCAAAGGAATTTACAGTAATGGCATTCAAAGAAAAGGTGTTTGATAGTCTCGCCCAACAACATTTTTTTATTACTATTCCAATTCCATTTAGCAAAATTATCCTTTCTAAGGACTACTCCTTTATGCAAGTACCACATGAAAATCTTTATTTTCGGAGGTAGCTTTAGACTACAAAAAAACCTTGTGATGGATGACATTTCCACTATTTAATATCGCATGTACATTGATTGCATACTAAAATTCGAGAACCCATGAGATTCCATCTAAATAAGGCTTCTACATCATTTAATTGAGTTTAAGCAACTCTAGCTACTAATTCATGCCATAAACACATGTTATTCATGCCATAAGCATAGATTATTATCTCTCGAAGTGTTTCTAAATCAAATATTTAGAGGTACTTTACTGAAAACGTTAGCTATTGTCACATTTTCCTTCTCACTATATTATAAAGTGTTGAATACTCGGTCTTTGAAAGTTGTATTTCCTAGCCATTTGTCCTCTCAAAACCGAGAGTTTGTGCCGTCTAGCACACGGCACGGTTTGTGCCGTGTGCAACTCACGGCAAAAGCCACACGACACCGAAGTTGATGGCACAAAAATCGTGCTCGGACGAGGCGCGCGCACGCGCCGGGGCCGGCGGAGGCGACGACGGGGCCGCGCCGGGAGGGGCGCGCACACGCACCGGGGCGGGCGGAGGTGGCGATGGGGCCGCGTTGGGTGGGCGCGCGCACTCGCCGGGCCGGGCGGAGGCGCCGACAGGGGCCGCGTCGGGGCGTGCGGAGGCGGCGCACGGGTGGGCGGGGCGGCGCCGGGCGCGCGGAGGCAGCGACCGGGTCGGGTGGAGAGAGATTTCGTGAAGAGAGGACGAGAAGGCGCCGGATTTGGATAAGTACACGGGCACCATCCGTGCCGTGTATCAAGATCTAGGACACACGACACGGATTCCGTGCCGTGTGCTAGATCCAGGGCACACGGCACACAACTCTATGCCATTTGTCCTAGATACCGACACACGGCACAACGAATCGTGTCGTGTGTCCTACACTTTGACACACGACACCGTCTAATTTAATTATTTTATATTCCATCCGGCCATTTTATTTAAACATATTTTAAATATTTTTGAAATAACTACTAAAAATGATTCAAGTACATAATATCTGAGGTTTGATGAAAGAAAATCTTTTATTTCATGTACTTTTTCTCTGAATTTCAATTTCAAACACTAGAACCCTATGTTGGCAAAAAAAATTAAAAATTTTAAACGAAGTCGAAAAATACCCGAATTCTTCCGTGGCACATTTCATATGATTTGTGACCTACGTAACAAGAGTTATCATGAATAATAAATTTAACCATCAAATTGTTTCCAAATCCTATTGAGTCCTTCTCATCACTTAGAAACTTCTCAAGAGATTCTCAATTTTCTAAACAACGTAGGTGATAACTTTTGTAAAACTTCTTCAACTCTTTACGACAACATCCATACATGACATAATGATGTTAGCACAAATATCATGAGTTTTAGACTTTATTTGCATTTTCTACAATTAAAACACGCGTGGACAACATGATATTCGCGATATTTCATGTACAAATTGGGTGACATTTACTCTTTATTGTATGTGTACGGTCTCAAATCGGTCTTACGAACATGAATATAAAGTTTATTTGTGACATATTTCAATATTTTAAACACTTCCAGTTCAAATTGTAAATATCACGAGAAAATGCCGATAACAAAATAAATGCATCAAAAATACCAAAGATGGAAAAAAAATTGCACAACTTTATACCATGATGTATCACATATAGTCTCTATAGTATATAAAATAATATAAAAAGGAACAGAGGTAAAAAAATGTATTGTACCGTGTGTGAGGTAAAACACACGGCACAAAGCTAGATGTGTCGTGTGCCACGGGCTGGGCACACGGCACAAATGCTCACTTGTGAAACAAACCGGCCGGCGTCAACCGTGTCGGGTGCTCGCCGTTAGGCACAAGCCACGATTGAGTTTGGGCAGCGCAGTGTCATTTCTGCCGTGTGCCATAGTGCAACACACGGCACAAACGTCCGTGCCGTGTGCAGGAACTATGCCATGTGTATTCTGTCCAGCACACGGCACGCTTGCCTCCGTATCGTGTGCCCGATAGAATACACACGGCACGATTTCGGCACACGGCATATGAGCCGTTTTCCGTAGTGAAAGACCCCATGCCAACCTGACCAAAAGTGAGAATCACAAGGTTTTCTCTCAACTTGACTTATGGTTTGGTTTCTCGGATATTTATTCTTCGGTAGTTGTTGCCATAGAACATCTTCATTCATTAGCTTAAAAAGCCATTTACTAAGAAATGGATTTCCAAATTTTTACTCCCTAAACCGCCTAAATCCTTTGGTTGGCATAAAATGTTCCATCTTGCTAGCCTATATTTCTTTTTATGGCCTTTCTCCTTGCAAAAAAAGGGACCTATAATAGTCTAGTTTTTTAATAACTCCCTTAGGGACCTCAAAAAAAAGACAACATGCATGAACATTGTTAAGCATAGTTAAAACTGAATTAATCAAAACCAAAAGTTCCCTACAGACATATGGTTCCCTTTCCAAGTACTTAGATTCCCCTCTCAAATCTTTGTTCAATTATCTTCCAATCACCATTACTTAACTTCCTATAAAATGTACTGGAATGCTAAGATACCTAAAAGGGTATTGTCCTAGCTAGCTGGCACCCAAAAAGTTGAGAATATTGTGTCTCGACCTCTTGTGCTTGTCCAAAGCAGAATAATACCAAAAAGTTTGACGATCCTTATAGCTCGGCTTCCAACCTGGGCCAAGTGTAAACCGAGCTTTGCACGTGTTGACTTTGTATGCCTCTAACAGCCTAAGTGATGTGGGCCATTCGGGTGTGAGAATGTTCATGCGTAACTTGAGCCCAACAAATAACAAAATGACCGTTTCCTGCTGCTCGTCATCCTTTTAAAATCAAACGTGCATATTCTTTCCTCAGGCGTACGTATGTACATCATGTTCTACAAATCAACTGGCCATTGCTATATAGCATATCCAAATACTATATAGGATGGATCCAGGTCTGTATAAGAGATTTACTAAACAAGAGTTATCTCGATTTGGCACATTCCAACTACAATTGTGCGTACATATACTCAAATTGCCAGGAAATTGCTTGACCCCTATTTCGAAATTGTATTTGGACCATGAGCTTTCATTTGCTTTAGTCTAAATATATGGGCCCCTATATCAGTCCATAATCACATAACTCATACTACATGGGTTAGCAATATTAATTGTGCGTTTTTTTAATCACAATCCTAATGCCTCGAACATTCATATTACAATCATATGGAGACATGGAACGGGAAAGCTAGGAGCCTTAACAAACGCCCGTACTTTGTTATGCATGCTCACATAAGTGTGCTGCTTCATTTGATTAATTGCGCGTATTTAGATAAGGGTCAAAATCACGTCATACACCACCATTTGAAGTATTTCGGAAAGGTTTCACGCCTTCCGGTCCCACCACCACTTAGATGGCCCTGATGACTTTGAAAATTTGACTGTCGATACTAAAGTAAGTAATTCCAACGGAAAGTCGCTTTCGTGGATATATACTAGTATAAAGTAAGCAATTCTAATGGAAAGTCTTTTTCGTCGATATATACTAAAGTAAGCAATTCTAATTGAAAGTCGTTTTCGTCGACGATATATACTAAAGTAATAAGCAGTTCTAATGGAAAGTCTTTTTGGTCGATATATACTAAAGTAAGCAATTCTAATGGAAAGTCGTTTTCGTCGACGATATATACTAAAGTAATAAGCAGTTCTAATGGAAAGTCTTTTTCGTCGATATATACTAAAGTAAGCAATTCTAATGGAAAGTCGTTTTCGTAATCAAGAGAAGTGTGCATGCATGGAGAATGGACGACATGTGCACATCCGCGTTCAGTAACCCCCAAAAGTTATACTCACGCACCTGCTAGATAGGTTTTGGCACTATATAGCCATCCAGCTCCGTCTCTTCCTCAATCCACCATACACGCAGCGCGCAATGCTTCCTCTTCCTCTGCGGCTGGACAACAGCAGCAATGGTGCCGCAACAATTAGCATAAACACGACCGAGCTCGTAGAAGCCGCAGGCGAAGTCGAGCCAAGGCGGCCGCTCGCAGTGCGGCTGTTATTCGCATCAGGGTTCTCCACGATGCTCATGGGTTTGGCTGCGGCAATTTACAAGCCTCCTCGAGGTGTCCTCTTCGAGGGCCACAAGCTGGCGTACTACCTTGTGCTCGCCGGGATCTTCATCGCCGGCGTAGCCGAGGTGTCCACGGCCTTCTGGATGTCAAAGAACGCCCGCGGTCGAACGCATCTGAATGCCATTCTCTGTGCGTCCATGGTGCCCCTCGTCGCCGCTATTGCTCTCGGCGGCTTCGCAGTGCTCTTGAAGGGCTAGAATCCGTATGCAAGCTTATGGTCCGTTATTTTATTGATCATGTTACGGGTTTTGTTCTTCATTCCTTACACGTCGTTCGTTTGCCGCAGTTCCTCCCACGCTGTCATCATGTTTTTCTTCATGTTGGCTTGTTACCTAGTTATCATATGTTGTGTATTCCTTTATATAAGCACCTGTATGACTGCTTGCTCGAATTAGATAAGTACATAACAAACTTGCAATTATATATTATATTTTTTTAGTGAACTAGTATATGTGTATTTTTTAAATATTTATCATGTTATACAATTATACCTTTTTTTACAACTATGGGATATTCGTTTCCTCTAGGGGCTAAAGTTTAGCTTCTAAAATTTAGACTAAACTTTAGCACCCCTTGGAGGGCTAAAGTTTTATCTCCTTTTGACCCTTTTTCTCTCTAGAGCTAAAGATTAATCTAAACTTTAGCCCTCCTGTTCGTTTCCTAGAGCTAAAATTTAATCTAAAGTTTAGTTTTAGCCCTTTAGCTCATGGAAAGGAACACCCCTATGTTATACAAGAGTAAAGTCCTATTTTGCTTCCTCAACTATAGGGGGTATTGCTAGGTCGCCCCTCAACTATAAAACCGGATATCCGGACCCTCGAACTATTGACTCCGATGCAATTCCAGTCCCTTGGCGGTTTTAGACGGTGGTTTTGCTCGACGTGGCATGACGTGGCATAGATGCACCGCCACGTCGGGTGCCACATCATTATTTTTCTTTCTTCTTTTTTTTTCTCTTCTCTTTTCTTCCTCTCTCTTCTCTCACTCCCTAGACCACTCCGTGCCCGCCCCAGCTCGACGGCGGTACGCGTGCACGGCTCGCAACGCGACATCCTCGGAGCGGAGCAACGGGACGAGTAGGGCGAGGGCGTCGGCGCCGACCTGGCGAGCTGTCGGATCTCGCGCACCACACGCCTAGTGGATTCGGCGAAGAAGGACGGCGACGAGAGGAGGTCCGGCGAGCGTGGTGAGGTCGTGCTGCGGCTCTCGTGTGCAGGCGGCGACCTCGTCGAACTGCGGAGAGCGGACGCATCCGGGTGGGGGCCCCGCAGTCGGCGACCGGAGCCTTGAACCGCTACAGGATCAACAGGAGGATAGCGAGAGAGAGAGAGGAGAGAGGAGAGAAAGAAGAGAAAAAAGAAAAAGAAAAATAATGATGTGGTACTCGACGTGGCGGTCCATCTATGCCACGTCGATAAAACCACCGTCTAAACCATCAAGGGACTGAAATTGCATCGGGATCAACAGTTCGAGGGTCCGGATATCCGTTTTTATAGTTGATAGGGTGACCTAACAATACGCCATATAACTGAGGAAGTAAAATAGGATTTACTCGCTATACAACTATATGAGTGGTTTATAAATTATTGTCGGCCTACATGCGTCAAGGAAGTTCGAGCCCGGTCCGCACGTTTCTATGATCGAGCTGTATATGGGCCGGCCACGATAGCGTGTTTCAACCCAATAACAAAAGGTGAGCCCAGCTCATGTAGCCGTCTTCCCCGTCGCACGCGTTCCAATCCTTTCGTCCCCATCTCCGACTCGTCTCTCCTCCCACCGACGACTCTTCTCCTCTCCTCTCTTGTATAGTTGTATCTAGGGTTTCGGATCGCATCTCGCCGCCGTCGCCATGGACCCGTAAGTCTTTCTCTCGCCCTATCTGCTTCTCCACCTCGCTCCCTCCTAGGGTTTCATCTCCTGACCCCGATTCGCCTACCTCACCTGCAGCTACATCGACGAGGACGGCGAGCCGCTCATGGACCCGGACGCGCGGGACTTTTCACCGGAGCCGGAGCCCCAGCCGTACGACGACCTGGAGGACGACCTCGGCGAGGGCGGCGACTGGACCCGCGACCGCTCCCCGACGCCCGTGCACGGCGGGGACGACGGAGGGGCGGGGTCGTCCCGCCCGCGGAAGCGCCTGCTCAAGAAGGGCGGTGGTGGTGGTGGTGGAGGCGGCGACGTGCCCGGCGACGACGGGCTGGAGGACTGGGGCCTGGAGGACGCTGATGCGGACGCGGGCGCGGCTGAGATGGCCGCGGCGAAGAAGGGGAAGGGCTCGTCGGCGCTGAGGGACCTAGCGATGGGGCGGTCGGGCAAGGAGAAGAAGGAGAAGAAGAGGCGGAGGGAGGATGACGGGAGGGACAGGGGGATGGCCAGGGAGAAGAGGGGATTCTCCGCTGGCAAGGCCTCTGGCGGCGGAGGTGGGCACCGCGACCAGGATGACGACGGGGAGAGGGAGATCCAGGAGCTCTGGGATACCATCGCCGGAGGTGACTCGGAGGTAAAGATGTCACGCTTTGTTTGGTTTGAGATATTGTTTTCACTTATCTGAGGCAGCGGTTGAATGAGTTTGCTGCAGCTGCTAGTTCGATCAGTTGCTTTTGTGTTGGTTTCATAGAAAATTTAAGATTGATCTTTAGCTGTCACAGGAGATTGTGCTTGTTTTTACTTGGCTATCTCCACTGCCTCTATATAAGACAGAAAAACATTGTATTAACCTGTTTGTGATATCTTTAGTTCTGAGCATGGTACACAAATGATTGAAACATACTTTTGAGTCCTTGTAGAAAATGCTTGTTTCACTTGGTCAGTAATAAGAACATTAAATCTCAATTTTAGCATTTCCTTCCTTTTCTACTAGAACTGCAATCCAAAATTGGTACTACAAGTCTGTTAGGTACGTATCAAGTCATACCAGTGGAGTTTGTTGCATGCATCACATCATGTTAATATCGTGTGGTTTCATTGCAAATGGTATTTTCATGGTCTTTGTCTAATGCGCGCTGCTGTGCTGACTTATGGAACAGGATGATCATGAAGGTGTTCGGACTGTAGATGATGATAATTTTATTGATGACACTGGAGTTGATCCCGCTGATCGCTATGGCAGTGACAATGAACGACATTCCCCTAGTCGTTATGCACAGGTGCTAATTCTTAACTGCACAGATGCCATAGATAACTTATGTTGTTGCAATCTTTTAAGATAAATGGGCATGCAGGCTAAATCAAATGTTTGCTGTTTTCTGTCTCTGATCCTTAGCTTTTTTGCTCACCAATGACTTGTGACTGCATAATTGCAAAAGAAATATGATGCTAAAGTATTGGACAGTATGATCTGCTGTCCTGATTATAAAGCTGACACATTGCTATCTCAGTAACTTCTTCAAATTGGAATTATTTTCGTTTTTTTTTATGTTGGAAAAATTATGAAGATCTTTTTATCTTCAATATTTTATGTGGCCTTTGCAACCGACATGAGTGAATTCCTTTTACTGTATATAGGCAGAGGAGGGCGAAGAAGATGATGAAATTGAGCGTCTCTTTAAAGGTGGCAAGAAGAAGAAGAAGAATGATCGCCCACGAGCAGATATTGGTCTTATAGTGGAACAATTCATTGCTGAGTTCGAAGTAGCAGCTGAAGAGGATGCAAACTTGAATAGGCAATCAAAACCAGCGATCAATAAACTTATGAAGCTTCCACTGCTCATAGATGTTCTATCCAAGTAAGTTGTTTAAGATACAACCTTTATTCCCTGTAGTTCCAATACATACTGCTCATAACAATAATTATTATCTTTATAATCATTGGTATTTTGCAGGAAGAATCTTCAGCAGGAATTTCTTGACCATGGAGTGCTCACTCTTCTAAAAAACTGGCTTGAGCCCTTACCTGATGGAAGCTTGCCAAATATGAATATTCGATCTGCTGTGCTGAAATTATTAACGGATGTAGGCATCTTTATTTCATTGTAGAACTGTATGTTATTCATGTTTTGATTGCCCTTTCTGGTATCCAGCTGCTAATGAAAGCTGTATGTTTCTTTCGCAGTTTCCCCTTGACTTGGAACAATTTGACAGAAGAGAGCAGCTTAAGAAAAGTGGCCTAGGAAAGGTATACATTTGTTTGGCACACACTGATATATTATAATAATTTTGCAGATCGTGTGCTCTTCCTAACTCTACACCTTATGCACAGGTCATCATGTTTTTGTCAAAATCTGATGAGGAGACTACTGCAAATAGAAAATTGGCTAAGGAACTGGTGGATAAATGGGTATGTTTGTGCCCACAGAACTCTTTTTTTATTTATCAAAATACCTTTTTTGCTTTCATAAATCCTTGCTTATCATGATGTCTTATTATTATTATTTTGTAAAAAAAAACAGAGCCGGCCAATATTCAACAAAAGCACGAGATTTGAGGATATGAGGAGATATGATGATGAAAGAGCTCCTTACAGGCGGCCTCAAATGAGGAAGTATGTGAATGCATTTGTATTAGCCATTTATAGATCTGATTCTGGTTATAAGATTCCTTGTGTATTATGTTTGCACTTTTGTGTTCTTATATTGGTTATTATCGTTTTGTTTCATGGAAGGCCTTCGTCAAGTAGGTCTGGAATGGAATCTAGAGATGATGATCTTGATGCTGACTTCTCACAGTAAGTCTGATGGCACATTCATATTTGTTTTTTCGGTGCACTAGCAGGTTTGGTTGCTGTTCTGCATTTGCTAATCTTATTTTATTCTGTCTATATAGACGCAAGTCTGGGCAAAGTGGTTCGAGGCAGCATGCTTCAAGACCAGAAGCATCACCTCTAGACTTTGTCATTCGTCCACAGTCCAAAATTGATCCTGAGCAAATAAGAGCTCGTGCTAAGCAGGCTGTACAAGACCAGCGCCGCATGAAGGTTATCCCCATCCCAATTTTGAAAGACATTAATTTTCTCGGCCAATTATGTCATGTTCTGCAGTCAATACTGATCATTAATCATTCTTATTGGCATTCAGATGAACAAGAAATTGCAGCAGCTCAGAGCACCTAAGAAGAAAAATCTTCAGGCGTCAAAACTCAGTGTGGAAGGCCGTGGAATGATTAAGTACCTGTAGACCAGCCAATCTGGTGTCCACAGCAAACAACGGCCCTGTGAATGGTCATTGTGACCTCATCAGGTTGCTGAGTTAGCATGGCACGCCCTAATACCATCCAAGGGCATATAGCTCGGTTTTCAATAATTGCTTGGATAATCTTGGATCCTTTATCCAAGTATTTTCCTGCCTGGCGGGGTGCTACTGATGGGCTTCACGGACTTGATCTGTCGGGCGCTATTTATAGCGGAGACAAACACTATGACTTTGCATGAATATGCATAGTGATTTTCAAGCAAGAGTGGTGATTTTATACTGTACAAATGTTTGTCATGCTTCAGATTCACAACTGAATTGGATCATGCTGTAAGTTGACATGGGTTGAAGTGTCTCTTTTTCTATATTTGAAAAACATGATTTTGTTATGCAATCAAAGATAATGTTTACTGCATACGATTGTGAAACATACGTTGATACATGTAATGCTTTGAGATCATCCTTTTCCCGAGGAAATCTAGTGTTGGTGAGACACATTTATCAGCTATTGTGCTAGTGCTAGATGAAAATCATATCAAGCCTTTTGATACAAGTATATTTGTCGAGAACATATCCTCTTTTGTTATGTCTGAGATGTCCAGTATTTCGAACTCATATAATGATCGGGATTTTGCCTCTTTCCGACAGATATTTAATGGTGAAACAAACATTTATCAGCTACTGTGCTAGTGTTAGGGCATGTACAATGCTAATTAATAAACGGGCTCTTAAGCTGATGTGGCAGTGTATTTTTGCAATTAGCTCCTCTATCCCTTGAAGAGACGGGTAGGTGGGTTTTGACGAAGAGACGGTCTCTATCACGTCTTCCGATGTAAGAGACAACTCTTAACACCGTTATACATGTGAAGATACGACTTATGTCATACAATCATTAATATAATTAATATATAATTTATTAAAAGACAACATATAGAGTCTCTCCTTTATATGACTAGATTTGTTTTATATCTTTTTGCTTGGATACATGTGTCCAAAAACTACAGTGACTCTCCTTTGTACATGCCCTTAGATGAAAATCATATGAAGCTTTTGGTGCAAGTATATTTTTGGAGAACTTGATCCTTTCTTTCTTTATGCCTTCAAGTAATTACATTGAAGATGCCCAGTATTTGAAATAATGTAAGCTTGTCAAGAACTCCCAATTCTTGAATATGAAAATGTTGTATTCATGATCCGTCTTTTCCGGCCATCTCACTGTCGTTGTCCCAACAGATGCGGTATGATGTGGACGCGCTAACTTATGGGAATTTTGACATTCTTTGCTACGTACGTAAAATGGTTGCTAAGCAAAGGCAGTTCAACAACCGAAGACGTATGGACATGCTTTACTTGGCTATTTTTATTTTTGTTTCGAAGAAGTAAACATAGTTGCTAGCGGTGTTTAGTGCACGAATGAAGTAAACTTTAATAACATTTCAAATGGACTAAAAGTACATCTTCCGATCAAACAATATCTGTTAACACTTGTGTGCCATGTTTTTGTGGTTGCACTCTGTGGATCCGCACATACTAAAAATCAGATTTAAAATTTGACAAAAGTCGATTCAACCATCAAATTTGCTATGGCCGAGTAATGTTGGAACCACTACTTTTTTTATTAGGAGAAGTCTTTCCAGTAACTGTTAACTCTTCGAGATTGCATACGAAAACGTGTAACGATTTAATTTCAAACAAGTTGATTTCCGAAGAAACGCGTTAATTGCTTGTCTGTTGCAGAAAGAGTGGGAAAAATACTAAAAATAGGGGTCTCCCTCCTTTCGCCAGCTCGTCTTCCTTGGTCTTCCTGCCCTCCCAACCATCTCGCCGCGAGGCGAACCACCCTCCCTCGCCGCCGAATTCCGCCGCAGGGGCTCGCATTCCTCGCGCCGCTCACCAACTTCCGGTCTCCCCTCGCCGCTGGCGCCATGCCGCGGCGGGGCGAGACGGCGGTGGTCCCCATTGACATGGACGGTGGTCAAGGCCGGCCCAAAAGCCCGCGCCACCGCAGCCACGGGCCGGGGCACCACGGCCGCCACGGGCCGCAACACCAGCACCGGAGCCGCCCACCTCCGCCGCCGCCACAGGAATTCCGGCCTTTCCGGCGCTGGTTCCCATTCCTGGTGCCCCTCTTCATCGTCGCCAATGTCGTCCTCTTCGTCCTCACAATGTATGTCAACGACTGCCCGGCGCACGCCAAGGCCACCGGCGCTGCGATTGGAGGATCCGTTGGCGAGAGCGCTACCGCGCAGGGGTGCTGGCTTGCGCCGGAGCTTGGGAGGTTCGCGTTCCAGTCATTCAAGGAGAACCCCCTTGTCGGCCCCTCGTCCGCGACGTAAGGCGCTTTTAAATTCGATGTGAAATTGGGATCTGTGCTATTGGCTATGGTTTAGGTTGAGTTAGATGTACGCATTATGAAATTCCTTCCAGATTTGATCAAATGTACTTCCATTAGGGCCTTTATTTGGTCGTTTTAGGTCTCCTGGCGGAATTGTTACATGGTAGGGTGAATTTTACTCGTTGTGGTGAATTCGTTGATTAATAGGACGTTAGATTATGAAATCAGAATTTTATCTAATATCTGAAATCATGACTATGAATCTGATATGACTGCATCAAGCATGGTTCAGGTGTTGTTTCTTGGGCAAATGGGTTTCAAATAAAATGTCGCTTGCATAAAACTGGCATCCATTGGTGTCACTTGATTGAATCTGTGAAAGTACACTGGCCTTCATTATATTGAAATCATATTAGGCACGAATTGGGATACATTTATTAATGTTCATATTAAGCATGGATTTTTTTAATAATCTAAAAATTGACTTGTGAAAATTGATATTGCAGCTGTGGGTTATAACGTTCTTGTGAACTGCACTATATTTTCATGAATGTACTTGATTATATTTCATATTAGTGGCTGTCCTAACGACACGACTTTCAGAATTGAGGAGTATATTATTAAAGAAAGACATTTCCTTGATTTAATTTTTACATATGATTATATGAATAAGTCTACTTATTCTGATACAGTTGTCCCTTATATGTAGCATGGCATGGGTTACCTAAATCAAATGATAGCTTATTTCCAAATCTGTCAAACCAGTTAATAAGCAGATGCAATGTGATGTTGTTTTATACTATCTGATAACCCCCTCTCTAGTTAAAACCATACACGATGACAGCATGTAGGCTAAACTGACATATATTCCAATTTCCCAGACTATTGAGAATGGGAGCGTTAGAAACCAGTAAAGTTACCAAAGATCACGAAGGCTGGCGTCTCATTACATGTATTTGGTTGCATGCTGGAGTCATCCACATACTTGCTAATATGCTGAGTCTTCTATTGATTGGGATCAGGCTTGAGAAGGAATTTGGTTTCAGTAAGTGTTGAAATAAACATCGTTAGTTGTTTGGAGTCTGGCTGTTCCTTCTAAGTCTCATAACCATAATTAATGATTGTTTGTTTCAGTGAGGATTGGTACACTGTATGTGCTCTCTGGACTTGGTGGCAGCTTGATGTCTGCTCTATTTATGGCATCAAATATATCTGTTGGTGCTTCAGGTGCACTATTTGGGCTACTGGGTTCCATGCTGTCAGAGCTGATAACGAATTGGACGATATATGAGAATAAGGTTGATTTTGAATGTGTCCATTGCTTTTTCAGAAATTATTCCACGTTGCATGTGCCTAATTCCTTTCTCGTTTGAAAAACAGTTTGCAGCACTATTGACTCTAGTTATGATCATTGTCATCAATTTAGCTGTTGGGATCCTTCCTCATGTTGATAACTTTGCTCATCTGGGAGGATTTGTGTCTGGATTCTTTCTTGGTTTTGTGCTGCTAATGCGCCCGCAGTTTGGATACATCAACCAAAAGAACTCCCCACTTGGATATCCTTCGGGCACAACTAAACAGAAGTTCAAGACATACCAAATCATACTTTGGGTTATTGCTACAGTCATATTAATTTCTGGGTAAATGTCTTACTGATCTAAAACAAAAGCTGTCTATTTAGCCTCTGCAGCTCCACTGCTTTTGCTAAACTTTTCCTTTGGCAGTTTCACCGTTAGCTTGGTATTACTATTTCAAGGGTACAATGCTAGCGAGCACTGTTCATGGTGCCATTACCTGAGCTGTGTGCCAACTTCAAAGTGGAGCTGCAATGCACCAAATAACTATTGCATGGTAAGCTTTTTTTACACATGATTCTTACTAAATTACTAAATTTACTTCATCATATATAAAAGTTGGTTCTAGAAGCATTTCAGTTCCATTATATTCATTCCGTTAACCGTAGCTATTAGCTAGAATTTCTTTATCAGGGATCATTCATTTTTTAATATGGCTGGCATGTTATTGGTACAAAAGTGCAGTGTTTATGTATATTTAAATATTTGCTTTATGCCGCTACTATTAGTTTACTAATACCAGGCGTCTCCTGCAGTCTTCGCAGCTTGGAAATCAACTAAACCTGACATGTCAAAGCACTGGAAAGACAGCTACATATGATCTCACTGATCCAAATAACTCCGAAGCAATTAAAAACCTTTGTGTTGGTCTTTGCAGTTAATGGAAAATGTATCATGTAGTTTCAAACAAGGAATTAATGCTCATATTTATCTATGGAAGAAAGAAGTAGAAGCCTATATTTGCAATTGAACTACTCTGGTAATGCTTTTTATGACTTCTATAGTTTTATTTCGTTGTGCATCCTGCCATCCTGTCTATTATGAGGCCTGGTGGCAAAAAGGGGATAATTTTAGGCAGTAATTTCTGAAATATTACTTGAGCACTTGCCTTATATCATCATTACGAAGATCTGTCAGGCTTAAAATGTTGTATCAAGAGATGGCAGGCTTGGTGGATCAAATCCATCAGTTTCTAAAAAATGTTAGATGGACTATGTGGCTGTATTTAAAATGAATACCAATTATTTGATACAAAGAGGTAGATAGGGCGCAGCCATGACAAACATATTAGGAATCAGGAGTTTATTCTGTTCAAGTAAAATTATTGCAAGAGTGTTACAGTTTTTGTTCT
Organism: Chloris gayana; assembly: GCA_031894775.1. Lineage (NCBI taxonomy): Eukaryota > Viridiplantae > Streptophyta > Magnoliopsida > Poales > Poaceae > Chloris > Chloris gayana. The sequence continues at coordinate 72,270 of JAUNZO010004821.1, read as the reverse complement.
TTTTTTAGGCCTGTGATAATGACATTAGTATATAAAAAAGGCAATAAATGTACAAAGAAGGTAATGCATACTAGATATGGTAATATGTATGCTAAACGTTATGATGCTCATATGTATATCTAAGTTAAGCATATTCCTCTTCATATTTCTTATCCACTTTTGTACCAATATTACTGAAGTTGATGGACTTATACAAATCAAGAACAAAAGAAATATTGAAGGAATCAGGGATGCGATTCCCCTGGTTCTCTGCTGTTCCCATTTCTTGAAATTAGCGATTTTTCCCCTATTTTTCAAAGGGTTGACAATGGCATAACAGATGCCTGCTCCCATCACTAGAGATTGACTGATCCTCTGTCTATTATTTCCATCATCACCTATAGCAACTGTGTATCTTTGAATTCATATGACTATATATGTTTATGGAATTAGGGGTAATCACTATATTACGACCAATAGCACAACAAAGGGGAGAGGAATCAAGCCTGTTGCAAAACACCTTTTTTCTTTCCCTTTTTTCAGCATGTCCAACTTATGGAATGGATCTCATCAGGCAACCTTAGCCTATGAGACCATTAGCAACAATGGAACTAGAGTTTAGATATTGTAACCTACCTAAAGAACACATGTTCAATAGAATAAAACCTGAGTAAGATAAAGTCCCCTGAATGTTTCAGTTTAGGAGTGAAGTAGCATAAAAGCCTACAGTTGTATGACTTAGAGATGCATAGAGGATCAAAGTGTTTTTGATGTTTTATACAGTTTGAGTCCGAGATAGCTCCTTAGGTGGAGACCAAGAGCAAAACAGACAGGTACTACTATTATAGGACATACATGGGAAGTCCTCTAGATGTTTGTTAGATATGCCACAGCTTCCGCTCCCTGCTCTGTCACTAACCTGTCTTCAGCTGCTCGAAGATATACTTCAACACTTCTGGCATTGTTGCCTTCCGTGCCTCCCGGAAGTTCCAGAGTTCATTCACAACATTCCGTCCTCGAGGACTATACTCATTGAGCTCTACCAGGGCAACCTTTACTGCATTGTAGACATCGTCTCCATACTCTGCCTGCAACTGCCTCAGTTTAGGATCATCTTCATCAACAACGTCCTGAATCATCCAGATACACATCCTTTAACCAATCGCGATTCATAAAAATTTAGAACATTTATTTCTAAAAAACATTTAACTGTAGATACTAATTTACAGAAATTGAATAAAATACCTTGTCTTCTCCATCAACTAGAACAGTTATAAAAGGATGCCAGGATGGCTTCTTTAGTTCCTCCTGCCAACTTGAGACAAGTCTTGCAGCTTTGCCTACTGGATCATCATCCTTGAATTTCCTCTTGCATGCATAGTGGAAGGGCTTTTCATCAAGCTTTCCCATAATTTTGATCCCAATAGTACTACGCCCGTCATTCATCGTGCCTTCGAAACCCTGGCATTGTAATTGTTACCATTTGGTATTATAAATTCTATAAATAACATAACAAGTCCATAAGGTGGTAACATTTTTTTAATACAAAGGGTTGCTTACCTTAATCAATTCTTTTCGAGGCTCTTGAAACACATCTTTATTCAGCCACTCTCTTTTCTTTAGGTCAAAAAATATTTTTTTCTGCCTTTCATGTTCTTGGTCTAGACAATTTTTCAAAATGTTCATTAGTTCACAAAGATGCTGGTATTCTTCCTTCGTCAGATTTTCACCAGTTTGCAGTTTCATGTTCAGCTGATATATTATAGACTCTTGTTGTTTCCTTTGCTCCAGCTGCTTCTTAAGTTGATTTAGTTTTGTGAATATGGCTTCCATCTCCTCCTAAAAAGCATACACAGGACTGTATTTATGGTTTTTTGGCCATTTGTAAAATAGTCGATGTAGATAATGTCATGTTATTCTCAACTAAAAAAAAATACCTTATGCTTTTCATGAAGCATTCGAGCATGGTCACTTATCTGGGGCTCCCTGCTTACCATGTCCAATGAATTGATCTTGACAACAAGCTGATCAAATCATTATGTCAGAAACAACATAAGTGAAAATGATTGATTGTTTAAAAAGGTCAGTCCAAGATGGAAACGGTAGATAAACTGGAACACATGACATGAGTCGCACATTGGGGGTATAAATACACCCTTTATCTATGTTGAATTGTCACCGAATCATGAAGGAAGCTTTGCCAATGTCTTTGGAGACTGACAGTATGATGATGGAACTACATGTCAGCTATAGCATGGTGGGTGATGCTAAGTGACACTAATTCTGTTTCTAATTCTGTAATCATAACTTCTGTGGGTAGTGTAGCAGGTTATTCAGGATCAAGACAAGAAAGATCATTTTCCCTTGAAAGAGAATTGATAGAGCACAACATATTGTAAATGTATTTTTAGGGCTTTACTTGCTGAAGATTTGCTGTTACTTTTCATTAAACTCTTACACATTGACAATGGTTTGCAAGTAGGACTGGGCAAAAAATCCGAAACCCGAACACCGAAACCGAAACCGAACCGATATAACCGATATTTTACTTTATTCGGTTAACCGAAATATATTTCGGTTACTAAAATTGAGTAATTAGGTTAACCGAAATTATTTAGGTTTTTAATATTACAAACCCGAAATAACCAAAATAACCGAACTTCTTTTATATCATACTTTAGAAACTTTGTTTATTTTGCTACGTGCGTAATTGCCAATTATCTAGAAGAAGGATTGGTCTACAAAGATTTAATTACCACTCAACATCACATATATTAGTATTTAGAACTTATTTGATTTGTTACTATCATATTTGTATTTTTTTTCCATTAATATCTTAAAAGTTCTATATGAAATAGTGTTATTTTCTAAATTTAGGTTAAAACCGAAAACCGAACCGAAATATTTCGGTTAATTAGGTTCGGTTTTGAATTTTCTATAAAAAATTTCGGTTTTCAATTTTGTTAAAACCGAATTTTTATGAGACCGAAATAACCGAACCGTAATAACCGCATAAACCGAACGCCCAGCCCTATTTGCAAGGTAAATGCTGACCCGTAAAATACTAAGAGATCCAGAGGAAATCAGTGTACCTTCTGCACTTTGCTGCAGTGTAGTTTGGTTCTGTCATCCTTCAGTTCCTGGATTCTTTCCATTATCGACTCGATCTCTCTGCTAGCTTCATCTAGCTCTGCCCTGAACTTCTCATTCTCCTCTTGGATGCCATGATTCATCTCTGGTATGACGTTGTCAGATAAGTTCCTTAACTCTGTTAACAGCCACAGGAACATTGCACTATCAGGTTCTGACAGAAGTCATCTAATTACAGCCCCATTCAATTATCTTAAAACTATTATTCGAAAACTTTGCAGAACGTGTATTCGCCACGCCATACAAGCATGTACCTTTGAGCTCGCCGTTGATCCAGCTGCTCTCTTCCTCCAACCTGTTCGCCAACAGAAGCATCTCCTTGCGCCTGGCCTCCAAGAACTTGGCCCTTCTCTCGTACTCGCCAACCACCGCGCCGAACCCAGTGGCAGTGCTCGACTCGTCCTTCTCCACGTCCTCAACTCTCCTCGCCCTCGCGCCGGCCTCCCTCAGGAACCTTGCGACGGTGCCATTGCCGAGCAGATCCTCCTCCGCAGCCGCCCAGCCAAACATGAAGCCGGCGCTATCACCCTCGCCGTTCTGCTTCTGCCATTCCCGCCTTCCGGCAACGGCGAAGTGAAAACCGAGCGACATGGCGTCACGGAGGCCTGACCAGCTCTTGCCGAAGTGAATCACCAGGAAATGGAGGTGGTGGTTGGGTGCCTCCTCTTGGAGCGCGGTGGTTGTGATGCCGGCGAAGCGCTGATGAGCGTGGACGGAAAGGGTGGTGGCAGTGTTGGCATCGGTGGTGGCCATGGCGAGAATGCCGGTCCACGGCCAGACGAGGACCTCGCCGGCGTTGGCCATTACTATGTCGTCGCTCGACATGGGGAGCCGTTTGGTTGCTGCGGTTTTCAGTCCGGTGTGGTTGGTTCTTTGATGGTTGGGTGGGTGTGCCTCAACTCTGTATTCTGTAATCTGAACGCCACTGGCTGTGTTTTACTACTTACATCTCGCGTTTGCTTATACTACTGCGTCGTATGTTCACGCATCGTGCATGCCGTGTGTTGGTGATTTCTTTTATGTGTATGTCGATATATTGGTGGATAAATGCCCCCGTTTTCGTGTGCTTGCGTGCTAGTGATCGCTAAGGCTCTGCTATTTCGTTTATCTCAGAACAGGAGAGAGAGAGCAATGGCTGAAGGGTTATTTCCGGTAGTGAATTGTATCCAGAAAAATCTCTTGGCGTCTCCCGAATACAATTCTTACTGTATGAAAAGCTCAAATAAATAATTGCGATTCTGAAGACACGTCATGCAAAAGAGTGTCACCAGAGTACCAGACTAGTGAACCATGGGCCTGAAGTTTTATCAGAAATCCAGGGAACATATTGCATTTCTGCATTAGCATTAATAGAGACTGACATGTGACACTCATCGCGCACAAGCTTCTGATAGATAAGACAACAGCAAACTTCTGACCCAAAGAGCATCACATCCACTACTTATATACTACTCCCTCCAGTCCCATTGAAAGTGTTGCTTATGGTATGCGTAGTCGATCAAACTTTTTAAACTTTGACTAGATTTGTAGAAAATATTAGTAATATTGGTATCTTTAAATAAGTTGATTGTGAAAGTAGATTCAATTATCTATCTAATGATACTAATTATATTCAACTAATATTTATAATTTTTCATATATTTTTGGTCAAAGTTTAAAAGGTTTGACTTCTAGGAAGCGAGAACGACACTTTCAATGGGACAGAGGTAGTAGCTATCAACAGTCTATTAGCAAATATTAACATCCTCTTAAGCTTCACTATAGAACAAAACAAAAGACTGCAGCGACCATCTTTCTCCAAGTTGTTTTGCGTATCCAAGGTATCAACAGATTTTCAGATGCAATTAACAGGTCACCCTACCGGTTTAGTCAGACTTCTTCCTCCTCTTCCTCTTCCTCTTCCTCTTCCTCTTCGTCAAACGACCTAGCTGCTGCTTGTTGCCTTTGCCTTTTAGGGCAATTGCGGTAGTCATGGAATTCATAACTTCCACAAGACCGGCATAACCTTTTGACTCTTGGTGGCTTTGCCTGTAATATAGAGAAAACAGGGTCAAAACTGTAGTTCGCCTAGTCTGGAGACTGTTCCATTATAAGTGGGTGCTGAACTGCTGATAACATTTAAGTTTTGGAACAGATGAACAAGAATCAGCCTGGAATCAGATCATCTATATCTAAAGTAATTTATTAAAACATTGCAATTTTTTTATAGGTTGACTTTTGCATTCTTCCAAATGCTCTTGTGCTCTCAGCTTATTTGTTACAAGTTATATTCATCACTAGAAGAGCCAGTTCACTAGGTCTGAATCAGTCGATGCAACCTACTCAGTAGAGTTTTATCATCTACCTTGATCAGCAGAAGAAAAATAGAAATAAGCTTGTAAAGATAATATAATGTGACTAGACTAGAATGAATAGAACTGCGTAACAAAGCTCACAGCTTTTTTCAGTTGCTCGTTCTCAGCTTTCAGCTCCTCAATCTGCTTCTGCAGGGTCTCTATCTCCTTCGTTTTCAGAATCAACTCCAATTTGAGTCTATGGTTCTCTTCATGCTCGAGCTCTTTCGTCTTCAGAGCCAGCTGCAATCTCAGATTCTCATTCTCCATATGGACATCATTCACTACCTTAGCCCCTGCACACCGGCGCTTAGCTGAACATGGAGAAATCGCAAAATGAATTTCATAATTGCACCCATCAAACTGCAGGATTAACTAACAAGAGCAATTCTCTTCATACATTGAGCCACGTCTTTCTGGACCTCAGTTCCATCAACATGCAGTTTGGTGGGCTTCAGGATTCCCTTCCTCTTCCTTTGTGGCAGCGGTGTTTCGAGCTGCTCATAATTGCCTCCAGAAATCTCTGCATATAGAAGTTTCAGCTGTGCACACTTAAACCAAAATGCAGATAATGGGAATGGGGAAATTTGGACTTGAGTTATAGTAACAACCAAGTGCAGCAGGGAAAGATAACTCTCTTTCCAACATTTCAATGGATGTGGTGAATGCAAGACCCGAAATGTTGCAAATCTCGAAATGCAGGGAGAGGGATGCGTTCTTGACAAATGCATTGGGTGGGAATCAGCTGCACTAGTTGAGTGATTAGCTTCTTTACATGTGTGCCCAATCAATGAGTACGCCTCTTGCTTTTACCCTTGATGTTAATGATGTTGATTTCAGATGTTCAAATTTCAAACATAATGATGGTTGCCCTTTTAAAGATTTGCTGGTTAAATGCAACATTCCCTCTTGGGCAACTTTATGTACTGTTGTTTGTGTATAAATTAAATGAAGCCCTTGGTGGGCGTTCTTCCTTCAAAAAAATAATAATGAGTAAGCCTCTTGCCTGATGATCAGGGTACCTCTGCTTCTAATTAAAATTAGTCATGATTCCCATTCAATTTTGGCCATTTACCAGCTACTGTAAACTCATGCAGTCATGCTGATGACGTGATCTGCATCTCTGCCTCTCCCTAAGAAATGATGAGATGGTCTAAACAAAGGACTCAATAACTAAGTACTAGAGGGCTTTGTGCAGCAGTTAAATGACGGTTATCAAATCTCCCGCTAGCTTACCACCAATGGCGCGACCCACAAGGCCCGGGTTGCTCCGCCTCTCTATCCCGTCGCCGGAGACGTCATCAGCCCCCGCCGCCTCAGTTTCCGCCTTCTTGCCGCCGCGGCCGCGCTGGACCATCTCCGCGTGCACGTCCCTCGCCACGGCCTCCGAGCCAACGCTCCCCCAGTCCCAGTCCGCCGCCTCCCCGTCCCCGCCGGACACGATGCGCGCCTTCCGGTCCCCGCCGCCCGCCGTCGTCCCCGCATCATTCCCGCCGGCGACACCTTCCCCTTCCTCCTCCTCCGACACCTCGTCATCGTCATCGACGGTGACGCCGTTGTTGAACCTCAGCCACCATGCATTGGCTTCCTCCGTGATGTCCGTGGCGGCGGCGGATGCCATGTCGGCAGACTTTTGGAGCCGCGAGAAATGAGGAGTGAATCACGTCTTCCAACTTCCGAGCCACGGTTTTTCCTTTTGAGACTGTTGTCCAACATCCAAATTTCTCAACTTAAAAAGATGAAAGATGGAATTTATTTTTTAAATATAAAAAGGACTGTACTAGGTGTAAAAAAAAACAATACGAAGGTACTTTCTCCATTCTTAAATTGTTAACGCTGTTGACTTTTTTATTATATTTGACTGTTCGTCTTATTCAATATTTTAAAAATTATCAAATATTTTATTATAATTTATTTTATCACTAAAAGAAGTTGAAACACCACTTATGGTTTTACATATTTGAGAAAATATTTTGAATAAGACGAATGGTTAAACGTAGGAAAAAGAAATCAACGATGTCAACAATTTAACAACAGAGAGAGTATTTATTACGAACAAAAACCATCCACGCGGTTACATCTAAAGCGCCTTGCTACTAGACCAAATCCCGTGAACTTCCTTGAATAGAAATATCCCGAGCCGTATCTTGTTCCTCTTGACTCGCAATCTTTTCTTCGACATGAAAAAAATCCCAACCACGGTGTGGAGCATGTGGAAGATCACAACATTTTCATCTACCTGGCAAACGAACACCCGGAGAGGTCCACTGCCATCATCAATTCGTCATGTTTATTAAAAAAGATCGTCAGACATAACTTTGGGCGGAGCGCCACACCACCATTGGGTGATTTTTGTGCTCCATTTGGACAAAAGTGGGATCAAATATGAGTAAACCATCTATGTTGTGTCGAACCTACCTGTGCTTTATCGAAAGGAAATACCGTAGGTCCAACCGATTCGTCCAATTGATGTACAAACAAGACATAAGTGATATTTTTAGGCTCATATGCTGACACGTTTTTGTATTGATTGGACACCGGTTAGACAAATTGGGTTAGACCTATAACACTCAAACAAATGTTCACCTGTTAGTTGATGCAGGTAATCTAAGAGATCTGTTTTCAAAATCAGATCGTTCGAGAAATTGATTACGAGGTGGTACTCAGGTTGATTTTGGAGGGACCATCTTTACCGATGGCTTGACGGCTAAATTCTCGTAATAATACTAACAACATATATTACTATATATTGGTCGCAGCTAAACTGATTCGAAGAGATGGGGAATCACGTGGGCAGCCATGCTTTGCTTCGTATAGATTTCGTATACTTGCAGACTTTTCCATTTAATCACAAAAAAAAAAACACGCATGCTCGTGGAGAAAGAGAAACGGCCCTCTAAAATCACTATGTGATGAACAATAATTTATAGTATGAAATTTTAGATATCCGAATTTGTAGTTGAGGAGGAAAATTAAAACCGGCCGGCTCATAGTTGAGAAAAGTGGATAAAATTTTTCCCTTACCGCAAGAGGCATCAATCAGAACAGAACCAGATCATAGTTGATAGCAGCACTGAGTTGTTGATTTCTTACTACTCTAGCGCAAATTTCTATGCCCCCGTGTCTAAGCTTCACCATCCTATCTACCAATGACCTGCAAGGATCTCTCGATCCCCGGCACGAACAGACGCGGCGATGGAATTGCCCATAGGCAGGCGCCGGACACGCTCCCAAATTCGAATTCCTCTGGCCTTCCGCATCGACGACGAGGGCGTGACTTTTAGGCTTGGTAGCACCTAACCAAAGCATCCAACAAAACAGAAATGGCGTGCCACCGAAACTCTCCGAAAGAACCATCACCCAGCCAAACCAAGATGTATCTCCAATTCTCTCACAAAATGATTCAGAAAATACATCCGTTGAACTATTTGACGGGAAACATGAGACATGGAGAGAATGCCACTGAATAGAAGGACGTGGCAAGCATGCGTTGAATTATTTGACGACCAAGATGATGCATGCTCAGCAAGTATATATGCGGCAACGAGTTTTTCCACTTCGATGGCTGACTGCATCCTCTTCAAGCGCGTCAGTTGTGATGCCGGCGAAGCAACGGACGATGTGTCATGTGTTCATGCATCGTGCATTCCGTGTTCGTGTGCCAGTGATTCGTCATTTTATATATGTTTACACATATTGCTGGATCAATATCTTTTTTTTTTGTTCCTCGCTGTAACTGACACAGGGGCCCTACTATTTTGCTTGTCTCAAAACAGCAGAGAGCAGAAATGCCTGAATGGTTATTTCAGGCACTGAATTTTATCCAGAAAAGTCTGCTTTGTAGTGTCATCACGGTTCTTTCAGTAAGAAAGCTCAACTTGATAACATAACACTCATAAGAAAACACTTGATAACACAACAGGAATCGTCAACACCATGCAAAAGAGTATCAGTATATCAACAGATACTAAAACAGAGCCCACATTCAGTCAAAGACTCCTGGCAACAAAAAATTTGGGGCATAATAATTGTAGCTTCTGATTCAGATAGCCATAAACTTCAGATGAGCCGAGGGAAAGACAACTATAAATAGCAATAGATTAACAGTTCCATAAGCTTCTGTATACTAAGCAAAGGAAAGGACTGACATGACCATATTTCTTCCTAACTTTAACTTAACAACTACCCAGATGCAAAGAGGATGTGACGAGCAATCGCCTTGCCTAGTTATAGTCGTCAGAGACATCTTCTTCAGAAGACCTAGCAGTAGCAGGTGCAGGTTATGGCTTCTCAGGGCAGTTGCGTGAGTCATGGAATTCATAACTCTGGCACGACCTGCAAAACCTTGGAGCTCGTGGTGGCTTTGCCTGTATACGCACATAAAGATTTAATAACACATAGACATAATAACATACTGGAAGTTGGCAGAAAAAAAATGCTAAAAAGAACTGGAAATGGAGTTGCAGCCTTGCAGGCAACCAGTGTTACAACAACACACACAACATAGAAAACAAAAACCGCGAAACCTCTTTTACTGAAGATGGACTAATCTAAACGACATGATACACACAATAAGGAGACAAGGCACCAGACCCATGTTCTTGATTTAGAAGAAAACGTAACCAAAATGCTTAGTTTGTAGTAGGCACTAAAAACATTTTGCAATATTCTAATTAGTCAAATCAAAGTTTCTGGACAGATCATCCAGAATCAGACAGGAATCAGGTCCTTGTATGATTGTATCATATTTTTATATTAAGATTTTGTTTAAATGGACTAGTTTATTACTCACCCTGTCCGAAAATAAGTGTCATTGCCGGTCAAACTCTCTTAAGTTTGACTACATTTGTAGACAATACTAGTAATATTTATATCTCTAAATAAGGTTATTATGAAAATAGATTTAATGATCCATCCAATGATACTAATTATATCCTATAAATATTAATAATTTTTGTTAAAGTTAAAAGTATTTAACTCATCGAGAAGCAAGAACGACACTTTTTATGGAATGAAGGGAGTAAAACATTGTTAATTTGTGATAGGTTTACGGTAGGAAAAAAGTTCACATTCTTCCAAATGCTTTTATTCTCAGTTTATGGTTGACAAGTTTTATTCCAATGTTTTTGTCCCTCAGCTTATCAGTTCCGTACTGTATCAATCCACTCAATAAAATTTAATCATCTAGCATGACCGGCAGAAGAAAATAAAAATAAGTATGCACGGCAGGCTTCCCAGTGATATTAAAACTTTGACAGCGCGATTTTAATGAACATAACCCCAAAGGAAGCTCACAATTTTTTTCAGTTGCTCGTTCTCAGCTTTCAGCTCCTCGTTCTGCTTCAGCAGGGACTCGTTCTCCTTTGTCTTCAGAATCAACTCTAACTGGAGCCTACCATTCTTTTCAAGCTCAAGCTCCTTCGTGTTCAGTGCGATCTGCAGCCTCAGATTCTCATTCTTTTTGTTCAGCAGGAGCACATCGTCTGTGTCAGACACACGTAGAACTGAGCTTGATACAGAAACCAAAGAGCACACGCCGTGCAGTTTTGAGTAACAACTGGCAAATAATGCAATTTCTTCCTACCTTGATCAATGTCGTCCTGGGCTTCAACTAGATCAGCCTGCAGTCTATGGCGCTTTGCGGCTACCTTTCTCCTGACTCTGCGTGGCTGCTCTCCTTCAGTCTGCCCATTGCTGCCTCCTGCAATCTGCTCTGCAATTGAACATTCATTTGCACAGACACTACTAGAAAACTAAGCTAGGCCGACGGTTATGAAAATGGCCGACAACCCTTCGGTAATACGATGTAATGACCGACAGTTTTAGTTTTCCTGACGGTATTAGCATGGACACTCGGCCAACACTGACCATGGCCGACGGTCTTTTCAATCGCCGACGGTGCAATGGTAACTCTCGGACATTACAGCACCCAAGACCGACGGTTTCCCCTATGCTGACGGTTTCGTAGCACCCTCGGTCACTAGATGAACCAAGGCCGACGGTTTTTCAATTGCCGATAGTTTTGTAGCAACCCTCGGTCACTCTATGAACCAAGGCTGATGGTTCCTTAGTTGCCGACAGTTCGTTAACAACCTTCGGCCATTATTTGTACCTAGGCCGATGGGTTTTGTAGCAACCGTCGGCCACTATATGAACCAAGACCGACAGTTCCTTAGTTGCCAACAGTTTTGTAACAACCTTCGGTCATTATTTGAATCTAGATCGATGGGTTTTGTAGCAACCCTCGGTAGTTACATCGGTCAAAGGCGATGAGTTTTATATGATGAACAATCATAGGATCTATTGAAGTATATATCATGCCAACTTCTGGATACTTTTTATTGAGAAAAGAGCCTCTCAATAAAAACCAAGTGTGCAATCATAGTTATAAAGAAATTGCAGGTATATACTATATTCTTTTCTAGTGTATATCATATATCAATTGGGGCTATTGGTTTTATAGCATTACGGCATGAACCTGAAACTAGGAATGCTAAGGACCTGTTTGTTTCCACCTATATAATTTTTAGAGGGGTCAAATCAAAGAGAATTTTATCATTTTGGAGTACTAAATAAAGTCTAATCTCGAAACTAATTGCAGACCCCCTATCTAATTCACGAGACGAATCCAACGAGGATACTTATGGTGTTATTAGAAGATATTTACTGTAGCATCACTGTAGCAAAACATAGATTAATTAGGATCATTAGATTCGTCTCGCAAATTAGAGGGGGTCGCGACATAGGTTTTGTTATTAAATTAATAAAAGTACTATTAAATAATAAGATTCTCTTTGATGTGACAGTATATAAATTTTAGAGGGTGGAAACGAACAGGGCCTAAGACATATACAAGCAAGGATGCGAGCTGACCTGCACTGAAGTTTGATCATGAAGAAATTACAAATGACACATGAACACGTGTATATAGTTAATGCCTTATATAGCAGCATGCCGTCTTTGCGTGAGTGACAACTGGGGCTGGCTCACGTTCCTTTGCCGGAGCCGCACACCTCGTTGGTTTCCTGGAGGCTGGAGCCCGCGCCTGCTTGCCTGATCAGGAACAGGGTGAGCGCCACCACCGATCGATCAGCCATGAGGGAGCTGAGATCAATGGAAATTTGATGCGTGCACGCGTGGAAGAAAACTCAGATTATTATTTATTAGCACTGCGGTACGTAGCATGAACTCAGAGAGACAGTGACACGATTGAGAAATAATGCAACACAACGCAACGACATTATTTACTAGCTCTCGCACTGCCTCAACGCGCAGGGGTGTTCCCGTAGCGCCCGACGGAGTGTCGCGCTCGACGCCACCGATCCTCTGCTGCCTTGCGCCACTGCTCGCGCTGCACCGCTGCGCCTCGGCCTCGAGCTCCTCCCGGGCTCTCTCCGATGCCCTGAGTTTCTCGGCCACGCTGACCTCCCTCGCCTCGCTCTCCCGCAGCGCGTCCTCCATCTCACGCGCCTGCGCCGCCGTCGCCTTCACGGCCTCGCCGGCCTCCTCGAACGCCTTTGTTAGGTCAGCGTTGTCGGCCTCCGGGTTGGCCGTGCCCGAGGCCACCGCACGGGTGGCCGCCTTGCTCGCCACGGACAAAGCAGCGTGCACGCTCGCCCTCTCGGCGTGGGTGTTGTCAGCCCGGTTATCCGCGTCGCGGTAGTGGTGGAACCACCGCCGGACTGTGTGGTGCACCTGGTGCGTGGAGCTAGAGCTCTTGGCCCGGTTAGCTGAGGTTGGTGTCGGAAGCAATGGCGAGCGCGAGCGTCTCCGGCATGAGCATCCCTATCAACCGGTCGACGACGAAGTTGGAGCTGCGCCGCCGGTCAGCACCCTCGATCACTCTATGACGCATCCAACTTGAGCTCTGCTGGCATGGCGATTAGGTACGAACATCATCAACGCACCGGCCGGCTGGCTCCGAGATCACCACATGACCGCGCCGGCATGAACAATGACATTTGTTAGTGTGTGGAGGACAAGGACGCCATCAGCGTCCGCGCGGCCACAAGCCATGGGAATATTTGACAAATCGGAGAGGCGATCAGTTCATATCGGAGTTTATGGGGAAAACGATTTTGGGAGCGGAGCGTGTACGACTCAGGCAATGCAGGCCATCTTTAAGCAAACTCGTGTGCGTCTCAATCTCTCTCAACCTAAAGGGCCGGTGTCACAAAAAAAGTCACATGAACGTGACAATAAAAAAACAAAGTCACATGAACGTGACAACAAATGAAATGGCACACTATTATTGCAGCCGTGTTCGCACAATGGAAAGGTAACTTGTACATGACGATGCAAATTTGTAGTCCATAATTTGTATTGTTTGCCTAAATAAAGAACAAATATTCTCGGATAGGAGAAGGAAAATATCTGACAAACAATGAAAAATAGATATTAAGAAATCTGATCGGAGATGATTGGTCACTTTTATTTTTCTTTTCCATATATTCCGAATATTTGGCGCACTAGGAAAATTATCAGGCGCCAAAATTGGCCGCAGCGCAGACCCTCCGAATCGAGCGCGCAACAAAATCTTTGCGGCGCCAAAATCTGCCGCCAACCCTCCATATCCCGGAATCTTTGACCCCCATGATAGGAAAGAACTGCTCCCCCTCAACCCGATAGTATTTTCTCCTTCCATCGAATCGATCTGTTCCTCCCCAACCTGAATCGATCTGTTCCACCCCAACCTGAAGACGATCCAGCTAGCTGGAGGGCAACCACCTGCGGCAGCACCCAACTCCTGCAGCCCATTGGTAGCTGTTGATCTTCACGTGTGCCGCCTCCGACATCACTTCGTTGAGATCGTCTTCATCGCCGGGTATGCTGCGCTCCTTCTCCATTGCCTTGATGTTTGTCTCTCGTTTAATCTTTGATGTGTAATTGTGTTGCAAGAGCACTCCGCCCACACACATAATTAGCTAGCTACACATGGCGGAGTGATCTTTGTTAATTTTATTTCTGATGCTTGATGTGCGTAATTAGAAACCTGGTCGTTGATCTCCTTTATTTATTCAGTCATTTGCAGGTAATATGTAACTAATTATATTGGCCACTTTTTTTGTGGATAAGTAACTTCTGAAAATTGATGTGTCGTAGCACTTTTCTAATGTGGCATAGATTCATTGGAAATTATGAGACTGTAATTCAATACAATAAAAATTCGAGGCCACCTGTTGAATAACGTATTATGGGAGGGGACAAATATGTGTTTCTTCAGTCCAATGAATTTTGAATGTCTTTGAAAGCTGCAGTGTTATATTTAGGTGGAGTGTTATGGATAAAGATCGTGGTTGGATGTATAATGAGCGTAAAGGCAGTCTGTTTAGTTCAACTTGGAAAACTGGTTTGGATGCTTTTTGGACCATGCCTTCTCATTGCCTGAAGCAGTCACAGACGGAACATCTAAATGCCCATGTACTAGGTGCGATTGCCGCCACAAGCGTAAAAGGAATGAAATGGAGCAACATTTATGTCGTCATGGTTTCCAGTTGGGATATGAGAGATGGACTAACCATGGGGAGGCTAACATTTCTGAACATGTTGAATATGAATCTGAACATGGCTTAGATAGGATAGATGAAATGCTAGAGGATGCTATTGCTGCAGAAGGGGCCTTTGCTGGTGATGAGCCAACACAAACTGCAAAAGATTTACATAAGTTGCTAGAAGAAGTCGACCAACCAATACATGACAGGACCTCCCAATCTCGTTTATCCATTGTAGCACGACTTATGGCTATAAAAGTGCAATACAACTTGTCTCGAAGCTGGTTATAATGAAATAATGAAACTTCTACATGAAACTGTTGGAGAAGAGGCTGCTAAAAATCTCCCAACAAACTTTTATAGATCCAAGAAACTTGTGCATAGCCTAGGGATGCCATATGTGAAGATTGATGCCTGCCCAAAAGGTTGCATGCTATATTACAAAGATAATGAAAATAAAACATTTTGCACTATTTGTGGAGAATCTCGCTATGAAAAGCCAATAACAGGAAACAATCATAGGAAAGTACCAAAAAAGGTTCTGCGTTACCTCCCAATTACTCCTAGGCTACAAAGATTGTATATGTCACAGAACACAGCCAAGCACATGACATACCATGCACAACCACGTGACAAGAATGTTATGGTCCACCCTTCCGATGGCGAAGCTTGGATGGAATTTGACAAATCATTTCCGGAGTTTGCTGACGAGGTTAGAAACGTGCGTCTAGCTTTAGTAACAGATGGTTTTCAGCCTTTTAGTACTGCTGCAGCCCCGTACTCTTGTTGGCCCGTGTTTGTTGTCCCATTGAACTCCTCCCCTGAAATGTGCATGAAACGGAATAACATTATCCTTGCACTTGTTATTCCTGGCCGTGAGAACCCGGGAAAGAAATTCAATGTATACATGCAACCTCTAGTTGATGAGCTTCTGAATTTGTGGGAAGTTGGTACTGTTACTTATGACTGTCATCGAAAGGAAAACTTCACTATGAAGGCTAGTGTCCTATGGACTATTCATGATTTTCCTGCTTATGGCTTAGTATCATGCTGGAGCACACACGGGAAACTAGCTTGCCCTATTTGTGGATCTGATATCAGTACATTTACATTGAAGAAGAACAAATCAAGACAAGGACCACACGGGAGGCTAGCAATAGGTGATGAAGCGATTAAGATCACCGACAAAGAACAAATCAAGACAAGGACTAGACGTGCACACCCACAAGTTTCTGCTAGAGAAATGCAACTTGAAAGAGAAAATATGAGACTTAGAACAAAAAATAAAAGAATATGTTTACTGGAGCGTGCTATGCGGGTAATACATATTATGACAAAAACTGTTTATTATCTATATAAAATCACTTTATCACTTTACTAGTCTAAAAAATTGGATAGGCAATGGCTGCAAAAGGAGGATATGACTTTGATGCCTTACTTGAGAAAACTGCACCTGACTTGGTAAGTTTAGTTCCATGTTGTTTTCTGGTCTGCATACCAATTAGGTTTCAATAAAAGAAGATTTTCATGTTGAGTTTTCTGAAAGAGCACAAATTCTACATTATTTCCTTTATACCAGTATATATAAATTCTAGTAATCAAAAATATTTGTTTGATGTGTTATACATATTGAGGTGATTTACTTATTACAAAAGGAAGAAAAAAATAGATCAAATATTTGTTCAGTCACCTGTATATCTTGTAATTGTTTATACAAGTATTCATTAATGCATCATTTCTGATTCTATGAGAATAGGTTCAAAACATATAGTAAACAAATCATGTGCCTTGAAAATACACCTAGAAACGGATTGGTAATTAACTTCTGAAATTTTTCCATAGGTTCCTTGTACAATTAAGAAAAGTGTGACATTAAACAGAATTGCACATGAAAAAATAGTGTATTATATAATGTCAAAGCATTTTGTTTACATTGGCATTATTGTGTTCATGTAGGCAACTTCAGAATCTGATGTTGGTTTATCGGTGAAGAATAAAACACGTGGTCAGCAAGGAAGTATACCGGTTAGTGTTGAACTATGGCCACCATTCATTCATGTTAAACTAGAAAATGTAAATCAAGGAATGGCTCCCTCTAATGGTTCATGTCATTTTTGTAGGAAAATGTTGTCCATGGCTCCGATGATGGTGATGGTTACAATCATGTTGGTGAAGACAATGAAAGTTACCATGAAGGTGATGACTATGATGGTGAAGGCTACAAGGACTATGGTGATGCTGACGATGACTATGATGCTCGAAGGTTACAAGGACTATGGTGAAGATAACTCGACTATGATGGTGAAGGTCACAAGGCTTATGGAAAATATGGAGGTCGTTTTGATGATGATGATGAATACTGGTGATGAGTATAGGTCATGTAGAAATCTATGAGTATTTTCATTAGAAGCACTACGGAACTATGTCCAATCTCTTATTTTCCTTTTGGATTGCACTTTTGTAATCTGGAGTATTTTGATTATTGCTGGTATACACTTGTGTTGCTGCCTTGGTATTATGGTGTGCATTTTGAATGGCTTGTATTTCAAAAAAGGTATATTGGAAATAAAAAGCTGCAATATACAAATATCCGATAGTTTAACAAAACTGTTGGCAAGTAAAATGACCGAGAGTGTTAAATAGCCGATGGTTAATTAAATACCATTGGAAATACATACACCGACAGTTTACAAAATGGTCAAGAAATAAAATAGCCTACAGTGTTAAATAACCGAGGGTTAATTAAATACCTTCGGTATTACTTACCCCGAAGGGTTACAAAACCGTCGGCAAATGACTAAACACTCGGAAATAGGTTGAGCGCCGCCGACCGCTAACAGTCGGGATACCACCGTCGGAAATTATATCACCGACGGTACCTTCGGGAAATAGGAGAATCCCCGACAAAGAGTCTGCGACGAGATATTCCCGACAGTTTACTCTCGGCGATTTGATTTCTCGAGAGTTTAACCTAATTGCCGAGGGTATTCAAACCGTCGGCCTTGGTTGTATATCTAGTAGTGAGAGTCAACCAAAACGCAAGGAAAGAACAGGATGGGGAACACCCCTCTATCCTGCTCTAGTGTACCAAATGCATGCAGCTGGGGAGAACAAATAGTTTACTACTACAGCTGTTACATTCTGCTGTCCATGTATGAATAATTCAGTAAAAACACAAATGCAAGACAAACTATTTCAAGTATCACGGTGCGCGTCCAGAAAACTGTGCTATCATGGTACTCATCAGTCGTCACTGTAAATTACTGAAGTCGTGTACTGAAGTTGTAAATTACTGGATGACATCATCATCAATCTGCCTCCCAAAATCTCCCTTTCCTCTTTGACATGAAACCCTAATCCGCCGGTCGATCTCAACTTTTCATGGAGGAAGGAGATGATCTAACATTCTAACCAACCTCTCATGCAAGGAAGCGATGGAAACGAGAAATGGCATACGCCATACGCGCTGCGAATTTTGTAAAAGAAAATCCAGTAGTAGGGTCCCCTGGTTACCCTCAAGGGCGCGATCACCCAGACGCGGGATGCTCCTCCGCTTGTTGCCGGCGATCTCCTCCTCCGTCCCCGCATTCCCGCCGCCGACCTTGGCGTCCGCCTTGCTCCCGAATCCGGGCGTCGTCTCCGTCGCCCCGGTCCCTACCACGAACCGCACCTTCCGATTCCAGCTTCCCGCGTCGCCGGTGGCGGTGGAGGAGGAGGCCATGGCCATGCCGGCGTCGTCGGTTGGAGATGACGAGGAATGAAGAGGGTATTGCGGGAGTCGCTCTCTGCTGCTTCCCTCGCACAGAGAACGGTTTCGATTTTCCCGCTTTCCCCTTCGCTGCCCCGCCCAAAATATTTTCCCTCTTTTTTAGGATCCCCAAAATATTTTTACTCGGCACCGAAATATACTCCGTTAAACAAAAATAAACTTGAAAATAATATGGGCCGTCTTTTTAGCACTCGCTGCCTTATCCGTCAGCACAGCACGACCACTCAATGGGCCTGCGAGTGGAAGGGCCTTATCCGTCAGCACAGTAAGGCCCACTTCTCTTGCGATGGTATATATAGGCTATATATATATATACTATATAGCACTCCGGATCATATTCAGTATTCACCTTTTATTTTTTGGCATATCAGTTCAGCACCAACAAGTACGTTGTACATATGACATACTAGTATCCCGGAACAATCTGTAAACTCAGTTACGAATCTTTGTTGAATTGGGCATCACCCTGTAAAGGGAGAGATGGAACACCAAGTAGAAGCAAATGAGGGGACACGTCATATCGTCCATATGTCCTCATCACGGCGGTGCTAAATTACCAACGGCGTGTCCAGTGACAATATCTTGGCATTCCTGTGTATCCAGTGATAATTAAATTACCGACGGCAATCTCAAAGTTTCTCTTGTATTAGTACCTAGCACGAGAACAACAAGCAGAACTGACAACGGTGACGAAATACAGAGACGCTTCAGAAGAAGAGGAAGCATGACATGACTGCAGCTGCGGTTGCCACCATCTGCATGACATGCAAATGAAACCTGCCCTCATGGCTTCGGAAGACCTAGCAGCTTTTATTTGGCTTCTCATGGCAATTTCGGGAGTCATGAAACTTCAAGCCCTTGATCACATAGTAGTTCTTGCTCATTACTTAACATCACTTTCACATAACCAAACCACAATATTCAATAGAACATTTGCAAAGAGATTATGATCCAGCCAACACCATGGTTCGATTACATAAACTTCAAATGAGATAATAGTAATACCAAGAGGTGACAAATTAGATATTACAGACATCTTAATGTTCTGTAGTAAATAATCTATTACTACCACAGGTTTTCTTTTGTTGACGTTGGGTAGTGCAAATCCACTAACAAACGATCAACAAATGAAAATCAGAGGAGTACAGACAGCAATTTGGAACTGGAGTAAAAGTCTCAGAAGCTTCACAAGAAAAGAGAGAAGACTGCAATGACCATGGTTCTTCTCCAGGACGTGATACAGACACCTAGGGTGCGAATGAGGCGAAACTGACTGCCTTGTCTGAGTTGTGTGTGAATGTGAAGAATGGTGCTGCCTTGTCCGAGTCGGGTAGAGTCTGTTCTCCACCCTATTCTTCATTAGAACTACCAGGTTTTCGCCCCTTAGGGCAGTTGCGGATGTCATGATAAGCGAGTTCTTTACAGTAGCTGCATCTCCTCTTCCGTCTTATTGGCTTTTCCTGTACACAAAAGAAGGTATAGACAATAAGCACTGGAGTCGTCAAATTACTGGTAAATGGAGGATTTGGGGGCTTTGTGGTTCATAGCCACAGTTTCTGTACCAGCTGTTTGGTACATTACATTTCCAGAAGAAAATGAAGCCAAATACCTACTTTACAGATTATAATTAAACCTTGTTCTGGTATAAATAGATTTTAATTGCATTGAAGTTTTTAGCAGATTAACCAGAATCAGGCAGGACTCAGACCCTTTGAATAATACTAAGTATTCCATTCGGAACTTTGTCTACAGAATAACTATTTGTTAAAACAATTTTTCATGTTGCAGCATAGCGCAGAACTTATTTGCAGTCCTGCTTTTATCCTTTTTATTATGTATTACTTAAACTAGGGATCAACTGGTGAAGAAACAGAAGAGTAGCTAAGCAGTTCATTCAGCAAATAATATCATCTGTCTTGATCAGTATTAAGTACACATTACTCACTCTTGATCTGCTACAAATGCTACTTGAAGAAAAATGACACAACGATAACACTAATTATTTCAAGTCTGTATGGACAGTGTTTGCATGGTTACAATGAAAAGGATCATGCAAGGAAGCTTACAGTCTTTTTCAGTTCCTCGATCTTAGCTTTCAGCTCCTCATTCTGCTTTAGCAGGGACTCGTTCTGCTTCAGCAGGATCTCGTTCTCCTCTGTCTTCAAAATCCAATCTAACTTAAACTTCAACCTACGATTCTGTTCAGTCACAAGCTGTGTCGACTTCTGTTGGATCTTCAACCTCAGAATCATATTCTCATTGTCCAGCAGTCGCAGTCTCTTCACATCTGTATCAGACATATGCAGATACTGAGTTGAATATAGAGAAATAAGAAAATGCACCCACCTTGCTGTTTTAGTAACAACTGATAGATGATGCAATTTCTTTGTACCTTGATCCATGTGGTCCCTGATCTGGAATTCAGTAGGCTCCACCTGCTGTCTATGGCGTTTTGCGATGACCTTCCTCCTGAATCGTTGTGGCGCCTCTACTTGAGGCAGCCGATTACTGGCTTTTGGAGTCATCTCTGCATTTGAATGCACCAAGATCTAAGCAAAATGCGAAGGAAAAACAAGAATGCAAGAAAGAGGAAACTCTCTTCCTGCTCTAGAGTACCAAATGTAGCAGCAGGGTTATAAGATGGTTTATTGGCGGTTATTACATTATCGTGTCCATTCAGAAAGCAAAACAAATGGGAAAACGCCTAATTCAAGTATCACGGTGCACGGCAGGAAAGCGCTAAGGCATCACAGATACAACTGGCCTGAAAGCGTGAGGTTTCTACTACTGAGAGGTAGGCCCTTCTACTGAATGGCGTGAAACAATCTGGCTCCAAAAATACCCCCTTTCGCAGACCTGAATACCCAGTCCTCCGTTCCATCTCAGCATTTCGTGGAGAAACGATGAGATGATCAAATAACCACCCCGTGCAAGCGATCCAAATTTAAAGGAGAAGTAGCAACCGCGAAGAATTTTTGTTAAAACTGCTCAGAAAGGTCTCCTCGGCTTACCCTGAAGGACGCGATCGCCCGGTTGTGGGGTGCTCTTACTCTTGTCGCCGGCGAGGTCCGACTCCGTCCCTGCCTTCCCGCGGCCGCGGCCGCTGCCCACGACGACCTCCGAATCCACCGGCCTGACCCAGAACGCGGGCGCCGTCGCCGCCGCCCCATTCCCAGCCGCGAAGGGCGTCTTCGAGCTTCCAGCGTCGCCGGTGTTGGCGAAGAAGGCCATGCCGTTGCCGACGTGGGTTGGAGTCGCGAGGAATGAGGGAAGGTATGGCGAGTCGCGGTTATTCTCTTGTGTGCCGCTTCCCCCCCACGTCCAGAAAAAGGTTTCGAATTCCCTCTCTCCCTCTTGGATTCCCTGCCCAAAATATTTTTACTCGACAACAAATATTTAATAGTAACTCACGAAATAAAAAAAAATATTTTTTGACAAAATAAAAATGAGTAATATTTGGACGCCCGTCGCCAATTCATCGGCACGACCACTCATTAATGGGCCTGTAAGGCCCATATCTCAACTTTCGTTTGCCAGAGTAAACTTCTCACGCTCATACAAGTACAGCAATCGTATCGGATTCCAATTTACTATATAGCCAGGGTGATAGGTTCGTTTGCACGAGCCGATCGTCCACACTCATGGCCACGAGCAATTTGAAAGTTTCAGTTCCAGGACCAGGATTTGAACTCATGGCCACGAGCAATTTGGACAGCCATAATTTGACCCATGGAAATAATACCCGAATGCAAACAGAAACTTCAGACTTTCAGGAGTCAGGATTCTCAGAACATAACACAAAAGTGCAATAATTAGTAGAGTTCTTGCGGCAGTGCCTGTAATCTTACATTTTTACGAAGGCCCCCTTGTTTGCCTTGCAGCCCCTAGACAATTTAGACGTCACATTGCTCATGGGATCACAACGATACAGTCAAATCACAAGTCTGACATCATGAAGCGATAGTGGATCACTAATGAGGCCTTCCGATGAGGAAGGGCCAATGATCTTCAGCTCGGTGGTGTCGGATCGACTGAGCTCGGCTCATCCGATCCATCGGTGTGACTGTGATGTAATGAAGCGGCGGCACGTGTGGAGGTGCAGCGCAGGCGAGACCTTGTCCGGAAGTACCGGCCGGATGACACCGGAGTCCTGTGGGTGATGAGAAATGCTTGGCGAAGGCTGCACAGGACAAGTGACGTTGTCCACCATGCTCATGCGAAACCCAACCCGTGCAGCCACTCGACGCAGACAAATCTGAATCCGCTGCAAGAACATAACATTATGAGTTTGAAGGTAACAGACACAAAACGAAACACTCCCAAGCAACAAGTACCTCAATGCATTGTCGCAAGTGGGATGCCTCATTTGGTTCTCCTGGGAGAATTTGAAGTGCCATGCCTGCCTCATCCACTGACCGCTTAGTGTATCTACCCTGCGATCCGTTCAAGGTCGTTGCATGAATAAAAGTCATGTGAGTTGACAGGGCAGGGGAATTTTCTGAACATACCATTCGATCAAGGATTGGGGCGATCTCAACTTATGTGCCCGCACAAGTGGCTGTATCGAAGGGGTTGTCCTCATCCCCCGAGGACTGAATGTCGCCGTAGTCATCCTCCGTCAAAGCTGGCCTAAGGTGCACACGCGCAGCAGTGTGCAACCATTCCAAGTACTTTCTGAACTCCTTGTCACGATGCATGTCGTGAATTTGCACCACATTTGTCTCGTACCTCCTCCGTTCGTCAATGTACTGACGATGGCAGTGCAAGAAGTCATCAATTTTCTTTTGCCTCCTCCGGTCAAACCTGCAAGGTAAAGTGCATTATTAGCTCACACAGTACCCATTCCATTGTTCAACATATGCAAGAAACAGAACTGCACACTCACCTATGAAGCTCGATCTCGATGGAAGTGGAGAATGGCTCAGGCGGAGATGGTTGAATCTTGTTGAATTGGCGCATCACCCTGTGTGGGAGATGGAACTCAACAACGTAGAAGAGCAAATGAGGGGACATCTCATCATCCATAAGTCCTCATCTTATTACAGTTTTGCATTTGTAAATTTTACAAACCTCGCCTGCCTCAATCTTGGGTGCCCCATGCTGCTTTTCATAGTATGGATCCTGAAGATGGTATGCAACCATTCTGCAAAAAGAGTAGAAAATGGATTACTACAAAAGCACAATAAAATAGTGTAAAAGTGTATGCAGAAAAAATGTTGGAATATCACTAGCATAGACAATTAACTAATTTTTTAATTGAAAGTCGCCTAGAAGATGGGTGAATAGGCGATAATCCTGAAAACCACTTAAGTAAACAAATTAGATACGCAGAAAAGATTTGTCCGACTCCAATGTTCGACTATAGTAGAATAATGTCCGACCAAGACAAATATCCGACTAGAGTATGTAGGACAAAGTCCGACTGTCTCGTGCGTAAACAAGAACGACAGCCAAGTTGGACAAATCCACGGGTGATAAACAAGGAGCAAGCAGCTAGAGACACTAGAAAGCTAAGGCAACAAAGGGACAAGCAAGCAAGCCTCCTACACAAGTTAATCTAGGAATTCAAGCAAGAACAACCTAGAGTTAGAGCACCCAAATGCAACGAAAAGGAGACAAAGGTGACACCACCTAGGAGCCTACGTCTCCGTTGAGGAGTCCATCGAGGACCGGGTTGCTCTCAGCCCTAAACCTCTTCAAACCGCCACAAAGGCAAGCTTGAAATCCACTAAACTCCACAAAGGGAGGGACAATACAAACGACACTGAGTCTCAAGCACAAGCTTGGGAGCTCGTCGGGTAATGCCTAACCGTCTAGAGGATGAATCCCCAAGAGTAACAAACACAACAAGCGCCGACGATGAGAACGAATCAAGTGCTCCCGAGATGGGAATGAAGCTCAATGAATTCTCCTTAATCTTCTCACAAATCCGCCAAGGATTGGAATGGAAAATCAATTTGGAAGAGGATGAGTGCTTGGGAGAGTTTAAGAGTATTTTTGAGTGGGGAGAGGGTGCCGACCGGCCAAAGGAGGAAGAAGCCTTCTTTTATAGCCGGGCACCAAAAAGAGCCGTTGGGCTCGATCCGACTCAGATTTTATCCGTCGAGCCGGACATTGTCCGACTCGGCGATGTGTTTTTGCTCTAGAGTCCGATCGGAAAATCCGATAACGATCGGATATGTCCGGGGGCAACATAGTCGGATATTATCCGTAGGGTTTCGGCAGCCAGCGGGCGCTCCGGAGTTCGGATCGGAGTATCCGACCTAGTCGAATTTATGGGTCGATAGGGAGGGTCGGACTTTGTTCGACTCCGCGGTCCTTTGCACATGTGCGGGGCTCTAGAGTCCGACCGAGTTGGACATTGTCCGACTCCACCAGGTTTACAAGGGTTGGCTCGGTTTCGGAGTCCGACTCAAATGCCCGATTGACTTGGACTATGTCCGACTCTCGGGAAGTGAAAAACTGATTTTTGACTTGGAGAGGGAATTTTGAGCACTTGATTTCTCACGTTTCATAGTTATCTATCCCTCTTGATAGTACGGTGTTTCCTATACTCAAGACATAAATAAAAAAGCTTCACATCTTGATCTTGAGCATAGTTGACTATTTTTCAAATCTTGTAAATATGAAAGCTCTTGACCACTTCCTTTGTGTATTCCTCGCTCTCGAATGAAATTTAAATATTAACTCGTGTAGAAGCTCATTTGAAACATTAGTCCTTTTTAATTGTATTGACGTCAATCACTTAAAACCATAATTAGAGGTCTAGATGCACTTTCAATCTCCCCCTTTTTGATAATTGATGATGACAATACAATTAAAATTCATAATTAAGGATAAAAAGAGCAAGAACAGAGAGAGCAAATAGAAGAGAGCTCCCCTAAATGTGTGCATGAGTTGAATTCATATTTAATCATTGCAAAACCAAGTGCACATATTTGAGAGAAAAAGCAAGAGATCTCCCCCTATTTCCATGCATTTGATCCACATAGCATATATTAAAAGAAAAACAACAATAATGCATATGACATGTGATCCACACAAATGTAACTAGAAACGACATAAATAACATTACACCATTCATCATCCATAAGACATAGTTCATCACATAGGAAATTAAAAACAGTCTTATGGGCACGAAATGAAAACACACCACATAGTTCATCACATATCACACCTCCTAGCAGCATGTCCATAAATAAAACAAGATACAAGAGCAACTCTCGCTTGCTCTACTCTCACCGAGGGCTTGCTGAATTTTAATTCTCCCCCTTGGCATCAAAACACCAAAAGGAGGAACGGAGAATCTACTCATCGTCGCCTCGATCCTCATCATCATCCTCGTCATCATCATCCTCCTCCTCGTCCTCATCATCATCAGCTATGCTCTTTCCCCGAGGAGAGAGCCTCCCGGTGTAGTGGGGAGAACGGGTCCTCTCGGTGTCATCATCCTCATCTTCCTCCTCCTCGGCCTCGGACACAGCAGCGGTCTCAACAGCAGGCACATGTTCGGGCTTATCCTTCTCATAGTGAAATCTGGTGTGAGTGGAGGTACTAATAGTACTAGGGCCGGCAGGAGCAGTGGTGTAAGCTGAAGGTGGAAAGTAACCAAAGTACCGAGACTCATGCTGGAGTGAAGGAGTCCCACGGGTACTCAACCGGTGGAGGAACAGGGGACCAACTCCGGAGAGGGAACTCGAGGAGTAGTAATCCGGAGGTGATCATAGATGGCTTTCTGTCGCTCATTCATCACATTCCGACATCTGCTCCATGTTTTTCATCCTTGCATCCATCCTCCGGCATATGCTGAAAATTCCCTTAAGCATCTTGAATAGACCACTCTTGCTCTTGGAGCTAGAGCCACAAACACGGTGTCTGTCATAGTGAGGAGCTGAACTCGTTGGGTGGTGCTGCACTACTAGAACCTAGAGCTGCTGGTGGAGGTGCACTCCGAGAAGGAGTCCTAGGAGCATTGGCGAGCATCCTTGGTCGAAGTGGGTTGTGGTCACGATCCTTGTGAAAAGTCTTCTTGGATATCTTCTCAATCATGCACATGACAAATGGTGCATACACACAAGCACGCCCGGCATCGGTGGAGCGAGTGAACCATCTCACGGAAGATAAAGTCCCACACATTGAATTTTTGTTGTCCTGGCAGAATGTGAAGAAGATCCTTCTCATAGGAAGCCACGTGGTCAGCATTGCCACCCCTAGGAGAGAGGGTAAGGCGAAGCATCCTGTGTAAAACCACATAGAGGGGCTTGAAACCTGCAGCATAGGGTGGGTTGCAAGTATCCTCATCGGTGAACATATACTTCATCAACTCGGGATTGAGAGAATTTCCATCATGGAGACGTGTGGGTCTGTCCATAGTGTCTCTCACTCCAAGAATGTTAGCAAACCTGGAGAAAGTACAAGAGTGCTTCTCTCCATCAGTCATCCACCACATTCTCCCTGCAGCCTTATCAAAGTAAACAGTGGAGTAGAACCGACACACAATTTCTTGGTTCCAATCATACTTGAAACCCATGATCTTCTTGATCCCATGATGCTCACACATAGCAATCACCTCATCAAACAAAGCTGTCCTCTTGTTGGCCATATAATCCCAATCAATGTACTCGCATAGCCACCGTGGGGTTCACCTTGTTCTTGTATGCACACATGTACCAATCTACATGAAAATGAGACCAAAACCTGTTATCCAAGGTCTCACGGTCCATAGCATACCAATTTGTCTCACGTGCCTCAACAGCCACGATTCTGCCCCTTTTGCATAATTGATTGCTTGACGGTGCAAAGCATGATCCACCACCGCAATCCTCATTTCCCGATCGATTTCAGTGGGTTCTTCCTCCTCACGAGGCTCAACGATCGGAAGACTCACTGACCTTGGCCTCCTCCTCTTCTTCCCCGATCGTTGTGCATCATCCGAGTACTTAGTCCTTTTCTCCGGATTAGGGTTGGTGGAGGAGCGACCCATGCTGACAGAAGAGAAACAAGGATTGATGTAAGATAGATGACATAGAGAGAAATAATGAAATGAATCAACACGCAATTTCAAACTTGGTGAGCTTTCTGTGGGAGTCGGATATGTCCGACCGGGTCGGATAATATCCGATCTGGTCGAGGAGTCGGACATTGTCCGACTCGCACATTTTAGTCATAATAGTTGTTGAAGAATAAAACCTTCCGTCATCAACATTCTTCTCAGCACACTTCTCATATGAGGACTCATCCGGCGACTTGGAGATAGAGTCTGGTTGTTTACTCTTACTCTGTAATTTTTCAGAACTCAAAATGTCGTTCTCTTGGGATGCGATCTGAGTCAGGCTACAAGTCTGAGGATTCATAACGCAGCAATTTTCTGAAATACAAATATATAGAACTCCATCACAACAGTATTGGTTGCTACCCACTAACAAAATATGGTAAAGCATGAATTTTTCGGTCTAGTTATACTGCAACCAAATGACCACTATGCAACAAAATGAAACAAAATGGCAGAAACTTTATAAGCTACTATGCAAACAGTTTTCTAACGGCAAACGAATACATATGAAAGGGTTAATTCATTTTCCTAAAAATTTGGTAGAGGAAATTAATTTGATATCTCGAGCAACTCAATGCACACCTAACAGAAGGATGAAATAACACGGTATACCTGCATTATTTCCTCCCTGTAGCTTCCTGATGTCCTCCTGAAGCCATGCATTTGATAGCTCCAACGTCTTCATCCGCTTCTCCAGTTGCAGCAAATGTATGTTCTTAGCCCCCATTTGCATTTCCATATCCACAATCTGGATCAAAACAGGGAGAAAAATGCTATGAACAGTAAATTAGGATTTTATATTTTCTCATCGTGATGCAGTTAAAATTGAACCTCCGTTTGGTTACCAGCATGACTCTTTAACATGGATAGTTTACGCTTCCTTCCAGAGTTATATTAATTACCTTCTATTTAATTACCCACATTTGAGGTTACAATACTATACATAGAACCTCAAGGACGCTGCTTGAACTTAGCAAATTGCAAAGACCAAAAATAGAGAACCATGTATTTTACAGTGATTATTGATGTACGGTGCAATGTGCATTCATGTACTCACTCAAGGCACAGAGATAGAGGTCAAACATATGCTACTGACTCTTAGAAGAGAACTATTGGCCATAGCATAAAGGTTCTACAGAGAACAAGATATTGTTTTTGCACTACATATGTAGCGTCTGTGGTTGAATGTTTACATTTTTTGGAGATTCTCATTCTTGGATTTCAGCTCCTCATTCTGCTTCGTCAAGCACTCCACATCTTTCACCTTGAGAGACAGCTCACCCTTCAGCTTCTTTACTTCCTGAGAGTACTGAAGTTCCTTCTTTTTCTTAGCCAACTGAGATGTTAGGTTCTCAATCTCCTTAGAAATCCTCCAAGAGTCATCAAATGGCATATTCAAATCGTCTGTACATATAAAGTTAAAGCAATGACATGTAAAATAGAAAGATAGGACTGTGTTTTAAAATTGCACTCATACATACCTTCATTCCTTAAGTTCTCAGATTCTGTAACCCTGTCTGTGGATTTTCTCTTCCTAGTTCCTGATTTCCTTTGATTACAACATGCATCTGCAGGAACCCATGTGATTCAGCATTAGGTATCCAACCACAAGCCTGTTGGAGTTTAACTTATAAGCAGGCAAAGAGCACACTGATGCTGTCTTTTTTTTTTTTGAGGTTACAGTAGGGGAATATATTATAATAATAAAAAGGGTTTGGTGACCCGAACATAAGAAACAAGCAACAACTGAAAAAACCAACAAAAAGACGTCAGAGAAGGATTGACCAGAGGCTGCTATATGCCTGGCTCCAAAACCTGAAAGAACTAAGGAAGAGAAGCTATCAGCTTTGAACTATTAATCTATCTTCAGATGCTATAATTTATATTACTAAAACAAGGTGAAAGACATTGGCTAAAATTGTGATGAGGATTCCCATAGTGAAATGTTAGCCTAAGAGAGGCAAAGACTTTTTTAACTAGCAGTCAGAAATAAATAGAAAGAGATTCCAGCATCTGTCTGCTGTAACCGTCAAAAGTTAACTACACACCCAGTGACATTGTACTAGCATAACTTTGCTTGTTCTCGTATCACTGGTGGTCTAGTTTATTGTTCAAAAGTCTTGTAAAGGGGTAGACCCCTCTTGCCTGGGTCCCAACTCGAGGGGTCCTTGTATGGACCATCCTTTTTCCCTATAATACAAAGATACGCAGCTCTCATGCGTATTCAAGAAAAAAGAATGTTGCAGCATGCGCCTTTGAATGATTCAAGGCAACCTAAGCCATAAGACTTGTACAAGCCGATAAAATGGGACTTGTATAGCTCATTTGTAACAGAAGGAGATGAGATTGGGTATTTTATTATCATCATCAAGGTTCAAAAGACCGGATTGACAGGTCCGGTTTTGAGCCGAGAAATCGGTCAGTTAACCGGGAAAACTGTCGGTTTGCTATAGTATGTAGCTTCGGTTTTCCCGGCCAACCGGTCGAACCACCTGACCAGCTGGGGCCAGTTCCCCGGTTCTTTGAACCAGGACCAATATATGCATAAACAGCCTATGACTTGATTCTGAACATCATAGTACTGAACTGAAAGCAGCAAGACGTGATAGAAGGCATGTCCACCTCCAGCAATAGACCTTCCACTCCTTGCAATTTTATAGAAGACTGAATGGGTCCACCCCTAAAAAATTGCTTGATTTTGACCTTTCCAGGGACCCCAACATATAGCTGCCAGGTGAATCAAACGAAAATATTTCCTCGAGGTAAGAATTTCTCAACCCATGGACAAAACTACAACATTGAACCAGGAGTCTCATCAAGCAATCGTTGCAATCTCCAGCCCGGCACTCCTCTTAGGGTTCCCCTTTACTGTTACCAACATCACCAATGCGCAATATCGCCAATGGAATCGCAACCACGCAATCGAAGAGCATCCGGAATGCGCCGCAGAGAAGACTACGCATCAGAGAAGAGCACGCAACAGAGAAGTCGAATGGAATATTGACTATTGCTGCAGAGAAGCGCAGGGGGTCAGAAGCAGGGGGAAATCCCGGAATCACTTACCACTCCCAGCAGCAGCTCGACCTGCGCCACCGCGCCCGCGCGGGGCACTGGGCCCCGCCGCCTCGTCTCCTCCACCGCCGGCCGGGGGCATGACGACAGGAGGGAGAGGACCGTGCTCACTGCTGGTAGGGCCAGGGAGTGGACCTCTCAACGGGGGCCGTTGTTCCAGTCCACGCACCGATCCTACGGGCGGTCAGGATGCGCTGTTCCGAATCCGAAAGTGGTCAGGATTCGGAATACCGAACGCGATCAGTCAGCAGTCACCACGACTAGCAGCGGCGGCAATGTGAAGCTCGCGTTGATTAAAAAGAAAAAAGTGAAGCTCGCGGCGTCGCGTCCGTACCACGGCAAATCTACTGGTTACGTAGTTGCACTAAATTGGTTAAAATCATGTTTGAATTTCCTAAATCGTGGAGCATGTTTCCGTTGGTAAGTCTACCATTTCTGCCACCATCACATTGGCCTGCCATTGTCTTCGGCGCTAGTTCACGGTCGCGACTCGCGACCCTCAAGCCGTAGCCGTGTGCCTCAAAGGATGCTACGAATTTCGCAAACCATGGTTTACTAGAATGGTCAAATTTTAAGAGCTTGCCAATTTTCAGTCGATTGAAAGTTTGGAAGTTTGAAAAACTTTCAATCACTATCCAAAACCATTAGATCAAAATCGGATGGTCTGAAAAAATAATAATTTTCTATAGCCTATACATTAATATATTTTTCACCCCTTTATCTACATGTCACATCCACCAGATATAACTTTAACGCTTACATTGTTCTGGAGATTCTCTTTCTTGGAACTGAGCTCCTCATTTTTCTTCATCAGGCACTTCATATCTTTGTCCTTCAGAGTTCAGAGACAACATAACCCTCAGTTTCTTTACCTCGTGAGAGCATTGAAGCTCTTTCTTAGCCAACTGAGATGTTAGGTTCCCAACCTCCTTGCAAATCACAGGACATGTTCGAATCTGCTGCACACAGAAAGTCAAAGCAATGACATTCAAGACAGAGAAAAGATAGGACTAAGCTTTGAAATCACACGCTTGTACATACCTTCATCATTCCCTAAATCGCCAGATTCCAAACTGTTGCTTTTCTCTTCCCACAGCAAGACTAGTGGTTTCGCTTGCTGCTGGCGAAATGTGATGGCCAGCTCAGTATGAGCCTGCAACAAAAGTCATTGTCTATACTGGTGCTAGCGAAAAGGTTGGCTCACTAGTTAATACCTCGAGGCATGCAAATACTAAAGGACCAATGGGAGAGGAAGTGACGAAGGGGACGCTAGCTTAATCGTCTGTGGCCGGCCGGGAGCAAGCGACGTATCTTGGTTCTGCTGCTTTAAGCTAGCGACCGATGAGTCGCCCGTCTCACTCTCTCTCCACCTTTCTCACTCCACCTCAGATTTGAGTGACGTGGTTGTTCATTTCGCCTACTGAATAGGCACCAGTATTCTTGCTCTTACTGATTCTCTCTTATTTTTACATGCATCTGCAGAAATCTGTGTGATTAATATGCATTAATTAGTTAGTCAACACAAACCTGTTTTGCAAAGATGACAAAAATAAGATGCAAGGTGATTTTATTGATACAAGTGGAAACTGGCTAAAAAGATGATGATATCTATTCCCAAATGTTAGCCCCAGAGGTTCCTTTAACCAGCAGTCAGAAACAAGCCATTGTCAGTGATATATACAAGTCCGATTCCACCATCAGCTATAAAGGTGAAAATTTAACTAGACTTCTTGTACTAGAATGCTGCATCATGTAAGCCTTTGAATGATTCTAGCCAACTGAAAGCTACATAAGAGCCAATAAAAAAATTATCACTCCATGTAGCATAAGATAAGCTGGAAAAGATATGATTAATTTTTAAATTTTTTGAATAAGATGTGTGGCCAAACCTAACTAGAAAAGTCAACAGCGACGTCGATTTTACAACTGAGGGAGTATGATTCTTCACAACTAGCGCAAAAAACAAGGTAAACCAACAGGTCGAACCTTACTGAATTATCAACCCATAAAGCAATGTCCAGCGAAAGGAGCTCAAGCAAATAGAACGGACAGAAAATATGCACCCGCTGCACAAGTACGCAGCACCACCAACAACCCGGCATAACCACATTTGTCTGCCAAGATTACCAGAGACTTCAGTTCCTGGAGGGAGCGGCCAACAGAAGTCTAATGATAATTCATCAGAATGGCCTCCAAAAGTTCAACACAGTTCTAACATTTCAAGTCTACTACAGGGAAAAAGAAGGGTGGCAGTTTTTACATAGGACTAGAACACTACATACTGCTAGTGCTAACTCACATTCAGCAGCTACAAGAACAAATAATCCATACGTAAACTGCAGCTTCTGGAAAGGAATTGGGGATTCCGCTGCATGCAAGGGTCTTAGTTCCAGCAATTCGCTGCGGTAAAGACTTCCTGGTTCGCTGCGGTAAAGGCTACTCATTCCAAATTGGTAGTGAAGAACTCCTCTGGTAGTGCGAAGGGATCGAGCTCCAGACAGCCTCGAAGCTCACCTCCTTTTTCATGTGTCAGATGAAAGCAAGGGATCTGGTGAGAGAACTTCGAGTACTCATCCTTCCTTATTGTCTTCACTGACCCCTCTCCTTTGTATGGCATAAATACCGCAGTATAACCATCCACCTTACTCATAAGCTTAACTTGTGTGGAAGAATCAGTATGACCAAATATCTCCACCAATTCATATTCACATTTTTTATAATCTTGTGCAGTCCATCCTGTCCTCCAGTTTCTTGTAAACAGCCCATATCTCACCGAGATTGGGAAATATTTCGTATTCACCTTTTTCGCCAGTTGTTCTCGCCTCTACAGGATGAGAAAATACTTCTGTATCACCATAAGTCATCATGTCACTGATGTCAGACACCTTAAAGCCTCCACACGCAATAGGCCATCCTATTCGTGATATTTTTTCTCCTCTTCTCCCTGAGGACAGGCATCAAGCCATCTAATTTGTAGTTTACCATTCTCCAAATCAACTTTATGTACCACGGCATAGTAATTGGGGAACCTATCAACATCACTATAGAGAGCCCAGATCTGCCCAGCTGAAAACTTTTGAATCAATCTAGTTTCTGAAAACTGATGGAATTCTGCTTCAGCACATGCATATTCTATATTATCCTCATCAACATTACTATGGGATTCTTCCTCAGCACATACATATTCCATATTCTCCTCATCAGAATCTGTAAATCCAGCATTACCTATTTCATACTTGCTAGTTTCTTCCTTTGGAGTCTTCGCCGAGGTCTCTGCATTCTCTGCATTCATGCATGTTGTATCTTGCATCTCCCTGGCACTCATGGATCCTTTGTGGGGGCTTTTTGCACTGGATGAACCTCCATGTTTGGCATCACATTCCTGACTTTTTGCACTGGATGAACCTCCGTGTTTGGCATCACATTCCTGACTTTTTGCCGATCTGCATTCTGGAGCAACAGAAGGGAAAGACTCTTCAAATATATTGGGAAGCCCTGTAGGATAAAGTTCCAGAGATCCTTTTGGAATCTGTTCTCTCTCAGTTCCAATCTTCACCTGATGACACATAATTTTATTGATTTTTAGTGAGTGTTTAAAGCAAGTGAATGTAAAAAAGTTGCTCATGTTTTAGCAGATTTAGGTTTCGAATGTGGATTGGGTCATTGGGATGATCCTCTTATTTTTTGAGGGAATATACAATAAAAAGGAAACAACCAGGTAATGTACAAGGCCTAGAGAGGCCAGGAACTGAATGCTTAAAACTATACATCCGGTTACGGATGCACTCCCAAATTGTATCAAGGTTTTAGTTGCTGATGATATGATGGCACATGAGTAATAAAAGCTTTCCCACATAAAAAGAAAAAGATATCTTCTCGACAAGAACTACAACACAAACTGGACTTAGGCAGTAACCGCGCATAGCTCTCTAACAAAACAAAATATGTTTTGTCGCATCAACAAAAATCTTGAAAAAAAGGTATGTGCTGAAGAAGAATCCCATAGTGAACTATCTTGAAAAAAAAGTTACCTTTATCCACCCTTTCCGGATGTTCTCTAATGCCATACTGGACTGAGTAGGTTTCCACGCTTTGGTTGTGCAAAATTCTTTTGAAAACTTTTCACATTCTAACATTTTACCCAACCTCTTCATCTTAATCTGAATGTCTCTATCCAAATTTGCTACTTCTATCTCAAGCCGCTGTTCAAGAAAACTAATATTGGATTAGAGATCAGAACTATTCTGAATTTTCCATATATGATATGGAGATTGCTTACCTTTAATTTCTCATCAGTTGCATTCCCATTGATACAACTTTTCTCAACCGATAAATTTGGCAACCCTAGAAAAAGGTAAATGAACAAGTCATAAATCAAAAGATATACAAAAACCTATTAAATCATGAATATTAGGGCACATTAAGGTTAAAATATCCTCCCATTGTCCCACAGATAAGGGGTACATCAAGCCTATAAAAGATGGCAATACTAGAAAAAAGGTAAACTTTACAAGTCATGGATCAAAAAGGTAAGCATAGACCTATTTAGAGTTTCAACATAATTTTGCAAAACAAAAATTACACAGCGGATCAGTTGCAAATATGCAATACATGGCATTTAAATAACAGATGGTTACGTATCTTTATGAATTATCAGCAACTTCATATCACCATGTACTAAAAAAATGAACATATAAATTGTAAACCTTCATCAAATGACAGTATTCTCTTTCCCTCAAGCTGAGCTAATGTGGATTCCACAATGCTACACAAACACTCCAGTAGCCAAAGTTGCTTTCTCTTATCATCAATCTGATTTTCGAGAACAACCTCTGATTTGCACTACAAGTAAGAGAAACACTCATAGTTACACATTTCTATTAGGTCTACATCTGAATTCACCAAAAGGAAATAAAGTTTGAAGCATGATGAACAAAATATTGATTGGCCATCGTGCAACAAAATGTAATACTAATAGAAAGCTTACATCCTTTAGGCCATCAAGCTTTCCTTTCAGTTCCTTGTTCTGATTCTCGTACATTGCTTGCCACTCCTCCTTCTGCTTCTCGTACTTAGATTGAAGCTCCTCAGTCTTCTTCTCATACTTTGCTTCAAGCACCTGATTCTGGTTCTTGTACTTAGCTTGTAGCTCTTTGTTTTTCTTCTCATACTTAGTTTGCAGCTCTTTATTCAGTTTCTCGTACTTAGCTTCTAGCTCTTCGTCTCGCATCCAGTACTTAGCTTGCAGCTCTTCATGCTGCTTCTCGTATTTAGCTTGCAGCTCCTCATTCTGCTTCTTGTAGTTAGATTGCGTATCCTTGTTTTGCTTCTCAAACTTAGCTTGCAGCTCCTCATTCTTCTTCTCATACTTACTTTGCAACTCTTCCTTCTGCTTCTCATACTTAATTTTCACATCGTCATACTTCACTTGCAGGTCCTCATTTTGTTTCCTCAGGCACTGCACCTCTTTGTCCTTTAGATTCATCTCAACCATTAGCTTTCCATTCTCCTCACCCAGCTGAGACCTAAGGTCCTTGTTCTGCTTTTTAAACTTAGTCTGCAGCTCCTCGTTCTGCTTCTCGTACTTAGCCTGCAGCTCCTGCTCCACGTTCTGCCTATGATACTGAAACTCTCCCTTCTGGTTTCTGTACTTAATTTTCAGCTTGTCATACTTGGCTTGCAGCTCCTCATTTTGTTTCCTCAGGCACTGCACCTCTTTGTCCTTCAAATCCATCTCAACCATTAGATTTACATTCTGCTTGCCCAGCTGAGACCTCAGGTCCTCAGTCTCCAGTGAAATTCTTCGAGTGTCCTCACATTCCACCTCCAAACCTTATGTTCATGAAGAGATTTATATTAAATCCATGACATAAAAAATATTGCAAAAGATTGAAGCAGCATTTCATACCTCTACTCCCAACCAAATTGTTAGAATCTCTGGACATTGCTGCTGATTTCCTCTTTCTACTTCCTGCTTTGCCTCCAAGATTCTGGCCAGCTGTAGGTAATAAAACATTTCAGTTCAGTAAGTGTCACCTAGACATCCCACCACAAGTACAACAAGACATGGGTTCCTAAAAAAAGTATAACATCAATGAACACAAATAATAATGATGATGAAAAGAACTGTTTAGGTGTCAGAGCTATCTTAAACAAACAAAAACTAAAGATTGTTTTAACAAAGTTAAACAGAAATGTTTTTGTATACAGAACAAACCATCCAAGCAACATTTAGGGTCCACAAATTGTGGCTGCTGTTGGAAACTTTGTGCACTTGATATTCACGTATTATAACAATCGATTGCACTTATTGCAAATTGGAGTGTGATCATTCCTTTTAAAAAGCTTAGATACTCTATTCCTTCTTCGTTACAGTTCTTGCCACCGCCACACCTTCTTTTTCAACAAGCACCAAAATTGTGAGGAAATGGAAATTGGTTTTCTAAATGCATTACGGATCTGGTCACACATCCGAGAAAAAGGTACGATAGATAAGGAGGAAATTAGAACTGGCAATGTGAAAAGAAAAGAAAATTGGTGGGTTCTCTTACCACCACCATCGACATCTTGACTGACACCAGGGTGTGAGCCGGCGCCGACCATGGCTATGGTGGGGACGCGGAGTGGCTGCTGGTAGAGGCCGGAGGGAGAAAGCAGGCAGCACTCAAGGGAATGGGTTTTTGCTTTATTGCCGTCACAGCTAACCACAGAGCAGGCCACAGGGCAGGGGTCGAGGACTTTTCGTTTCTCCCTCAGCTCCCTGAACAAGTACTTGATACCCTCCTTGACCGTGGCCTTCCTCCTCTCGCCGAAGTTCCACAGCTCGAGCACGGCATACCGTCTACCGGAATTGTGCTCCTTCATCTCACTCAGCGCCGCCTTCACTGCACCGCACACGTCACCGCCATACTCGACCAACAGCTGCTTCAGCTCAGGGTCGTTGTCGTCCACAACTTCCTGCAACATGATTTGGCGATGCTTTGGTTATGGAATGGTACACGAGAGTCAAATTCTGATATGATCAAACACAAGATTTAATTCTCAAAAATTAGATAGACACCTTTGTTATCCCATCAGCTTCGACAGTCTTGAAAGGATGCCATGACGGCTGCATCAGTTTGTACTGCCAAGTTGTTAATAACATAGCCGCTTTGATCTCAGGTTCGTCATATCCATGCTTCATCCGGCAAGCGTCTTCGAAAGGCTTCACATTAAGTTCACCCAGACTTCTTACTCCAATATCATTGCTCACACTCTTCATGTCCTTCACACCCTGAACATTGTGATAATCATTTTGGAGGTGAAAACTCTCTTTAGGAAGAATCAAAATATTGAACAAAGCAATGTATGTGCTAAATTATCGTAGCGCAAAGGAGGATACCATTATCAATTCTCTTCGTGCATCTTGTAGCTCCATGCTGGTCTGAATATACTTCCTCATTGTCACTGAACTCGATTCATTCGAAAAATTTTCATGTTCCATCATTTCATTCAATGTCTCCATTTTGCCCTGAATCTTTGCATCCAACTTTTCAATTTCCAGTTCACATAACTGTTTGAAGAATAAACATTATGGGTTTTGATGCCTTTCCTTGATTTTTTTTTAATATCAGAGAGATGAATACTTATTGATATTGAGACAGATAGGT
Source organism: Chloris gayana (assembly GCA_031894775.1). NCBI lineage: Eukaryota > Viridiplantae > Streptophyta > Magnoliopsida > Poales > Poaceae > Chloris > Chloris gayana. The sequence continues at coordinate 33,775 of JAUNZO010004821.1, read as the reverse complement.
AGAGTAGTCTACCTTCAACTTCTCACCATCAGCTTCCGTATTGCTATAGCTTTCCTCAGCCAGCTTTTCGTCCACCAGCTCAGAGGAGTCTAGTTAGAACACAATCGAGCCCAAGAAAAACAGGGCTCAACCCGCATTAGGACTACTTATGCTTGAAACACTTAACTAATCACAACGAACAAAAATAATGCACATTATCGACTCGTGATTGCATTATTTTTCTTTGCAGAAAAGAATTTTCGGGACTGAAACATTTGCAAAGCACATACATGCTACAACAGAACCGATGCTTTACATTTTTGTTTTTGCAGTAATGATGCTTTACATATTATTAAGCTAGGAGGGATGGACCTAAGAATTTTGAGCAATATAAACATCACCGCTCACAACATGGTATACCTTGATTGCAAGCCAGGGGTGCATTAAGTTCCATTGTGCTCTGCAACCTATTGAATTCCAGCAAGTGCTTGTTCTTAATGCCAATCTGATTTTCCAGTAACTTCACAATCTTGATTGACAGAGAGAAGAGTGTCAGTGTTTGTACTCAATCAGAAACTTAATTTTACCTCCATAGCCTATGTAACTTTCACAAGCTTCTATATTTACTAACAGAAAAGACTAAAAACCCATGATCTATTTTGATTGACCATTTCAGTTTCAACATTGCAATGTATCCTCCACACAAATAACAACCAGTTAATGTGGTCACAGTCTCACAGAATAAGTTCCACACATTGCAAGTTATTGACCCCAGATTGAGCAAGTGTAATATCAACTGCAAGCTTACATTTTTATGGAGGCCCTCGAACTTGCGTTGCAGCTCCTCGAACTTGCGTTGCAGCTCCTCGTTCTGATTTTTCAGGCATTGCATCTCCTTTGCATTCAGAGCCTGCTCAACTCGCAGCTTCTCATTCTCCTCACAGTACCCAAGCTCTTTCAGATCCTCGTCCAGCTGAGACTTCAGGTTCTCAATCTCCACCAAAATCCTCAGAGATTCCTCACACTCCAACTCCAAATCATCTGCCCCTGGGGAGAAATATATTAATGCAATGGTGTGGAAAACATTCTGAAAGATTGAGGTCAGTTTTCAGTCACTCATACCCCTATTCCCATCCAAATTGCTAGAATCTCTGGACCCGAGTGCTGCTTTCCGTTTTTTACTTACTGATTGTGTGTCAAAATCCTGGCATTCTGTAGCAGCAAGAACGAAGAAAACTATCAGACTTGACATATCATGACAGCTATGGAAACTTTGCACAATTGATTTCGTCTAATTACTTGCAATTTGCCCTAACCCAACAGGGGCTTGTTTCTTGAAACCAAACGTTTTACTGCCCAGGTGCTACTGATTTTATTTGGGAAGTTCTACCACTACCACTTGGATAGAACTATCGCAGGCTACAATATGTGCCCCCAATCGAAGGATTAAGAGATTATTTTACCCGCAAGAAGGATCGCAAATAAAACGATTTTTTTAGATCAAAATTGAAGGAATTGGCAACTTGATATTCGAAATGCATGACAGATCAGGCCATGGATCGGAGGCCGCAAAGAACAAAGGGGAAGTGACGGGTGACGAATACCGCAGGGAAATGGTAACAACATTCATGATAAAGATAAAAAAATGGGGAAGAAATATGCGGCTTCTCTTACCAGTATCAGGACCTTGATCGGCGCCATGGTTCACGCGCGGGCGCTGTCCCCCGGGCTCACCCGCCTTGTTGCCTCTGTCTGAGGAGAGCATGGCTGCGGGGCTGGATTCCCGGGAGCGGAGGAGGAAGAGGGCACTCAAGAGAGCGTTTTTGATTTCGCGCCTAAGCTTGCTCCTAGCAACTGCAGGAGCCAATGTGGCCTGTGGGCAGTGCAGAGCGGTTCTAGCTCCAGGACGACTCTTTCACGGTTTCACCCCTCACATAGCTCAATTATTATTCCTCAAAAAAAAACATAGCTCGATTATTGTGTTTTTATTGTTCCACAGTCTACTTCACAACTTTTTTTTTTTGTTTCAGTATAACCATCTATGAGTCCTTCGTGTTACATTAATTTCCAAGTTGTTATTTTAGACATACTGATAGGAAAAAAAACATGTGTGGGTGAAAATTCGATAAGTGAACTACTTCACACAAAAAATAAACACTTTATTTCAGCTTTTCTAGCGTTTAGGTTTTGCTATGGATAATTATTTGTGGCTTCGTAAATATGGAGGTGGTTCTATCGTGATGTGAATGTTTCAACTAATACAGCGGTACTGAGGGAGTTAGTATCAGTGTATCAGTTGTTGTGTGGTCTACAGCATGATGGAGAAAAGGTGTTTGTAAATTGTAGAGTCTTTATTATTTACAATATGGCAATGTATCATATGAGAACCAGGTTCGTGTGAGAACTACGAGAACTCCAATCTGGATCACATGATCTTGGTCCAATGCGGTGCATGAATTCAGGTGGGAGGATGGATTTGCAAAATCACCACACACTTAATTAGACTTTTACAAATTTTCCCTCCCACCTCTCTTTATACGCTCCCTTAAATCAAGATCATGTGGATCTGATTGGAGTTCTCATACTGAACCTGATTCTCATAGGATACGTTGGCAATATAACAGTTCAACTTATATTCACTTGAAATTCGCACAATCCATCTGTGATTGCTGCTTGTAACAATCTATTCCTTTCCTGCAATTCTTCTACCGCTGCTGTTGGGTTTAAAGGGGAATTAAATCTGATGCCGCCCCATAAAACACATTATCCCAGAAGCAAAAAAAAAAGTTATGCCCGCAATCAAAGATTGAGTCCCGCAAGCAAGATTGCTGCACCAAAATTGGGGGAAAACGAAACGAAATGGTAACTTGATTTTCGAAATGCATCACAGATCTAGTCACGCATCTGCGCAACAATTCCAATAGATCGGCGGCAAACACAATGTAGAAGTAGTAGGCAAACAATAACAGCGGCGATGTGATATTAGCAAGGTGATCATCACCGTAATGAAAAGGAACAGAAAGGAAATTCGTTGGCTCTTACCAGTGTTATCGACACCAAGACCGACGCCACAGCGCGTGCGCACCCCTCTGGGACTGTCCGTCTCGTCGCCGTCGTCAGCGGGGACCATGGCTGCGGCGGCCGGCGGCGTTGCGGGAGGTGAAGAGAAGGGGGTTTTGTGACTTGGGTGAGCGCCTGTAATCTCCGCACTCCGCAGTCCGCACCACTTCAAGCTTTTTAAGGGAATCAGGCGGACAGGCACCACTAATTACGAGTTTACGACTCAATTGACAGTTTCGCACAGAGTTCAGGCTCGGCCCTTGGCCCAGTAAAAGATTTCCAAACAGGCTGAATTGGGCCGCAGGCTTCCATATCCTTTTTTTATAAACATCCAGCACGGCATCGTCCGGCCATCGTGGCTTGATGGCGCTGGCGGCCATCGCTGAGCCGAGGGATCTACGCGCCCGTGCGCTCGTAGCTCTCCTCACGATTCGCGAACCGGTAGAATCTTCAAAATTTTCCTACATAAACTTTCTTGCTTTCTTAAGGACTTTCCTTCATTCTAAAAAAAAGGACTTTCCTTCAAAGTTCGTTTCAAATTTTTTGCTACAAAATTTTCCTCAAAAGTGTTCAGGTTGTTGCTACAGCCAAAATTTTCCTGTAAAAGCTTATTTCAAAATTTTTACTATAAAGTTTGCGTTTCAAAGTTTGTTGTAGAGTCAAATTTTTAACTTTTTTGCTAAAAGTTTTATCTGATAGCTGTCCGATTTGGTTCTCATCGCAAGCTCTAATTAACCACGCCCCGCTGAACCACCGGTTGAGGCCGCGCTCAAAGCAGTTACTCACTCACTAGTCAGTAATGTACGTATTAGCCATATAGTTAGTTTTTAATCTAAAAATATATTAGTTAAATTTTAGAAAAAACAGACATTTTATTTAATAAGTACGAATCCGTAATTAAATAAATGTTTTTGCTGAGTTAAATCCTAATCTCTTTGTAATGTTTCTGTATTTTTTTTTAGAGAGGTAATGGTTCGGTATTTATGTTGCCTAGAGGGTAAACGCTCTCTCTCCTCTCTCTCTCTCTCTCTCTCTCTCTCACACACACACACACACACACACACACACATATATATGAGGGCAACATTGGAGTGCTCACATAAGCAGGTCCCAAACATCAGCTAAGAGGTACAAGAGGCATAAGGGGATGGAAGTCTGTTAAGTTTTCTTCCAGCTGCGGTCACCTTAGCAGGCCATGGCACAAATTAAGCTCGATGCCTTTTACGCAGATGTGAGAACACAAACTTCAGAATCTCCTCCACCGTCGCCTTCCGCCCTTTGCCGAAGTTCCAGAACTCAGGAACAGCTTGGCGTTCACTGGGGTTGTACTCATTCAACTCCATCAGGGCAGTCTTCACTGCATTGCACGCATCATCACCAAATTCATTCTGCATGAGCTTCAGTTCTGCATCATCATCATTTACTACTTCCTGCAGCAAGTGATGACTATCGATTATAAGTGAATGTGATGTCTCCTGTAGAAGAGTAAATACTGAATTGCCTAGCATGAGGCTGGCAAACATGAATGTAGGGAACCTTGATATTGCTTTGAAATAAAGCAGGGTAGACAGAAGCTGAATCTCCAACAGTTCAATAAATACCTTTAACCTCCCACTAGTCTCAACAATCTTGAAAGGATGCCATGATGGCTTTCGCAACTCCTCAGACCAAAAGGATGCCAGTATAGCAGCATTGACCTCGACTTCATCTTTTCTATACTTCCGCTGGCATGCTTTTATTAAAGAAAAATAATTAATTTCACCCATCCTTTTTATTCCAATGTTCATGTGCCTGAGCATGTTCTTCAAACCCTACACATTGCAGTAATCATTTTTCCATGCATAATAAAAATATTTTCTTTTCTTGGAATTGAACTCTAGAAGAATGCTTTGTGACATTCTGTGAATAGCAATGCTTCATTTTGGTGCAATAAGGATATATACCGCTATCAATCCTTTTCGAATATCTTGTAACTCCATGTTGGTCTGAATAGATTTCCACACTGTGACTGCGCCTAGTTCTGCTGAAAACTTTTCAGATTCCAACATCTCACCCAACTTCTCTATCTTGATCTGAATTTCAGCATCCAGATCTGCTACTTGAAGCTCAAGTAGCTGTTCCATAAAATGTGGATTAGGGCCAAGGACTCTTAGGAAATTCCCATAGATGATATCAATGCTTAGATGGACAGAAGTTTAACTTACCTTTAAGATATCATCATCAAGTTTCCAATCGACACTTTCTTCAACTGATGATTCATCTACCCACTTGGTGTTTGAATCTAGTCATTCAAGAGGGGGAAAAGAGACCTTGTCATAACACTGTCGTTCCCTAATGTAGCCCATGAAAATAAGGCTACAAGTAACAAATGCTATGCCAGGTTATATTTAAAATGGACTTATCCAAAAAATAAATGGTATGAGGGCCTACAAAATTAGGTAACGCTAGAAAAAAGGTAACTGATGATTACAGTTCAAAACTGGAAAGATAAATATATAATTAGTCAGAATTTCAGCATCATTTTGAAAAGGAGTAAATAATGTAACACATGGCAGGAAATTACTGATGATTTACTCATTCTTCTGACATTCAAGCAACTCAAATCACCTAGTACTCAGAAAAGAAGCATGTAAGAATATTGTATACCTTCATCACATGACATATCTGGTAGTCTCTTGCCTTCCTCAATCTGAATCAATGGAAATTCCATTGTGCTATACAACCCCTCCAATTGCTTAAGTTGCTTTCTTTTAGCATGGATCTGATGTTCCAGTATTTTCTCAAACTTGATTGACAGCAAGAGGAAATATTGTTACTAAGCATTTACATTCTAGCTCCACATCTAAATTAAAAAATAAACCGAGATGAACAATATTTTGATTAACAGCAATATTAAAAAATGTAATACTGACTTAAAGCCTACATTCTTATGGAGGCTTGCATGCTTTCCGTACTTAGAGTGGAGCTCCTCATTTTCCTTCTTATACTTAATTTGTAGGTCCTTGTACTTAGCTTGCAACTCTTCATTCTGCATCCTCAGGCACTGCATCTCTTTGTTCTTCAGATCCATCTCAACCCTTAGCTTCTTGTTCTCCTCACAGTACCTAAGCTGTTTCACATCCTCATCCAGCTGAGATGTCAGGTTCTTCATGTCCACTGAAATCCTAGAGTCCTCAATTGAAGCCTCAAATGCTTCTGTCCGTGGAGATAAATAGATTAAATCTACGGGATGGAGAACATTATGACGGGACAAGGCAGGTTTTCAGTCACCAATACCTTTACTCTCAGCCAAATTGTTAGAATTTCCATACATACCTATTGTTTTCCTCTTTCGACTTCCTGATTCCAACCCATGATTCTGAACAACCACAGCTGCATAATCATAGAAAGCCTTCTGAGTAAAAGGTACAAAACCACAAGAACAAGGTGAATAAGATACCAACAAGTACAGGATCCCATTAAAGTTTACATCATTCGTTGAACACAAATACGAAAAAAGGTAGTAAAATGAATACAAAAAGGACACTACCCTCTGCAATTAGGTGCTTAGAGTTAAGCCTAAGCTGATTGAAAAGGTTGGGCAATACATTATACTTCAACAAGAACTATCACATAACATATACTAGTGGCCATGATATTCTGAGTGAACACAAACTAAACTTTTCCCCTCCATGTTTATTTAATTAAGGAGGATAACACAACGCACTTAGCTCAAGAATGAACTAAGAAAGTGTCCTAAAAGGAGGGAGTAACCCTACAGCGTGTGTCCTTGTACAGGTTAACAAACCCCTATATTACTTTCGTACAGTTCAGCTGTCCGTTTGGGGAAATCTACTGCTACCACAGAACTGAAGGACTTGTGCCCCCAATGGTAAGATCATGAGACCCGTAAGCAAAGATGACAGGACCAAACTTGTAAGGAAACAAAGCTGTAAATTGAAACTCGAGATTCATCACAGATCTGACATGCATAGAAGCACCACTTACGGCAGGTCGGCCCGTAAAGAAGAATGGAGAAGCAGTAGACAATAACTGCAGAGGAAAGATAAGACATCTGTACCACCATTAAAATTCAGAGCGACGCCACAGTACCCACGCGTCCCGCCCGGGCCATCCGTATCGTCGCCTTCGCCGGCAGAGGCCATGGCGACGGCTGGGTTGCCGGCGGAGGACGAAGAGAGGCCGAAGTGAACACAGTGATTTGTTTCTTTTTCCGATTTGCCCCTTTCTCTAAATCACTATTATAAGTAAAAATCCTCGGGAGAGCGTTTTTCTTTTTCTGAAATGGGGGAAACGTTTTTCAGCCAAGGGTGTGTTCGTTTCCTCGCCTCTAAAATTTAGCACTGTCACATTAAAGAGAATCTTATTATTTATGAATATTTTGATCAATTTAATGATAAAACCCTATTGATAGATTGGTGCTAATTTTTGAGATGAATCTAATGAGCTTAATTAATCTATATTTTGCTAAAGTGATGCTACAGTAACCGTCTTCTAATCATAATTTAATTAACCTCATTAGATTCGTCTTGTAAATTAGTCTAGAGGCCTGTAATTTGTTTTATAATTAAACTTTATTTAATACTTTTAAATAATAAGATTCTTTTTGATATGACAACTTCTAAAATTTAGACCTCAGAAAACGAACACACTAGAAGAACAGTTGGGGAAACGTTCTCTAGCTGTATTGTAAATGTTTTTCGGTCAATATTTTATTTGCTCTTTAGTTTTGCGCGATGCAGCATTGTAGCAGCAACTTCATCGACAAATAAAAAAAGTCAATTTAACTCCTTCGAACCATTTACTTTGTCGTCTTAAACAAAATCTTAACTGAGTTTATTATCCAAACAATTTAAGTTGGTGGGATATACCCCTAATGAATTTTGCCTTTTTTACTTCTTCGCATCTAAGTTGAATTTGATTATCAAATTTTGCATGATGAAAGTTTGAGTATATCAAAAAGTTTACTACATGTTTTTGGTGCTCTTCATGTAGTTTTATAATTGTAGCAAGATAAACATATAAATAATAATAAATAATATATGAGTGAAATGCATCTCAGGTCCTTAAACTATTTAGGAACGATTATTTAGGTCTATGAACTCTCAAAGTGACTATCCGAGCTCCTAACTATTCTTCGATGGTCATCTAGGTATATAAACTATATTGATCCTCTTAGGTCATGATCTATTTACATCGTGTCAACGAGATCCACAACACCATCGTTCAATCACTCTCAACGCATAATGTCACCCGTCCGAGTTACTCTCTACACGTGTCGCCAAGCCTACTACCTAACGATGCTAGCTAGTAGCTCACCTCCTCTGTCCGTCGCAACCTCACTCTCCCATCCGGCCTCGCCTTACCATCACGCGCCTATGCCCGTTGCCCGCTATGATAGTGTCACATCTCATGCAAAAGACGCAATGTTTGCACGGAGGGTAGGTTGTTGTCGTGGGTAACAAGCACACTATCAAAGTGGATAACGAGTAACGGATGCGAAAAGATGAGGCAACAATGGGAAGGGCAAGGACGAATGGGAGGGTGAGACTGCGACAGGCAGAGCACACCTGTTGCGAGCTAGTGTCATCGAGTAGGCTCGATAGCGTTTGCGTGGAGATCAATTGTGACGGTGGCAACGCGTATGAAGAGTGTCTAGGTGTGTGGACCTGGTTGAGACAATACAAATAGATCATGGACTAAGAGGATTAGTACCAAGTTTATGGACCTAGAGGACCATCCATGCATAATTTAAGGACTCGGATGATCACTTTGAGAGTTTATGGACCTAGATGACCATTCCTAAATAGTTGAAGGACCTGGGTGCATTGTACTCATAATATATTATCATGTTCTTCATATAGATTTGATGTGTTACCTATCATAATGTAAAATTTGGGTTTCAAATGCAACTTGTATATTAAGAAATAAAAACTCGGATTGTTGAGCGATATAAAATGAGCTAAAATTTTGTTTGGCATGTAAAAAGGACAAAGTGAAGGTCTTTTTTTCAGCAAAGAAGCTGATGCATTGAAAAGTTCCGGATTAAAAGGCCTAGTGAGGTGATCCGTGTATTTTTTTCACGATTAAATCAACCATTTTTTTTCATGAAACACAACCATTGTTATTTTTCTATTATTATTATTATCTTTTTGTCTCTTACCGAGGGTGTACATATCTATATGTGACAGGGCCGTAGCTTGCCGCAATAAAAAATTATTTAGAACCCCAAACAGCTAGCACACACGTAGAAATTGGAAAGACTCAGCAGACAACACACGCCTAGTATATTTCCTCCATTAAAATTTGTGTCTCTCCAGCGTCCTGATCTCTCTCTGATCTCTCAACTCTCATACAATTAGCACAACAGCCTCTCCGTTTCAACATCCTCTCCTCTATCTCTCATATAATCCTGATCGTGATGCCGCATGCCTAGGCTAGGGCACATCCAAGTCTTGCTCTTAGAAACTTCATTTGAATAAGGCACGGTGTGAAACACTTTGATCCCATATTCTTGTTGATTTTTTTCTCGGTCCAATGAACAACAAATTTAATGCTAAAGATCTATACATGGAGTTGATTCTTCTCCAAAACTTCCTTCCAAAAGAAAATATGGGCCCTGCTGAAACTTTAAAGTTCAAAAACGACATGGTTCTTTTTCCCACTGCAGTTATCGCCTATAGAATTTTGTTGACCATTCCTATAACTGTTGCATCGGCAGGGCGTAGCTTTTCTAAGCTAAATTACTGAAGTCATACTTGCGTTCAATAATGACACAAGAAAGATTCAATGATTTAGCTACAATAGCATTGGAGGGCAATATATTGGATAAAATTGCTTATCAAGACATCATTGAAGATTTTATTTCAAAAAATACCAAGAGAATAATGCACTTCAAGTGAAGGTTGCATGAAAGATGTAATTTTATTTTGTTTTAATATATAACATATATTATGTACTCGTATAAATTATTTATCATAATATTTTGTACAGGGCCTCCAAATTCTCGGGACAGCGCTGTATGTGAGTACTTTAGGGTATTTTTTTTATTTGAAATGGTAGTTAATTTTGTAAGAACATGTTATATCGTCAAGATAGCTATAATTAATATTATATTGTAATATATGCATTATTAGTTTATTTATTAGTGTTATTTTATAGATAATTCTTAAGTTATTGTTAAGAATAAAAATAGTTAATTTTGAATTATTTTCATAGTAACGAGTAATTGATGGTCAGTAATTTCTCCTTTTTTATTAATGTGATAACTTCAAGCCTACTAGATGGTTGTATTTGTATCTCTGTATCTTAGGGCACAAATATATATAGAATTGATTATCACAAGATTAAAAAATATGAATATTTTTTGGCACTTATTATAATGTTATTTAGTCAGCTCACTTTTGCCTTATTAGCCTTTTTTATTAGAAGATGAAGGATTCATAAAGTCTCGCTTAAAAGATCACAAACATCTTTTAAAACTATTGGTTGTATAGTTATTAAATACTATGGTTCTCTGAAAACTTTGGTTTCAGAAAACCATGAGATATTTGGATGTTTTAAAAATCTCATTCTAGCCTTTTTGAAGTTTTAGAACCTTCGTTCAAGAGATGTTTTTAGTTTCATGACACTGACTTAGTTTCATATTTCTTGATTTTGTAAAACCATAGCATGAAACAAGCCCACAGGTTTATGTATATCATGATTTGGCAGTTAATGCAGCCGGTTGCCGTTTGATGCTCCGACAAGCCGGGTCGTCACAGCCTTACGGGGAACAATAACCGGACTAGGCTACCAGCTAAGGTCTTGTTTGTTTTTGTGGAAATAGATCTCACATGAATCTGTTCTCAGATATGGATCGAGTAAAAATGGATTTCACTGCGTTCCATAGGTTAGAGTTATAGATTGGTGCTAAGTATTTAAGGTATGGAATGGACAAGGAATTGATTGAAATCGAGTGGGTTCTCATACAATCCATACGCAACCGAACGACCATTTCGAGTTAGACTGGACCAGTTCCACATTCTTTTATTCCATATAATTTATGCTATAATCCATATTGTTCCATGACAAAACAAACAAGACCTAACTAAGGATGACATTTCCGTGCAGCTAGTGGCCCGACCAGCACAACCACGACCAAATAACAACCAAGCAGGAACACTAACTTTTAGTAAAAGGTAAAAAGCGACACAAGGTAACGGCAACGTGGCATATAAGGCCATGGTTAAGGCCTTAAGGGTTCAGTTTATTAGCCAAGAAGCCAAGATGAACTCCCAGAAGCCAGCACCTAATGTGGCACCGAGGATGGACGAACGATCAATAAGAACAGGAGACATGGTGGTTTAACGGGTGACGGACGACCCCAGCAACGAACTCTGGCCTCTCTTCTCTGTTTTTCTCCAACTGGGCTCAACCAACAAACTGCGATTACATCGGGTTATAGCAACCAGTGTGGTTTGTCGCGTCATCTCTCTCAACAAGACACAACATCTGAGGAAGGATACAATACAACATCAATCAAAAGATAAAAGCAACGTAAGCTCGCTCCAGCGGCTTATCAGTTAGCACCTAGCAGTCCGGCAATAGCACCCAACCTACTGATACTTCTGCAGTCTGCACAAATTAAGCCCACCGCAAATTATGCGGATGTGAGAACACGAACATGAGAATCTCCGCCACCGTTGCCTTCCGCCCTTTGCCAAAGTTCCAGAACTCACGCACAACTTGACGTTCACTGGGGTTATACTCATTCATCTCTATCAGGGCAGTCTTCACCGCATCGCACACATCACCACCAAACTCGTTCCGCAAGAACTTCAGTTTTGAATCATCATCATTTATTACTTCCTGCAAACACATGATCGGTTATGAGTGCTACTGTGCTAGGTGAGTATTACTTAATCTACTCGAACAGAAGTTGAATCTACTAAATGTTGAATAAATACCTTCAACCTCCCATCCGTCTCAACAATCTTGAAAGGATGCCATGATGGCTTTCGCAACTCATCAGACCAAACGGAAAGCAACAGAGCAGCGCTCACCTCGGCATCATATTTTCCATACTTCCGCTCACATGCATTTCTTAAAGATAGACAATTAATTTCGCCCATCCTTTTTATCCCAATATTCATGTACGGGAGCACATCTTCTAAACCCTGTACGTTGCAGAAATCATTTTTCTATGTATAATTAAAAAAAATGTTTATGGAATTGAACTCTTGAAGGAAGCATTGTGAGTGGCAATGCTTCATATTGGTGCAACGAAGAGCAATACCTCTATCAATCCTTTTCGAATCTCCTGTAACTCCATGTTGGTCTGAATGGATTTCCACACTGTGACTGAGCTCAGTTCTTCTGAAAACTTTTCACAGTCCAACATCTGACCCAATTTCTCCATCTTGATCTCAATTTCAGCATCCAATTCTGCTAGTTCAAGCTCAAGATGTTTCTAAAAAAGAAAAGGCTAGGGGTTCTTATGAAATTCCATAGATGAGATCAATGCTTAGATGGACAGAAGTTAGCTTGCCTTTAAGTTTTCATCATCGTCAGCTTTCCAATTGATCCTTTTTTCAGCTGATGATTCATTTACCAACTTGTAGCTTGAGCCTAGTTGTTTGCAAGAGAGAAAAACGGAACCCGGTCATAACACTGTTGTTTGACCCCAAGTAGCACAAGAAAACAAGGATATAAATTATGAATATCAGGGCAGGTTATGCCTGTAACAGCCTTTCAATAAATAGTTAGTACAATAGAAATAGGCCTATCACATTATGGTAATGCTAGAAAAAAGGTAAACTTTTAAACTCACAATTGATAATATAGCATATTAAGAATTTCAGCATAATTTTGAAATGAAAAAAAAATGATGGAACTGATCAGAAAAAAAGATACTGTTTTACATATTTTTCTGACATCTCAGAAACTTCAAATAACTATGTACTCCAAAAGGAAGCACGTAAGAAGATCATATACCTTCATTATGTGACTTATCTGGTATTCCATTGCCTTCCACAAGCTGAGTTAATGGAAATTCCATGATCTTATACAACCCCTCTAATTGCTGAAGTTGCTTTCTTTTAGCATCAATCTGATTCTCCAATAGCTTCAAAATCTTGATTGACAGCAAGACAAGACACTTTTAATTAAACATTTCAATTTTAGCTCTACATCTAAATTTCAAACTGAACCATGATGACAAAAATCTTGATTACTATTGTTTGGTGAAGTTTAATATTAATTAAAAGCTTACATTCTTAAGGAGGCCATCGTGCTTGGCTTGCAGCTCATCATTCTCATACTTAGCTAGCAGTTCTTCCTTCTGATTCTTGTAACTAGATTGCATATCATTCTCATACTTCCCTTGCGGTTCATCCTTCTTCTTCTTCTCGTACCTAGCCAGAATTTTTTTCCGTTTCTGGTACTTAGCTTGAAGCTCCTCATTCTGCTTCTCATACTTAATTTCCAGTTCTTTGTACTTAGCTAGCAGCTTCTCATTCTGCTTTCTCAGGCACTGCATATTTTTGTCCTTCATATCAATTTCAGCCCTTAGCTTCTCGTTCTCATCACAGAACTCAAGCTCCTTCAATTCCTCATCCAGCTGAGACCTCAGGTTCTCAAGCTCTATTGAAATTCTCTGATAGTCCTCACATTCCACCTCCAAATCTTGGTTCAGTAAGAGGAGTATATTAAGTCTGTGGCATGCAAAATATTACATAAAATTAAAATAGGTTTTCCGTCATGCCTACCTTCATTCCCAAATGAACTGTTAGCATCTCTACACATCACTGTAGCTTTCCTCTTTCTACTTGCTCCTGCTTCGACCCCTAGATTCTGGCAAGCTCCAGCTAAGAAAACAATTAAAGAATGTATTCCCTTTTAGTAAGGTTCAGCTATGGAACCCCCTACAAGACAAGAACATAATCTCAACTTCCAAGCAGACAAGCATAAGCATGTGCTCCAAGAACAGTAAAACATCAATGAACACAAACATGGATGGTAAAATGAACATACAGTACCTAACCTTTTGCTGAAGTGATTAGAGCTATCTTGTCACAGGTGGTGGCAGCCATGCTAACAGATAACCTTACAAAACAAAAAAACTAAAATTTGTTTTCTATCAAATAAAATAAAAGAGAATTGATACGGTGCTTGGACGGTACCTGAGGTACCGCCCTACTCAATTAATCTCAACCATTGAGTACTCTTAATTTTAATTAAGAAGGGATTAATTACTAACATGGGTGTTTTGGTACTTTGACTTCCTTACTCAAACGTACACAACTCTGTTCGTCATCTACACTAGATTCGTTCATTGCTCTCGACATGGCCATTGTCCCAGCCACCACACCGCCCCCACCAGACCTCTCATCCTCGCAGCCCTCGATCCGTTCGTAGCTTGTGTCTGTCCTCGCTGTTGTCTCCATGTTCGTAGTCATGTCCGCGAGGAGGAAGGCAATGTGAATAAAAGGAGGATAATGCAGGGACGCTTGGGCGAGGTCGAGGTGTTGTCAATCGCCCTGCCGCCCGAGCCATGATTCTGCTGCCGTTTCAGTTGTGGATATGATGGTGCTGTTTCGACGGTTGCAGCACTGTTCCTTGCGTTCGCGTGCCTCCGTGGCCGCGGCAGCGATACGAGCACAAACAGGCGGACTGCAACTGTAGAGGAACGAAGCTGCTGCCGTCCTCTCGCGTGCTTTGGCCGCTGTCATCTTGATTGATTCGATGCCTAATACACGCATTGAAAGTACTAAACTACCCTTCCTTGAATTAGAGATAAAAGAAATTAATTAGTACTGATCCACCAACTTTTGGTACTGGTCCACAACTTAAAGTACTTTTTAGTAGGTACCTCTCTATTTTTAACCATTAGATCTTATCAAATGAACGGTACCTATTAATTCTAAGTATTGTAACAAATCTCAAAATAAAAAGGTTGTAATAATAAATCTGACCATCCAAATAGCCAACTTCATATACTTGTTATTCATTTCATTTAGTACCACAGTCGATTTCACTTGACTTTTATACCATTCAGTAATTCGCTTTTCCTAACAATAGGACCTGGAGATTTCTTTGTAATTGTGATTCCTACTTAACCTGCCCGAGCACCCTATACCTTTCCTGCATTCTGCCGCTGCTGCCTTTTGGGGGCCAATCCGCCATAATCCCCACAGAACATACTACTCTGCCTCGAATGGTAAAAATTGTGCCCCCAATCCAGATAATACGCTATCCACAAGCAAGATTGCCGCACCAAACTTGAGAGGAAATGAAACGAAGTGGTGCATTGGTTTTCGAAATGCATCACAGATCTGGCCGGGGATCCATGCGACAACAACGATAGGTCGAACATTGGGGAAGCAATAGGCAAACAATAGCTGCAGGGAAGCAGTAACAAGCTAGCAATGTGATCGGGGTTCTCTCTCTTACCATCATCATCGGCGCCACAGCGCCCGCTTGTCTCGCCGGGGCCGCCTTCTTCGCCGGCGGGGGCCATGCCTACGGACCGGGCTGCCGGAGGCGGCGGGCGGCGGCACGGATGGAGGGTGGGTTTTACTTTCTTGACTACAGTAGCACAGTGATTGGGGGAAGAGTCGTGACTCGTGACTCGTGACTCGTGACATCGTGAGCACCGCACACCACTTTGCTGTTCACTCGTCTCTCAACTTCCCAAGTCGCAGTTACTCTGCAGCTGCACAGTCTTTAGAGATGAATTTTGCTCGCTTAATAAGATAATGGTTTGAATTTGAATGATTAGAGATGGATGGATTTAACTTGTGTTTAAACAAATCTTAATTATTCTAACACATGGCTTAAAAGCGTGACTAGGAATTCTAAACCTGCATGACATCCATATGAGTTGTAATCTTCCACGATGGCTTAAAGAGCACTCGTATGAGTTTTGTATCTACTTCGGTCATCTATCACTTATATGTGAGAAATGGTTGGCCTTGATACTTGAGTCTAGTTGGTATACAGTAGAGCCCTAAAACAAGGCTAAACCAGTATCACGGGCAACCATTTCTCATATACAAGTGATAGATTACTAAAAGACACTAATACCTTATCATCTAAAATTTATAGTATATGTTTTCTTGCAGGATTTTGGATCGTAGCAATTACAAATTCATACACTGTTCGAATTTAACCTGCATCGACTTGAGCTTGCACAGATGAAGGGGTTATGTCGTAGTTTAGGGCAGGGTGAAGCTTCATGAGCTCAACGGTGTCAGCTGACACCCATGACTCCGGCAAAATCAATGGAGAAACACAGCTTATCACTAGTTGCTTAAGGTGCTGCCCCCATTGGTTATGTGTCCTGACACCGTTGGTCTCAGGATCTGGCTTCGCCCCTGGTTTAGGGTGCATTTAACACTACTTATGGAAGTGTTTATGAAAGCTTATGGACTATAACACTTTGGAGTGCCAAACAACAAAATAACAAACTGCTTATGGTATAAACATGTTGCAATTTTGTACAAGCATAAATACGGTTATAGTACTTATGAGTGACTACAAGTAGTTTTGATAGATAAACATAGACAAGTAGTTCCATGTGTCAATGTTGGAAAACTTATACACATTTGATTTCTCTCTTAATTTCACTTGCAGTTTACCCCAACCCAGGTGGGAATTGTTTCTTGGAATAAAGTGTTTAGCTGCCGCAGTGCTGCTGATTTCATTTGCTGCAATCTACCCAGACTAGCACTAGCATAGAAACAACACAAGCCAAAATGCGTGAATGGAATCGAAGGATTATGCGATTGTAGCACTGGCAGGTTAGCTGGCAGCTGAAAAAGGGTGCAAGAAGAAACGATTTTTCTCGGAGGTTGAAATTGACCGAATTGGCAACATTCGAAATGAGTCGTTGTTTCCTGAGATTTGGCTTATTCCATCGGACAACTCTTTTCTTCTTTTGACGAGCTAAAAGACCCAGTAGACTAGCCGCCAGTGCGTACGCAAGCAATGACGAAGATGGTCAGGCACAAGTCAAAATATCGAAGTCGAAGCCCCTTAATAAATACTAGTAATTACATCTCCCGTCTCCTAGCCCACACCGTGACCAACAATACCAAAGAAACACATCAATGGCTCCGATGAAGGTGTACGGGTGGGCTGTGTCGCCATGGATGGCGCGGGTGCTGGTGTGTCTCGAGGAGGTCGGTGCCGAGTACGAGATCGTCCCGATGAGCAAGTCCGGCGGCGACCATCGCCGCCCGGAGCACCTCGCCAGAAACGTACGTAAGCTCATCAGTCAATCAAATTAACTTTGATATAAATCCTTTATTATGCAACTGGGGTACCAACTTGGAACAAGAAACTTAGGATTTACCTTGTGCCTAATGTCGCAGCCGTTCGGCCAAATCCCAGTGCTGGAGGATGGTGACCTCACTCTGTATCGTAAGTCAACTCTCTTGATCGAGCTACACGAGATCCAGTAAAGAGAGTCCTCACTGTCACTGAGATGGATCCATCTTTCCCCTCCCTTCTTCTACAGAATCACGAGCGATCGCGCGGTACATCCTGCGCAAGTACAGGCCGGAGCTTCTGCGCGAGGGCGACCTCGCCGGATCCGCGGCGGTGGACATGTGGGTCGACGTGGAGGCCCACCAGCTGGAGCCCGTCCTGCTCCCCATCATCGTCAACTGCATCATCAACCAGTACATCGGGCGCGAGCGGGACCAGGCCGCCGTCGACGAGAACCTGGCCAAGCTCAAGAACGTGCTCGGGGTGTACGAGGCCAGGCTGTCGGCAAGCAGATACCTCGCCGGCGACGACCTCACCGCCGCGGACCTCTGCCAGTTTGGGTTCATGCGCTACTTCATGGCCACGGAGTACGCCGGCGTCGTGGACGCGTTCCCGCGCTTCAAGGCATGGTGGGAGGCGCTGCTGGCCAGGCCGTCCGTCAAGAAGGCGATGGCCGGCATGCCGCCGGACTTCGGCATGGGAAGCGGCAACATGCCGTAGGACGTAGGCCGTGTGCTCTGCTTTCACAGCTTGTCTCCTGAATGTCTTTTTGTTTTTTAGATAATAATGTTTATGCTCGACCAGTGCAAGATGCTTTTGGAAATAAAAAACGACACAAATCATTGACTAAAAATATTAAATATGTTACAGTTGATAGCACATATCCTCCGCTAAATTGAGCTCTCCTCTGCCCAATGAACGACAAAAGATGCTCCAAATCCTGGAAGAGTCACTAGCGTGCAGCTAAAGGAAAACGAAATTAAAATTTAAGAAGCTTATGTACAAGATACTGATAGTGCTTATAATACTTATTATATCAAAATTGCTTATAATAATTATTATGTTGTCTATATAATGTTACGTAGTTTTATCTGAAGTGGAGAAGATTAAATTAGACGAGTGTATGAGGTCGACTTTGGCTCGTGCCAAGACGAAATCGACGCTCACACCCACTTTGTAGATCTGAGCACGTCTCTCTCTCATGTGCTCCTGGTCAAACCGTCACTGCTCCCTCCAAATCTTCGACAACAAAAAATTTTCTTGTGTCCTTCCATAGATGTACGCGTGGAGCTGCATATGCTATTATACGGCCCCACACCCACACCTCTACAAAACTTCAGTGTAATTAGCTTTAAGATCACCATATACGAACCCCTTCATCATAACCGATGACAAGGCTAAAAAAATCAACAAAGCACTCTGAATTTATAGTGTTGCCTTTCCCTTCCTCAAGCTCTAATAGCTCCGCCACTCTTTCGATGGGCACTTTCAAACTCATATCTCTCCATTTGGTGGGACGCAGGTGCAAGAGCTGTTGGAAATATATACGCTTTCAATTTTAATTTAATTTATAAATAAATTATGAATATAAAGAACAAATTACAGAAAACATTATGCAAGTCTACGCAAGATCTAGACTAGTCTAACAAGCCAGAAACGATGATAACATCTACCATACTATCCATTGCTATCATACATAGACAGATCACATTGGGTAGTATGGAAGACATTGAGTAAGTAGAACGTACATACATTTTCGTCCCGACGATGATGGGCTAGAGGAGTTGTCGATGACGTTCAAGAGCGTCACGACGAATACACCGACATATGTGGCTCACGCGGAAAGGACGAAGACGCACCGTGGTGTAAGCGGTCGAGCGAGTCGCGCAAAGCGCTTCCTAAAAACCTTATTTGCCCTCTCCGAGTGCGGGATCACAGAGGACGACAGTTCCAGTAACCTACTCTCCCATTCACCGGTGCACGTCAACGATCGGGGTGGAGTAGTCTTGGTAGCGCAGCAGCAGGACAAGGCAAAACCTTAGGCAATTGCGAGATGATCTTTCCGTGGCGGCGCTGTACGTTTATGTAAGAGGGACTACTAGGGTTAGGTAAACAAAAACCGAGTCGGTGTTCAAAACATAAAACGTATTGGGTCCGCAACAAAAATAAGGCAAGGGACCGGATTTCAGCGGACCAAAATATCTGATTATACTATTAAAAATGTCAAAATAGTTGTAGATATGTCTTATTAATGTGTCAAATCATAATTTGAAATACGTAAATGTCAAATTCATCCATCATGTGTTAAATTTGATATTTATGTACTTGAAATTATGATTTGACATGTTAATAAGATATATCTGCAACTAATTTCACATGTTTAATAGTATAATAAGAGATTTAATATTTCTATTGAACTAAAATTAATAATTAAACCAGGATAGACACATATCAATGTTCTCATTGAAGCAATTTCCTACTTTTAGAGTGTTTTGGTAAAAGACAATGGAACTAAGAATCATTATTTTACTTGAGCAAGTAACTATAAGTTTTATGTCGCACCTAGTTTTATATTTTCAAATCAATTATATCAAGCAATATTTATATATTGGGGCTTTCATTGGTAGTAAGGTGTGTGTGTTTTTGTTTTAACTCCTCTTTAAGCAATTTTAAAAAATAAAATCAGTATGTAGGTTTTTGTGCATATGTTAACTTAAACAAGTGATTTGCAACTATAACTAGTAAGAAATAATACCATAAGAGTTATAACTCTTCTTTTATAGGAACATCAATATTAATCACATGACAGGGTTACAATTTAGTAATAACCTATTGCTGAATAAATTCATCATTTTACACCAATAATCACAAAGGTAGGTGTACTATGTGATGCAAGGTTGCATGGAACATGGAACCTTGGATCACACGTTCACTGGGTATGTATTTTCGGTGGCAAGATGTTGTCACTATTAAGTCTTGTAAATAATTCGAATTTATTTAGGGTCGGATATGAACTATTTGACCTTATCGATCTAGACTGTTAAATCTTCATAAAATTCAGTGGCCAATATCTTCTCTCTTTTTTTTTGGATTTACGTGGTAATTTCATGACATTGAGAGCGAACATGGTAGATCATTTTTATCGTCAAATAAGAAGAAAATATATTGCCAAAAATATGCATTCTCTCAAACAGGCCTTTTGGAATTTTAGATCGATACTAAGGCCGGTCTCAGTGGAGAGTGTCATCGCACGATTACCAAGAAAAAATTATTAAGAACCATGTCGGTGGAGGGTCATGGTGATGACACTCCATCTCTTCTCTCTCATGCCATGTCAAGCAAATTTAATGCTTATGACACTACCATGACACTCCCATTGAGACTCGGCCTAACTCAACCATGTGCCTTTGCTTCACTTGAGTTGACAGGCATTTATTTTCCGATGGTCTAGACTCTAGACAGAGTGTTGTACAAGTGGTCTCTATCGTTATCTTTGTGTACTACTCCCTCCGTCCAAGACTATAAGGATTTATTGACTTTTTCAATTCTCGTTTGACTATTCGTCTTATTCAAAATATTTATACAAATATAAAAATAAAAAAGACATACTTAAAATATATCTAGAAATAAAATAGATTCTAATAAAATAAATAAATTTTTAACAAATTTTTTGAATAAGACGAGTGGTCAAACGAAGCGTGAAAAAGTCAACAAATCCTTATATTGTTGGACGGAGGGAGTAATTAATCGACATACTTACATACAATGACCGTCTATACCATTATGGATGCCCTAAGCCCGGCTGGCAGCCGACGATTGAACGCTGTCTGACGACTCAGGCGACAACTGATCACCAGGAAGGCTTAACGGCCCAAGCATGAACTCCGGTAGTGGCAGCTGAGGGATGACAGCATCCCTCGATTTTAGGGCCCTCATGGCATCATGAATGTGTGGTCTCTGCATCGGATCGGTGTGCGCGCACCAGAGCCCTAGGAGTAGCACGCGCTCCATCTGCACGTGGTCTTCTTTAGTGGACTCATCCTTGAGCTTTGGATCTGCAGCTTCAAGGATGCTAGCCTTTTTGTGTAGACCCCATACCCATTTCAACAACGGCGAGAGCTCATGAGCTTGATCTCGAGGAGGTGCTGGAATCCTTCCTGAGACGGTCTCCAATAAGACGATACCGAAGCCATAGACATCTGCCTCCCTGCTGCGCTTCCCAATTCTCATAAAATCTGGGTCTATATAACCCGGCGTTCCGGCTACAATACATGTCGTTTTTAAGTCCCTTCCATGATCCATCAACCTCGCCATTCCGAAGTCGGCTAGTTTCGCTTCATACGTTGAATCAAGCAATATGTTAGAGGATGAAATATCACCATGGAGGACACAGTCCCTGCACATCATATGCAGATGTTTTAGCGCATGGCCTAGGTCGACTATGATTTGGTACCTGCACAGCGTCAATCAAAAGCGATCAATTAACTGAAGTACCAAATCAAATTTAAAAGGATGTGAGGAAAAAAAACCTAATTACTGCAACCCCGAAAGATATGTTTTTGGGCTAAAAAGTTGTCATATATAATACCTTCTTGGCCATTCCAACCAACTCTTGCCCTTATGTAAATGTTGATGGAGGCTACCTTCTGACAGAAGCTCATAAACAAGTGACAAGACATCCTCCTTAACATCAATGCACCAGCCTACTAACTCAACCAGATGCCTTTGCCTCACTTGAGAAATGACCTGGATTTCATCTTCGAATGCTTTTCTCATCTGAGCAGAAGAGGACCCTACCTTGAAATTCTTAATGGCCACCGGTTTGTTTGGATTTGTCACGCGGCCCTTGTAAACAACGGCATAGCCCCCTTCACCGAGAATATTTTCTGAAGCAAAATCGTTCGTCGCCTCAGCCAGCTCACGATAGCTAAAAGGTCTCGGGACATTGGCTGGAGCCTCTTCTGAAGGTCCTGAGACGTTGGGTCGAGCCTCAACATTAGCTGCTTCCTCCATTCTTGCGCGTCGTCGCCTCAACATGCACCTTCCAAGTAGAGCCACAACGATTACCGCTGCTGCAATAACTGGTCCAGCAACCTTCCAAGGCACCTTTGAGAGGAAACTTTGACCACGATGACGGTTCGGCACTGCAGGGTCCAAGGTGGAGTTGAATGACCAGGACAATACCCGGTGCAGCTCGGTCTGTACACCAGTAGACGCTGAGAAGCCGATGGAGACTACGCTCGGCAGCAGCTCCCGCAGGTCAGCGTTCGTCTCGACGTGGTAGCTCGCGTCGCCGATCTGAAGGTCGGCGGCGAGACGCTGCGTGCTGTTGACGTAGCTGATCCGGCAAGTCATCGCTAGGCCGGAAGTCAGGTTCCGGCCGGGAACGGAGATGTTGACGTGTGCCTTGGATGTGATGGAATTGATGTCGATACCCATGTGGTTGGGGCTGGTGTCGGCGCCTTCGTTCAGGTACGTGTCGAATTCCACCGCCACGATCCGGGCATCGCCGGTGGCATTTCGTGTTCCACGGCTAAATAGGCCGAGGCTTTCACCCCCGCTGTCGCTAGGAATGCTTGACGGGTAATGACCGAGGAAGAAGGCCATCCCGTCGCCATGTCCATCATCGTTGTCTGTCACGATCTGGATGGAGAAGATCGTGGCAAAACTGGCGAGCTCGCTGGTGACCTCATCCCAGACGGCCACCGGCGCTGCATATGACGCCCGGCCTATGCTGTCGGATCCTTGGCCTCTATCGTTCCGTGTCAGCTCGATTAGTTGGTTCTGGAAGTAGGCATCGCCCTGGAAGCTCAAGTTTGCAGCGTTGAAGCCACCCGGTTGGGAGAAATCGAAGTTGAAGGAAACCGGTCTGGCGTGAGGTAGGTGGAAGGCGGACAGCATCAGCGGCAGATACAGGAGCCAAATGGAGGGCTTGAAAATTGGCACGAGGTGGGAACAACAGCTCACGGCAACCATTGTTGCCGCCTCTGTTGATTTCTCTAGAGCTCTCTCTCAGCTCACAGTAATATATATAGATGGTAATGAAAATATGACCACGTCAGTGTGACAACTACTAGGTATCGTCGATAATACACATGTACTAGTGTTCGTAACTTCCAAGTTCCAAACTTTTTTTTTTTGTTTGCCTATACAGGAAATACACATTATAGCTAGAGCCAGTTTGCTCCTTAGAACTCAAAGACTGATTTTGGAAGAAATGAAAAGTTCTATTTTCATGAAGAGAACGAACTTACTGCATTGGGGAAGGGGGGACGGGCTCTACCATATCCCTCTCCTTATATTTGATTATTATTATACTCGGAAGCTCCGTGTCTGCAGAAAGGGATCATGTCAATGACGAGTGTGCATCATCACGTCATGCGTGACATCTTAGGAGAAGTCAAAGCTGATGTCATGAAGTGCAGCGGCAAAGAACAACACAGGGAGATATAGAACGACAGAAAAGTAAATACAGGATTTAAAAATGGTAAATAATATTAATATTTGACCAAGTGATCGAATGAGAAGAGACTCTACGGCCGGCCATCACAATCCCACTGAGAAAACTATGGCTCACACAACTTAATTAGATTATGAAAACCGATCTTCTCGAAGGCATGTGGTGCCGAGGAAGGAAAAAACTGAGTTGGGTTCTAGCCTATTAAAATGGAATGAAATTATGCAGCTCACAGACTCACACACACGTTGCACCGGACATTTAGTTTCGAATAAAATTTCATGAATGCGTCTTGTGCCATAATGAGAGAAAACCATTTCACGTTGGTCTTGAACGCTGTGGCCAGTAGTAGAACTAGATATATGAGCATCAATGAATATAAACTAGTCAATCTTAGCTGTGTGTATTGGCACGGTTAGGTTTAATATCTTGCTGTATAAGTTAATTAAGATAATTTTCACCCATTTATACATCTTATTTAACAAAAATGTAACTATTTCATTAATAACTAGTTTTTATGGTGTGGGAAATTTGTTAGAGTTTTTACTTTCTTATGTTCAATTTTTTCATGTATTAGAAACTAATATAATTATCTTATTTACATAGATTATTTACAATACTGTACTGACCTCCAAAAAATTTTAATTCAGGTATTTTTTATAAAATTAGTTGTTATGTTCTTTTTTAAATTAATAAAATTATAGAGTTATGATAAATTTGTATGAGCATTTTCAGCTATCTTTCTAACGACAATATTAAGTAATTTGCTCTTTAGAGCTTGAAGACTGGTTTTGGAAGAAATGAAAACACCATTCTGTATTTTTTTTAATAATGAGTAGTGGAAAGGCTTGAAGGAAGACTGAATTGCTCGAAGGCAAAACATATTTTCTATGGGGGTCGGCTAACATTGATTAATTCAGTACTTAGCAGTCTTTCAACGTTTATGATGTCTTTCTTCGAAATTCCTAAAGAATTTCTCAAGGTTCTCGATTCGATACGTTCCAGATTTTATTGGTAAGGAGGTAAAATTACGCATAAATACTGCCTCGCCAAGTGGGACTTACTATGTCGACCCAGGGACCAAGGAGGACTTGGCATCATAGACTTAGAGGATGGTGTGTGGCAATCTCTTATCTGGAATAAATATCTGGGTTCGAGGACCTTAGCTCAAGCTGAAATCAAACAAGGAGATTCCCACTTCTGGTGTGGCCTATTGAACGTCATCGAATAGTCCTTCACCTACGTCTCCTTTAAAATAAAGGATGAGAGCCAAATAAGGTTCTACGAAGACGTATGGTACGGCACACGACCTCTTCGTGATGTTTACCCTAATCTTTACCACATTACCTACTACACTCATGATACAGTGGAAATGCAGTGGCGAAGCTACATGTAGCTTGGGGGTGCGGATGCACCCACAAAAATTCAATGATTAAGTGCTTCTCCTCTTATTTTCACCTTATATGCACCCTCCAAGAAACAAAATCATGCATCCACAAGGCAAAATACCCAAGGAAACAACAACCATCAAGTCAATAAGCAAAGATTGCACCCCCTCAAATTTCTTCTAGCTTCGCCACTGTGGAAATGGTAATGGTAATGGCCTCTATCGTTCCGTGTCAGCTCGATTAGTTGGTTCTGGAAGTAGGCATCGCCCTGGAAGCTCAAGTTTGCAGCGTTGAAGCCACCCGGTTGGGAGAAATCGAAGTTGAAGGAAACCGGTCTGGCGTGAGGTAGGTGGAAGGCGGACAGCAGCGGCAGATACAGGAGCCAAATGGAGGGCTTGAAAATTGGTGTAAGGTGGGAACAACAGCTCACGGCAACCATTATTGTTCCCGCTTCTGTCTCTCTAGAGCTCTCAACTCACAGTACGTATATATAGATGGTATTGAAAAAATGACCATGACAAACTACCAAGTATCGTCGATAATACACATTAGGTAGTATACGTAACTTCCAAGTTCCAAGCATTTTTTTTGTTTGCATGTGAAGCTTTAATTATTTTAATATAAGAGCATAGACGAAGAGATGCAGGAAATACACATTATAGCTAGAGCCAGTTTGCTCCTTAGACCTCAAAGTCTGGTTTTGGAAGAAATGAAAAGTTCTATTTTAATGGAGAGAACGATCTTACTGCATTTTTTTTCTTAATCCGAACGAACTTACTGCATTGGCAAGGGGGAACAGGCTCTGCGGTATCCCTCCCCTCATATTTGATTATTGTTATACTCCGAAAAGGGGTAATGTCAACAACAAGTGCATCATCACGTCATGCGTGATCTCTTAGGAGATTAGGTCATGCGTGATATCTTAGGAGATGAGCTGTGGCGGCCAGAGAAGTCAAAGCTGATGTTATAAAGTCCAGCGGAAAAGAACAAGGGTGATATAACCACATAAATATATATGATATATATATATATATATAGGATTTTAAAATGGTAAATATAAAATAAAATGGATAAAATTCACATTACTCTCTCCAAGTATGACCAAAGTCCAGATAACTCCATAAACTAATGTTTGGTTTATTTTACCCCTTCTATTCCACAAAAAGAGTTCATTTTACTCCTTTATTGGTATTCTAATCCCAATTTACTGATATAGACCGGGATTAAGTTGAAATGTTGTCTCAAACTCGCACATGTGTTGTCGAATATGACGAGGTAATCATTGAGGCATATAACATCATCTATGACTCGGCAATAGTGAGTGCCCTCTCACCTTTTCCCATCCCAAAGATGTTTCAAGATGCTCGGCCACAAGGAGCTCACACTCACCGATACATTCGTACTGCTCTTGTTAGATCTTCATCACTGTGATGTCATCAACCTCGCCCGCCATCAACCTCCTATAATTATAGCTCAATTGTATTCCCCATGATGTTGTGTGAGTGAGCGAAGAAAAACGGTCCATAATAGGCATTTTGTTATATATATGACAATATTGGTGTGAGGTTGAGTGAGCAATCTCTACTTAATTTCATTCACATAAGTAAATTGGGATTAAAATTATGATCAAAGATGTAAACGAACTTTTTTTATCGAATAGGAGGGGTAAATCAAACGAAACAATAGTTTAAGGGATCATCTGAACTTTGGTTAAGTAGGGAGTAAAGTTTACTTTATCCAGTTAAATTTGATCAAGTGAATGAGACGAGACTCTACGGTCAGGCATTACAAATCCAATGTAAAAACTATGGCTCACGCAATTACAGAAATAGATCAAACCAATCTCCTCGATGGCATGCGCCGAGGAGAAAAAAGTTGAGTTGGGTTCTAGCCTATTACGGCTAGTCTCGAGTGCACAGTTTCATCATATTTGAATATTTACTTTGGTAGATAAAATAGTCACTCTCAATGCACAGTTTCATTTCACGATTTCATAGACACGTTATAACATTAAATTAACATCTAGTTCTTGCATTGAGGTCGGTCAAAATGTGTTAGAATGAAACTTTATGTTTTCAATGAGAGTTTCATACCTATTAAGTGTCTCTTTCATCTTAATTACTTTGTCATTTCACCATTTTAGCTGATGTGACGTCTTATTAATGCTTATGAGACTTCCATTGAAACTGGCATAAGATGGAATGAAATTATGCAGCTCATAGACTCACACGTTGCACTGGACATTTAGTCTCGAATAAAATTTCACGGACATGCAATCCGTCGAGTGCCATAATGAGAGAGACAACCATATCACGTTGGTCTTCGATGCTGTGGCAAGTAGTAGAACTAGATATATACGCATCAATGAATATAAGCTAGTCAGTGGTACTTGTGTATTGGGCTATTGGCACGTCTAGGTATGATATCTTGCTGTATAAGTTAAGTAAGATAATTTTTATCGATTTATACTACACCTTATTTAACAAAAATGTAACTATTTTATTAATAACTAATTGTTATGGTGTGGGACATTTGTGAGAGTTTTTGTTTTCTTATGTTCAATATTTTTTACAGATATTATAAACTAATATAATTATTTATCTTATTCACATAGATCATATATAACACTGTACTTTACCTCCATTTTTTAATTTAGGTATTTTTATAAAATTACTTGTTATTATGTTCTTTTTTAAATCAATAAAACTATTGAATTATGATCATTTGTATGAGCATTTTGAGCTATCTTTCTTACGACAGTATTAAGTATTTAGAGCTCGAAGACTGGTTTTGGAAGAAATGGAAAGCATCATTCCGTAGTTTTTTTAATAGGGATAATTGCATAAACCACCCTAGATGTTGCTTAGAGTTTGAGATTTCCACCCATAAGTTATTTTGTTGCAAATCCCCTCCCCCTCCCTATGTATTTTGTTGCAAAAACCACCTCATTTGTTTCTAGTTATTTTAATTTTTTAGTGCAATAGATTGTGTTTTACCAAATTTATAAAATTTTGGGAGTATAATTTCAATCTCTTTGAGAGGGTACGTAACAAAAAAATACCATTTGAATAATATTTCAACTAGTTTAAGGTTAATTTGAATTATTTTTTCATGAAACTAAAGCGAATTATATTCATTTAAGCATTTTAAAAATGTTAAATTCAGCGTAAACATATGAAACAATTAAACATGTGTAAACTGGGTTGGTTATTGCAACAAAATGCACTAGGTGGGTGGGGATTTACAACAAAAGAATGGGTAGGAATCTCAAACTCCAAGTGACTTGTGGGGTGGTTTATGCAATTATCCCTTTTTAATAATGAGTAGAGATCTACTCTCTAAGTTCTCATGTTTATAAGACACATACTTGTTCAAGATAAATATAGTGCCAAAACATACGTCTGCAGTGGCAACAACTGCGTCACGCACTCATGTTTTATGTGATAGAAAGAGGAACTATTATTGGTAGAACGGACTGAAAACCTTCCAGCAACTGGCCATGCATGGCATTTTGATGTTTCAGCAAGCAGTGAGTCTGCCCTTATTATGCCGCGACGTGGCTAATAAGCTTCCTGCCTTTCTTCGACTGCCGGCACACCTCCCTCAGAGCCTGCGCGTTACCGTCGTCTTCCCCCGACACGGAAGTTCCAGAGCTCTGGCGTCGCGTACCCACCACTGTCCACTCGGGTTATACCCGTCATCTCTGCAACCGCGACCTTCTTCACCGCATTGCACACTGCATCACCGTACTCGGCCCGTAAGCGTGCTAACTTCTCGTCATCGTCGTCCACAACAGACTGCAAAGAATATATACAGCGTTTAGATCGCTTAGGCAATTACGCACGTGTTAAACGGGAAACAATTTGACCCATACCTTTGTTCATTGCGCCATCAACTTCAACTATCTTGAAAGGGTGCCACGAAGGCTTCCTCACTTGTTCCTCCCATTCCATGAAAATATGAAGGCCCTGGATCGGCAGCCCTTCTTTTCTGCCACCATTCCCATACAGCCTCTGGCATGCTTCTTTGAAAGGTTTCATATTCAGTTTCTCCCATTCGTTTTATCCCTATACCCGCGTTGTCCCTGATGGCCATTTCCTGAAAAATCTGGAGCAAAGGAACTATATATGAAACGGGGACTAGTTCTTTATACCGGAAGAACTTTGTGAAACATTATCACTATAACAAAACTAAACTATAGCCACGGCACCTAAAATCAAGTAGCCACGGCAAGAAAAAATGACCGTGACAAAAGTAGGTGGCGGGCTACTGTGGCCAACGACAGTTCCAATCGGCAGTTCCAATTACTGCAATGAAGATCCAGGTTAGATACAAAGTACTTCATAGTTCTTAAACGAGAAAATACTATGGTTTAGTAAAGGAAAAGTCTACTTAGCTACCGGTAGCCACATCAATGGATCCAGCTACCGGTCCATGGTCCACCCGACTCGCACGCCGCACCCCACCCGCACCTTATCCTATGTTTGCCTCGCCTTTCTTCAACCAAACACCGGAACACATGGCCGGATGAGCTAGCGACGCGGCGCCGCCGGCGGTGGAGACTGGCAGTGGTGAGGAACCCAAGAGTTGAGTTATGAGTTCGGATTTTCAGGGTAGCTCCTATCCTAAACCATGGAAGGAGGGTGGAAGGTGAGCCTGGCGGTGGGCGGACGGACCGGCGAGGCAGCGATGGTGCCGTTGGCCACGATGGCGGTAGGCGGTATTGGAGTGGTTAGGGGCAGGCGGGATCTACGTGGTGGCAGTGGTGCGGCGCCACCGGCCGCGGGAGGTGGGGGAGGGGCCGAGTGGCGGGCGACGACGGCGCCGGGCAAGGTGCCATAGTAGGGGGCGGAGGGCCGACGACGCGGGGTTTGAGGTCGGGAAGAAGAAGGGGAAGGGTGGGGGTGGAGTTTGGTGGGGGTGGAGTCGGGGTAGGTTCATTGAACCTGGGCCGCTAGCTAGCTCTACCGGCAGCCCGTAGACCGTTGATCCTTTAGTAAAATACTTTGATTTTGAAAATAAATGCTTTACGATGATTACAAGTTGTATTTTTCTCCGTTAAGATAATAGAGATAGACTTAACGTATGTTAACACAAATCTTAATTATTTTAAATGACGTACAAAGGAATTCTAAACCTGTACCACATCCATATGAGTTCAACTCTTCCACAGTGACTTTAAAGAGTAGTAGATGCTACTAGCTAATTGCTAAGCAGTCAACTTCCCTCATTATGAGAATTTGTGGCATATTCCTAGCCCATCTCATTGTTTCAGCTTAGGCCCCCTTTAGATTACAGAATTGTGTTTCCATTCTCAGTGCATTATTTCATTTTAAGTGTGACACATCAGTATTCTAATTTTATTCTGTGAAATGAAAGTACATCTATCAGTGCACACTTTATGTTCACAGTTTCATAGGCATGTCAAACACATTAAATTGTTACTAGGTGACACTTAGTTATTGTTTGAAGGCGTTGAGGATGAAAAGAAAGGCTCTCAATGCACTTTCATTTGTCTTTCATTGACTTGAAAAAAGATAGCACATGATACTTCACTAGAATGAAAGG
Organism: Chloris gayana; assembly: GCA_031894775.1. NCBI lineage: Eukaryota > Viridiplantae > Streptophyta > Magnoliopsida > Poales > Poaceae > Chloris > Chloris gayana. The sequence continues at coordinate 3,073 of JAUNZO010004821.1, read as the reverse complement.
ATTTCCCTCTCTTACATATTAATTTCATTATCATGTCATCTATTTTTCTGATGTGACAGCTAATTAATGTTAAATGAAAGATCCATTGAGAATAGCCTAATCTTTTTCATTTTCTGTGAAGTTTCAAATAGCAGGTCATGACACCTAGGTCCCCTTTAGATTACGGAATTGTATTTCTTAATGTTTTTTTTTTTTGTGAAGTTTCAAATAGCAGGTCATGACACTTAATCAGCTCCCTCGGCTGCAGTCCGCGTTTGGCCTGGTTTGTTTCTCCCTCAGCTTCCTCAAGACGTACTCGACACCTTCCTTCACCGTCGCCTTCCGCCCTTCGCCGAAGTTCCACAGCTCCGGCACGGCGAACCATCCACTGGGGTTGTGCTCGTTCATCTCGCTCAGCGCTATCTTCACTGTGTCGCACACGTCGGCACCATACTCGGCCACCAGCTGCTTCAGTTCTGCGTCATCCTCGTCAACAACTTCCTGCAATGCAATAATTTTTGACGATGTAAGATTGTGAGCGACATGTACAGAAGCATATCAATCTCTGATATGGCCAAACAGATTGACACCTTTTTAATCCCATCAGCCTCGACAGTCTTGAAAGGACGCCATGATGGCTCCATCACTTTGTACTGCCAAGTTGCCAACAACATGGCAGCTTTGATCTCTGGTTCGTCCTCTCCATGCTTCATCCGGCAGGCATCTTCGAAAGGCTCCGCACTGAGTTCGCCCAAGTTTCTTATCCCAATATCATTGCTCCTCTTCTTCATGTCCTTCACACCCTGCACATTGTGATAAACATTTTGGAGGCGGAGGAAAATCTCTCTAGGGTTGAACAGAACAATGGGTGCTAAAACATTGTAGTGCGAACGAGTGGTACCGCTATCAATTCTCTTCGTGCATCTTGTAGCTCCATGTTGGTCTGAATATATTTCCTCATTGTCACCGAACTTGACTGTTCTGAAATTTTTTCACGTTCCAGCATTTCACTCAACATCTCCATTTTGCCCTGAATTTTCGCATCCAATTTTGCAACTTCCAGCTCAAGCATCTGTTCCAAGAAGAAACATTGGGGACTTCGATGACTTTCCTTAATTGTTTTGTTTGAAAAAAAAATCACATACATGAATAATTACTGATACAGACAAGTATACTAGTTGGATACCTTTGACTTCCCATCATCAGCTTCCCTGTTGCTGCAGCTTTTCTCAGCCAGTTTTGCATCGACCAACTCAGTACTTGAGTCTAGTTGGTTCACAATAGAGCCCAAGAAAACAAAACTAAATCAGTATCAGGACTAGTTATGCTTGAAGACGACCATTTCTCATTTATAAGTGATACATTAACTGAAAAATACTAAACATAATCATCTAAAAGTTGCAGCATCAGTTTTATTGCTGAAAAGGATTTTTGGGATCCTAATAATTGCACATATATAGTTGGATAGACTTCAAGTTGCATTCAGAAAGGAGTTATGTCACAGCATAGTATACCTTCATTGCATGCCTTTTGTCGCATTTTCTTGCCTACTTCTAGATGTGCATTAAGTTCTACTGTGCTCTGCAACCTCTTGAATTCCAGCAAGTGCTTGTTTTTAACGTCAATCTGATTTTCCAGTATCTTCACAATCTTCATTGACAGAGGGTGGAAATAAAGTTAATGAGAGTAGTCAATCAGAAATTTAATTTTACCTCGATAACCGATATAACAGTTACGAATTTCTAAATTTACTAGCAGAAAAAACAAACAAAACTAGTCGATGTGGCAATTTAACAAGTTCCATAGCATTATATATCCTAATAGTTCATCCTAGTGTAATACTAACCGAAAACTTACATTGTGGTGCAGGCTCTCATACTTGGCTTGCAGTTCCTCATTCTGCTTTCTGAGACATTGCATCTCATTTGCCTTTAGAGCCAGCTCAACTCCCTGCTTCTCATTGTCCTCAAGGTACGCAAGCTCTTTCAGGTCCTCGTCCAGCTGAGACCGCAGGTTCTCAATCTCCACCGAAATCCTGAGAGAGTCCTCACTCGCCAACGCCAAATCCTCCGGCTCTGCAGAGAAATATATTACAAACATTCTGAAAGATTGAAGTGGGTATTCAGATACCCATACCTCTATTCCCAACCAAATTGTTAGAAACTCCGGATCCAGCTGCTGCTTTCCTCTTTCTGTTCACTGATTGTGTGTCAAAATCCAGGCAATCTGTAGCAGCAAGAACGAAGAACATTGTCAGAGTTGACATACTGTGCCAGTGTTGGAAAATTTATACGCTTGATTTCTCTTAATTTCACTTGCAATTTGCCCCAAGTGGGACTTGTTTCTTGAAATCAAGTGTTTAGCTGCCGCAGTGCTGCTGATTTCATTTGCTGCAATCTACCCAGACTACCACCAGCATAGAACTATCCCATGCCAAAATGTGCGAATCCAATCGAAGGATTATGCGATTGTACCACACGCACAGAAGATGGCAGCAGAAAAGGGTTGCGAGAAAATGAACCGACTTTTCTGTGGGGAGCTTGAAATTGAACGAATTGGCAACTTGATATTCGAAATGAGTGATAGATGGGGCAAAGAATCGGAGCTCCAATTACAACTAGTCGACCACAACGAACATTGGGAAAGTGGTGATCAAAGGGGAAATGGGGAAGAAAGTTTGGCTACTCACCATCAGAACCTCGATCCACGCCATGGCTCACGCGTGGACTCCCTGGCCCACTCATCTTGTTGCCTCTCTCGACGGAGAACATGGTTGCCGGGTTGGCTCCGTCGGAGGCAGAGGAAGTGAGAACTCAAGTCAAGACAGGGTTTTCAGCTTCTTGGCTAGCTTGCTCGCAGCCAGCAGCTGCAGGGGAGGGGACAACGGACAAGGGGTGAGTTTTGTGAGTTCAGTGACCAGGAGCTCAGGACATGGGCTCATGCCCCTTTCCCTTCACACATCTCAATTATTGTGGATGTATTGTTCTAGACTCCACTTCACCAACTATATTTTTGTTTCAGATACAAGCATCTATGAATCAATCGCACCACATGACTTCAAGATTGATATCTTGGAAGGGGCACGATATTCTTG
>JAUNZO010004820.1:0-83957 GCA_031894775.1 Chloris gayana | reverse complement strand
TTAGAATAAGGGAGCCACTCAACCTCTCAAGTCATGTACCATGACTATTCGAAGGATCCCTAGGGCTTGATTGAGGTAAGAAAAGTGAATCCTTCCCTCACAGTCTGAGAAGGAGGCGACCGATCATAGGTTCTACACTCGGTTCCAATAGGTTTGTTATCAAGCTATGATCATTGCCAAGAAGCAAGCAAGAAATAACATCCCGATTATGCATCGATGGATTGGTTGCGAGTACATGGTTGAGAAGGATGATCATGACTTCAACAAGATCATTGAGATGTGCAGGGCTAGGGGTATCTATGAGCTCATGGGCCTCCAATATGATTGGAATGAAGATATGATCTATCAATTCTACTTGCATCTTCTTTGGCGCCCCTCCTACATGGCATAATTCATTGGATGACTCAAGGTGTCCAAGTACAACATTTCCATGGCTAGATTCGCTACCTACTTCTTTATGGGAGCCACAAACCTTCGAGAGGAGATCATCACCAATGAGCCGGTGATGACACCTAAGGAAATGGAGTTCATGTATTACGATAAGGCCACATGCTATCTTGGTACCATCAATGAGTTGGAGAGCTATTAGTTCTATCTCAACTAGCTCTTCATAGTATCTCTCCTTCCCAAGGGTGGATTTACAACAAGATTGTGGACCGCTCCAAGAAACTCCTTGTCGATTCCGTTCCGAGACCACCCCATTTTGTGTTATGGATTTCTTAACGGGGAAGTGTGACGCTTCCCAGCTAAGCACACATGCGGCCCGGGAAATCTACTTAACTCCAAGTCGGACCAAAGTCTTGCAATGCCGTGATGAATTCTCGAGGCATGCCGCTTGGTTATCAGCCTAGATAGGCCGATAGGTAACCGCAATCGATTATCGAAACAAAACAGAAAGTAAAATGAATCGGCTATCGGTTATTCAACGAATCAACAAATATTTGAATTAAAACTGAACATGAACAAAGCATTCATACTCGTCTTGGTAGAATGGTCCCGATACATAAAGTCGTTGATATTACTATGATTGGATTAATCATGCAAATCAACACAAAAACATGTATGAATTGGCATGTTAAGATATTCAGCGATGAGGTCCGCCAATTCAGGTATAATTTAACCTAATCCATGAAGTATATTATTTAAAGCATCCAGGACATATGAAATCATGGAATTAGCAAGATAACAATGTTTAGATCAAATCTCATCCAATAGATTAAACATACAAGGAGACAAGCAAGCTATATCTAAACGTGATAAGAAATCAGCTAAATACCCCGATTGAATGGTTAAATCACTAATGCAAATTATAATCCATATTCTGATAATTATCCCTCACCATAGGACAAGTCAACTAAGTAAGAGCAAAGTAACACACGACAAGTCAGCTTGTATCACACTAATCGGTAGGTACATAATATAATCAGCAGGAACAATCCCATATGCTTAGCTAGAATAATCTAAACACTATCAACTATCGAAGGATAAGTCAACTCCAACAAAGCCATGCAAGATACATCAACTACACTATTACGATCTCTAAGGAATGGACTGAATCGGCGAAACACCTTAACCATGACTCGAGTAGCCCGATCAGCCATTGACTACCGCACGAGCATCAACAACAAGAACGAAACAGCAAGTCTATGGAATCGAACAGAGTAGGACATGTCTACTACTCCAAGTAACTTATGATCGATCGAAAAATACCGCATAACTAGCAATTACGTCAAATCTACCATTGACAAGTCGACATGACGGAGACAATGCACTTATCGGACAAAATCCAAGCCAATGTCGGAGCCCCGAGAGCTCAAGCGATTTATGAGAATTCCATTGAGAAACGCCGAGAGTTGTATTGATTGGTTGATTGTTATGTACATTGGCCCTAATTTATATTCGATCAATCATCAACCGAATCTAACTTGTCCCTAACCAACTACGACATTGTTTACTATTTCACATGACTTTTTCTAAAATAATAAACTCAAAACAGACCAGGACTCACGTAGACGCCACCTCACTCCTCGTTATACGCACTCCGACATGGCAATTTGCGGTCCCACCACTTACTTCCTCTAATTTCTCCTCCATGGGCGTCTTTTCGGTTTCCTTGTTACACACCTCCGTACACAAAAAGCCACCGGTTGGTGGATCCATATCCAAAATCCGAGATCAACACATGCCCCACCCCTCGTCCCCCCCCGCGCGTCTCGGGCTAGGGTTCCCATGCGCCGTATCATACTACCACATGATCCGGCCATAAATACACCCTTTTATCTTTTACCCTTTCTTTCCCCTTCACCTAAGTCGTCTCTTTTACCATCTTTTACTTGTGACTTCAATCTCAACCTAGCAACCAACCTCCCTCATTCCTCTAGTGCGGCTGATGATCGATCTCCTCGCTGCTGCAATAGCATGCTTCTCCGCATCCTCCACTCGAAATTCCCGATGTACATTCTTCTTCTTTCATCTTGAATACTCGTATCATCAATTTTTACGCTTTATTGTTTCTAGAAATTTGAGTCTTACTCGTACGCTTTCTTCCTTTTTCTTCTTTTTGTAGTCCCTATGTAATCAAATAGTGGTCCCTTCTAACAACAATGGCGAATATTTCTTAGGCACCATAGGAGACTTAGATCCAACCGATCTTGTTTGCTCGAAACTCGCAGCATCCCTTTCTTAGGCATCATGAACTCTACCCTCGACCCGGATGATCGAAATCTCGCTTTAGATCTTTGCCTACCAAAGTTGAGGGTTGGAGAGAGTGGTATGTGCGCGTATCCGCCTCTAAATCAGCACAATGGGATGATCTTGAAATTACCCAAGCAATCAAACTCTCCCTTGTTGATCCAACCAAAACGAACCGTTAATGATTGCAGCCTCCTACTTTTGATTTGATGCCTTGAATGCCTTTCTCTTTGGTCACGACCCATCAACTCCTTCTCCGATGGATGCATACTACCAAAATATGGGATTAGAGGATAACTCCCCACTATCACTTTAAGATCGGACCACTCGGCTGATGAAAAGGATTCATCGCCGAAAATCATAAAAGTGGCCCCATATCACATAGAGAACATGTGGCCTTTTTGATGATGTGGCTTGACCACTTCGTTTTTTTTTTTTGCGGTGTTCTTGTGCATCTACCTGCAATTTCTAGGGCAGCGTTGAACACCTAGTAGACAAATCCGTGCTTGGTGCTGCTCACCATTTGTTGCATCGAGCCTCCATAAGGCTCTTCAAGTTCAAGTCAATTGGCAATTTCGGAGGCCCTTGGTGGTTAATCAAAACATTGCTCAATATACACCACTCTCGTGTTGCCAATCGGCCCTCTTTTACTTTCAACTTTCCATCCAAATCCTCTCACGTCCCTTGGTGATGTAGCTTTAGCAATGCTAGGCCAAAAACTAAGAGATCATTCTCTCGACCACCTAGTTTGCTGCTTTTTATCAAGGCTACTAAAAGGAATTTGTAGACTGGTTCCCCGACGCTAATGTGGACTCATTCGAGGATCCTTCTAGCTTCCGGACTAGTGAGCCATTCTTTGATAATGAATCAACCTTGATATTTGCAGCTCGTATCAAGCCATGCACTCTACCTGTTGGAACTGCAATTTCAAGTAGAATATCCACCTATGAATTCTATCATCCAATTGTCTCGTGCTCGCTGACTTGGTTTTGGCCAACTGCCAATCCGTCTTCCCATAGTCGAATGAGTCCTCCACCACCAAACGGTCAATCTACCCAAGAATCGACCCGGCTCCATGATCTCGGTATAGACATTCTAGTTGGAGAGCTTTCGAATTTCATTTTCCAACCAAATACCTCCAAGCTCTTCAAGATATTGTGGCAGAATAGAAGAGACACCTATTCGGCACATGGACCAGTCGGCACTTGAATCATCTCAACCTTTCGGCGCTAGTCCCGGGGGTAAATATTCCTTTCCCCGTTCATCTCTTTTAGAACACCCTTGATCCTCAAATTAACATCTCAATTTATTAGCAGATCGTATCCGAAAATCCTCCTTCGATTAGTGCTAGTGGCAAGCCAATCGCTTATTCTCGGATGGCCAATAATCCGAATTACCTCCGTGATGCTCCAAAACTAGTAGTAGCGAGTAAAGGGTAAAGTGCTCAAAAGAAAGCAACAAAAGAAAGCAACCAACATCCTCATCTCGCCCTGGCAAAAGAATGAAGGTGGGAATACAAAGAACTTGTGTTACTCCGGCAACCCTTGTTGATGCTATAATTAAAGCTACCGAGGTAAATTTATTTATCAATAAATATTTCCTTTGCTAATTTTCTTAACCTGTACCTTCTTCTTTGCAGGAATTAAGAGCTGGTCGGAACGTAACCGACCCTCGAGGTGGAATCGGCTCAAGCAACCGATACTTCTCGGCCTCATCCTCAACCTCTCGGGGACGGACTCCTTTTCGACTCGAGCACAAAGTTGCTTCAGAAGCTACTCAAGAAACTATTGGCCCTCTTTCTACTATAAGTATCAGTCCATTTGTCGAATCCTCTTATTGACATTTCGATTAACCTTCTATTTTACAACCCAACTCACCTGTGGGTACTGAAATGACTAAAATTCGTGATCCCCCAGCAAGCCGAGACCTCCACAACTCATGAACCTACTAACACTTCCATGGAACCCACTGGATCTCATGCTAGAAACCTCGGGGTATTATACTGATTTGAAAACACCGTATTTTCTTGATACCCTCTCCGCTAAACCTCTTATCCGTAGGTTATTGATACGGTACCAACAAACTTCATGCCAGCTCAACCCTTCATTCCTCATGAAATCAGATCAAAGCTCATAGCCATCGGGATAGACCGATCCATGTCGATCTCGGGGCCTTCATTTAGAATGCAAGCGCAATTCAGGCCAGATTCGTCAAGATTAGAAACATTCTCCCTATTGCTTTGGTAAAGGCTATCCATCCCGTAGCATTTATGGAATTTCAGCTATTTGAATATATCCAATATAGCCAATAGAGCAGTCAAACAACAACATGAAATGGAAGCAAAAGCAGCTGATAAACGTGTTGACGATGAACCGATCAAGCTTTTCTACTCTTGAAGCTCAAGTGGAAAGCATACGCAATAGTATTGAGCAAGACCGAAAAGAAATTGCTGACATAGAGGCCATGCCAGTACTAAGGAGGCAAGAGCTCAAGAACAAAGAAGCAAAGTTGTCGAAGTTACTCAAAGCGTGAAGACGCAAGAGAAGACACCGACAAAATCAACTTCAGCAGAGCAAGCAGCATGGAGTTGAGTTCCACCAGTTGTAGGATATGAAGATGAAGACCTGCAGGTTATAGATGAAACCAACAATGCTCGCCGCTATGCGATTGATGCCATCAATGCGTTCCTGCAACCATGAGTCTGCTCCCGTAATGTCTTGGTCTTGTAACTTAGTCACGTACTTAATATCGACCGTCTAAACATAATATTCCTATTACATTATTTTTTATACTAAGGGTGATACAATTAGCATTGGCCATCTATAGACCATATGATCATATCGGCTTCTTGAATCCATTTGAAACACCCAACTCATTGACCGGCCAATCCTTATTATCATTATTTGTATATCGGCCGATCAATCCATAACTGCTTAATATATTTATTAGAGTAATTGTGGATTCTTGCCCCCTATGATATTGATATTGACTTCATCATCCGTGATTTCTAACATGTCTCCTTCCCAATATTTGCCCGATATGCACGACAAAGCTTCCAAGCTCGATGGGAAGAAATTGGCAGTAGCCACATGAACTGATTTATCAACTTGCACGATTTCTACCAGCTCATCAACCCACTCGTATAAGAAACCGATGAATCGTAGAAGGCACACAACGATTTACATGAATCCGATCTCTCCCCAACAACACCGCATAAGATCCCTTTCCATCAATGATGAAAAATGTTGTTGGCAATGTCTTGCTCCCAATAGTAACCTCAACATTAGTCACTCCTCTAACTTTCGATGCACGAACACCATAAGCCCTGCGTGTCATGTTAGTCTTGACCAATTCTTCTGAAGTTTTACCAATATTTCTATAAGTAGTCACTCCTTTAACTTCTGATGCATCACATTGACAATAGCTCCTCCATGGACATCGCTTGTTGGCTTCCCATTGATATGGCCACTCATGTACAAACCTTCAAGTGTAGGTCAGGAGTACAAGTGACAACTTCTCCCAATTACAAGTTTTCTATTTCTTAGTTTTCAATAAAATATATGTATTTAGTTCCAACCACATATTTACAACTGCGATTTATCTACTTATATATAAAAAACGCAACCCACTAACACCTCTTAATGACTATTTCTCTCAATCCACGTTACGCCACATCATCATAATTTATTCCAACCATTTAGATAAAGATTGATTTTAGAGATTAACACACTTAGTTCAAGATTATAATTCAAAATTAATATCTTTTAGTCCCACTACAACGGAGAGTTAATATCTTTTAGTCTCGCTGCAACGTATGGGGTTATCAACTAGTTTTGTTTAATAACATGCCTTTGATCTCATTGAGATACTTTCAGCTTTTATGAATGTTAATGTAGATAGTTATTTCTAATTTTTCTTATGACCGTTGCAACTTGGACAAGTTTTTAGATAATGGAAAACAAATTACCTAGTTTTTCCCACGCTAGGAGGTTATTATTGACTTTTAGATATCATGTTTACTATCCGTCTTATTCAATGTAGGGATATCGACGTTTCGCTGAAACTGTTCCGTTATCAAGTGAGTTATGAAACATTATTGGCCCTCTTTATTATAGCAATTGTCAGAACAAAGAAAATCTCTGTTCTTCACTGATTCACTCTTCGGCTCTTTGCATACCACTGAATTCGCTGGAATTGGCCCAAAGCCCCGTTGCGCGGTGGTTCGCGCGTGTCACGCGGACATGGGACAGAGAGAGCAGCCCGCGAGGCCCAGGCTGGCCTCTCGTGTTGGCGCCGCCGTGGAGACGTCATGGCCGGAGCTGCTCGCCCCATTCGACCTCTCCCGCCTCCGCGCCACGCTTGCCTCCCGCCCGCTCACGCCGCGCCGCCTCGGCCGCCTACTGGCGCTCCCGCTCTCCCCGGCCACCTCCCTCCTCCTCATCGACTGGTACGCCGCTTCCCACCCAGCTCTCTCTCTGCCGCTGCGTCCCATCCTCGCCGCCGACGACCCCGACCGCGCCCTGGCCCTCCTCGACGCGCTACCTCCCTCCCGTCTGCCTCCGCTCCGCGAGTCCCACCTGCTTCCTCTGCTCCGCTCCCTGCCGCCCGGCCGCGCCCTCCACCTGCTCGACCAAATGCCCGCCCGCTTCGCTATCACCCCCTCCTTCCGCTCCTACAACGTCGTCCTCTCCACGCTCGCGAGGGCCGAATGCCACACCGATGCGCTGGTGCTCTACCGCCGGATGCTCAAGGACCACGTGCCACCCACCACCTTCACCTTCGGGGTCGCCGCACGCTCACTCTGCCGTCTCGGACGTGCTGACGAGGCCCTCGCATTGCTTCGCAGGATGGCACGCTACGGGTGCGTGCCTGACGCAGTGCTCTACCAGACTGTCATCCATGCTCTGTGTGTGCAAGGCGGTGTTGCGGAGGCCACCACGCTCCTGGATGAGATGTTCCTGATGGGGTGCACAGCAGATGTCAACACCTTTGATGACGTTGTAATTGGGTTATGTGGGCTGGGACGGGTACGTGAAGCTGCCAGGATGGTGGATAGAATGATGATGAAGGGATGTGCACCTAGTGTGCTGACATATGGGCATCTCCTGCAAGGGCTATGTCGATTGAGGCAGGTGGACGAGGCACGGACGATGCTGGGGAGGGTGCCACAGGTGAATGTGGTGATGTTTAACACAGTGATTGGTGGATGTCTGGCGAATGGGAAGCTTGATGAGGCGACAGAGCTATATGCAACAATGGGTTTGAAAGGCTGCCAGCCCGATGTGCACACGTACACTATATTGATACATGGTCTGTGCAAGCTAGGGAGGCTTGGTTCGGCTGTACAGGTGCTTAGAGACATGGAGGACAAGGGTTGTCCTCCCAGTGTATTGACCTACACGACCTTGCTGCATTCTTTTTGCCGAAATGGCATGTGGGATGACACAAGAGCAATGCTCGATGAGATGTCGGCAAAGGGCTTGTCTATGAATTCCCAAGGATACAATGGGATTATATATGCATTATGCAAGGATGGCAAGATGGAAATGGCAATGAGACTCATCCAAGAGATGAAGAACCAGGGTTGCATGCCTGATATTTGCACGTACAATACTATAATTTATCATTTGTGTGATAATGACCAGATGGAGCAGGCAGAGAGCATTTTTGAAAATTTACTTGAAGAGGGTATCATTGCCAATGGAATAACTTATAACACACTCGTTCATGCTCTTTTGCGAAATGGAAGGTTGCAGGAGGTCCTCAATCTTGCAAAAGAAATGGTACTTCATGGTTGCTCTCTTGATGTTGTTAGCTACAATGGGTTGATAAAAGCCTGGTGCAAAGATGGGAATATTGATCGAAGTATGACGTTACTTGAGGAAATGAATGAAAAGGGAGTTAAGCCAAATAATTTCTCGTACAATATTCTGATCAGTGAGCTATGCAAGAAAAGGAGGATACGAGATGCGCTAGAGCTCTCTAAGGAGATGTTGAATAAAGGGCTCACCCCTGACATAGTCACTTACAACACACTCGTAAATGGACTATGCAAAATGGGATGGATGCATGCTGCTCTAAATCTTCTTGACAAGTTACATAATGAAAATGTCAATCCTGATGTTATCACTTACAATATTCTCATTAGTTGGCACTGCAAAGCCAGGTTGCTTGATGACGTGGTTATGCTTCTAAACAAAGCAGTGAGTGGGGGAATTATTCCTAATGAACGTACATGGGGAATGATGGTACAAATTGTTGTTAGACAGCCGGTCAGTCTGGAAGGGTATTGAAACCGGTTTATTCTGTATTTTCTATGTCATAATGCCTGTAGTCTGGACAGCTTCCTGCAAATTATGGATCAAAACAAGTACATCAGAGTGTTTCCCATGCAAGTTGAGCTGGTACATACCTCTTCTCTTCTTGTTACAAGCTTGTACTTTCCAGGTTACATGTGTTGATCATTTACATTATTCAGTTGTCTTTCTTTATAATGCCATATGTATGAGTAATGTATCATGAGAATATTCATATTTCCAATTGTTTGTAATATAGAAGTGCTGTTTTTTTTCTTAGAAATTTATGACTGTTGTCTTGTGAATTTTTTATGGACTAGATTTACGGGAAGTACCTCTTGGAGGAAAGAGTTTTTCAGAGATGGGTAGGGTTTTGCCTTCTAATTTGTCTACACTTCCACGGATGGACTACCTCCCCTATAGGATTGACTCCCAGACAACTCTATATTGGATCGATTTGGACAGAATCCAATATCATTACATCTAGTACTTTCTTTTTAACTTAATACATTAGTGTTTATTTATCTTTAGTTATTCGCTAATGATCACGCCTAAACAAGTTGGACATGGCCGTTAGCCAATTTTTTTCAGACATCTAATCTCTGTGTAGCATATTCTTTGTTCTGGTCCATCCTATCTAGGTCGATGGTGAAACAAACACTGGACTGGGTGGCCTTGTCTAAGCCAATCCAAGCCAGTTCTAGGAAACAAACACAACCTAATATTATATCATCATCAAACTTTACTTTCTTAGTCTTTTTCAAAATTCATTGAGCTCGCAAGCAATTTGTAATCTAGCTCGAGTGGATCCCAGCTACGTAGAAACAAGTCATGTCTAGCCACGAGCTCGCTTCGAGCTTTTCATCCACCCCTAGTCACCTCTTGCAAGCATTGCACCGTCATAGTGAATTCCAAACAAGATTTCTTTAGCAATAGATTCACTTTGGGTGCTCTAAATTACAAACAATCACACTTACAAATGGGTACAAATTTGATACAGTTATGCATGCCTTTTTTACAGAGCTTCATACAGTATGTCGCAAATTGATTCATGTACAACACAAGAAAGATAAAACCTATCAACTGTTCTTTTATTTTATTTTGTTTTTCATGAGAATAGAATTATTTGTATCAAACAAGATTATCTTGATAAATATTAGACAAATTATATGCACAAGCTTAACCATAACTTGTTCTTATATGTACATTTTTTTATGTAACTTATACATATAAGTTCAGAAAATAAATGAAACTCATAAATTCTGGTGACAAATTAAATATATTATGATAATTGTAATTTGTACACATAACATTTGATAATAACTTGGAACATATGACTTTTGAGAAATAGTTTACTAAGTATTTAACTTTAACTGATTAGTTACCGTAAAACTATATATATAATATACATGCATGACTTTTACAAATATAAATTTTAAATATGATTTTAAAATTACGTAAAAGTACATAATTATTTGCTTTCATGATCATAGCCTGTTTATGTGCGTGCACACAGGCTCCATAGGAGAAGGGCAAAGACAACACACACAGGACAAGTGCAAGCATGTGCGACACAACAGTCGCGGAGCAACATGTTTTATACGTGGTACCCTGTTCCCACATGTATCCCACAGATGCTAATCCAAGCTCCTAGCTACCGCGTGCTGACCGTAGCAGTGCGCAACAAGCGCTCACTTTGGGCTGACAGTATGATGCGACATGTGGGTAAGAAGGCGCGCGAGACTTGCGGACTCAGCCAGCCCAACAAAGGCCAACTCGGCCAGCATCGTACCTATTCAGAGGACCCATAGTAACATCCAGTGGGGAAACCACTTGTGATGGAGCTCAGAGTGAATTAAAGCTTTTTCATCAGAGGGTGAGTTCATTCCTAACTCTTATTTTGATGTGTCTACAACAAATCTTTTGGTTGTTAAACATGTTATATTATTATTTGTTGGAATAAATCTAAGACAAAAATGAGAATCAGTCTTATTAGAGTACTTGGTTACACATATCTGGATGGAAGTAGGAATGAATTGGATACTACAGATCATCTGGCTGAAGTGAAAGAAATTACTAGCTATTCAATGTGTAATCTATTGTTTGATCTAGCAACTAAAACCAAAGTGAGTACCTGTCAAGAGCTTCCATTTTGGTATTGAGACATAGAAAAAGAAAAAAAACTAGACCTACGGAGGGTAAGACGACCCCGAGCATTAATTTTAAGAAGAAGACATTCTCACAAAGGTCAAGAAAACCTCCAAACCCTCGTGCCCCCGTAGGCCGGACCACCATGGGTTCCCGTTGCTTCCAGGCGTCTAGGCGCGGCCTTGACCACATGCTTTGGTGCGGGGAGAGGCAAGGGGATTTTTTTAACCCAGTCCGGAAATTCGCTCCCCCGGGAGTCGAACCCGGGACCTGGGAGGTGCCACTCAGGCACTTTACCAGTGAGGTAAGCATAGAAAAAAAAAACAATAGAGATTACCAGATAGATAAATACAGGAAATATGGCCTTTGGTGTGGAGGAGATAATACCAAAAATGAGAAGTGTTTAGTTGCTTGGAAGAAAGCTACAAGACCAAAAGAAGATGGTGGACTGGATATTCTTGATCTGGACATCCAGAATTACTTATGAAATTCCTCCATAAATTCTATAATTGGCTAAATATACCTGGCTCAATCTTACTTGGCAAACCTATTATTCAAATGGTAAAGTGCCTCACCATAGAAGGCCTATGGGCTTTTTCTGGTGGAGGGATGTATTTGGTCTCTCAATGACCAGCATAGAGCATTAACAACTTGCGAAGTAGGTAATGGGAAATTGGTTGCATTCTGGTGTCATATGTGGGATCTGGGATTACCAATGCTCTCTTTCCAACAATTATATTAGTTTTTCACTAATACACTAATCCAGTAGAAAGAAAGATTTTCCCTACCTCTCTCAATGATGGCTTCTGGACAGATTTTTCATGTTGAAGATATGTTAGACACTATAGTCCTGCAGGCTGATATTTTGATAAATGGTGTTATACCTGGGGTAATGGACATTTCTCATCCAAATTAGCATACAAGGTAATTAAAGGCTCATTACCAGCTCCCTTCATGTGGACCTGGACAACTTCTTGCAGAGGACATGAGTTTTTTTTTTTTTTTTTTTTTTTTTTGTGGTTATTACTACATGATAGATTGAATACCGGGAACATTATGAGGAAGAATTAACATTTGGACAACTATTCTTGTGTTCTCTGCAACATAGGGCTGGAGGAAGACCTGGACCACCTATTTTTCACCTGTCCTTTCTCGCAATGGTGTTGGAGAATTATTATATTTGCATGGGACATGAATTTGGAGGTGGTGGACAGAACTGAAAATTGTGATGCGTTGAACCCATTGTCAATGTACAGAGAATTACTTATCGTTGCAACCTTGTGTATTTGGAAGCACAGAAACGACATCATCTTTGACCATAAAAGAGGATCAATCGTTAACTGGAAAAGGGAGCTTCGATCAGAGATGGAAGTCGCTACCATCAAGGCCATGGGCCAAAAGAAGACGGACCTTCAAGCTTATCTTCTTTTAGTCTGTTCCCTATTTCTTTCGACTTTTGTTAAAGTCACCCTCTGTGAAGATCCTTTTTTTACCTTTTATTTTTTGTAAATAACAAATGTACATTTAATCTAATCACAAAAATGAGAAATACATGTAGGGGATTCCCCTCCTGATTTACAGCGAGTCGTAACGTTTGAAGATTTGAGTTTGGCTTGCCATAAATTTTAGTCTTGGAAGATAGTCACATTTGTTTGCGAAAGGGCCTTTACCTTACTAGTAAAGTGCCTGAGCAGCACCTCCTAAGGGAAGAGAATTTTCGGACTGGGTTAAAAAAACCACTTGCAAAATGTGTGGTCAAGGTCGTGCCTAAACACCTGAAAGCAACATATATCCATGGTGGTCCCGGCCCAGTTTCTCACATGGTTGCAGGCCTACATGTAAGGTGGGGTGGGGAGGGGTTTTCTAGAGTGTGAGATGGTCAATGCCCGGGGTCGTCTTACCCTCGCAAGTTCAATTTTTTTTAATAAAAAAACCAACTTATAAGAGCATAATCACAGTGGATTAAGTTTAAAAAAATTGCATGTTAAGAGGAATCCAGATATACTACTTGAAAGAACTAAAATTTAAAACTGAAGAAAATGTGGAGCGCTCATGTTTGGATGATGAGAACATTTTCATTGAGGAAGATAAGGTGTTTGCTTCACTCGGGGCGGGGGCCATAGAAGAGGTAGCAATATTTCTTTTGAAGCAATGTGAAGCTGGAAATGAGGAAATTTCAGTTAATGATGAAGCTGAACATAAGCTAAGGTTCGCCAGTGACAAGGAAAATCCCAAAATCAGAAGGTTTGCCATTGAAAAGGAAAATCCAAACATGAGGTTGGGAAGACCTTTTCTATCATTGTGGATTTCAGGATGGCTCTAAGGCAATATGTGATCCTGAAGGAGTTTGAGATGGACAATGATAAAAAGAAGTATAGGGCAGAATGCAAGCAGGTAGTGGCCTTGGAGATTGTTGCTAATAACCTTGTCTGTCAATCAACTGTTGAGGTGTGTATATTGTCTATTTTACCTGCATATCCGGTTTACTTTGTCTTCTTCACATGCATTTCAGGTTTAATGTGTTTAATGTCTCCTTTTTTTTTGGAAGTTTTCCTTTTCTACTTACGGGACACGGAAAGTTTGTCGTGTGCCCATTGCACATGACAAAGAGTTCACACGACAAAGCTCATACGGTAAACAAGCTATTGGCAAAGCCGGCTTTGCGGCGTGCCTTATTTCGGGCACACGGCAAACCTTTTGTCGTGTGTCATTTTGCACCATTTCCACTGCTCCACATTGACACATGTGACTATAATCCATTTTGATTCTATACATATTATAACTGATGGAGTATAAATTGCTTATTTAAACCCCTTAACGAATTTAAATTAAAAAAATTATCAGCTATAAAGTTTCATAAATTTTTGAGATCTACAACTTTTATTTTGGTAGTTTCTCTATCTGAGATTGTTTACAAAATTTGAATTTTAAATTTGAGAAATTCATACTTAGTTTTGGTTGACATGATGTTTTCAAATAAAAAAGTTTAACCAAAAATTTTTATAACTTTTTGAGATCTACAACTTTTATTTTTATTGTTTCTCCATCCGAGGTTGTTTGGAAAATTGAGAAATTCAAATCGTACATTTTTTGGACAAAATTAATTCAAATTAAAAAAATGAGAACTACAAAGTTATTTAACTTCTGAAGGTCTACAACTTTTATTTTGGTAATTTTTTTCATCTGACATAGTGGTAGTAACATTTGTTTACAAATATTATTATATCTGTTTTCTAGTTTTATGAAACTATATAAGAGATGTAGATTTTATGAACAATGTTACAAATCATTTCGTCGATGAAGAAATCACCAAAATAAAAGTTATGGGTCTTCAAAAGTTTTATAGTAGTTCAAATTTGAATTTTGTTTAGGGCTTCAAAAATTTGATTTGAATTTATCTTTGCCGAGTGCTAAAATAAAAACACATGGCAAGGAGGACTCTTGCCGTGCGCCATTCTTTTTGACACACACAAAGACTTTGCCGCATGTTTTTTTTAGCACACGGTAAACAAAATCTTTGTCGTGTGCCTGAAAAAGAAAACACACCGCACACACGGCAAAGATTGATCTTATTACCATGATTCCAAATGAGCTTGTATGTACGGGCACTATCAAGTTGGTGAGTTTAACGGAATCAAAGAAATGGGTTTCAGATCGATAGTTTGTTTTGTTGCTGAGAAGAAAAAACATGTAAAATTGTCTCCCCAAGCTCTATAACTAGAAGAATCATTAAATTTGGTGCAAAGCAAAAGCTGAGGATGGTCAAAACAAATGAAACGTTTGTGTCAGTCAATTAACTGAGCAACATTCCTTGGTTCCAATCATGGGTATATAAAACGTTATAACAATGAACGTAAAAGATATGATTCGTACGCATAACAGAAAAGGCACTGGCTTTAGGATATATAACATCTTTTCATGGATCGGAGCCACTATAATCATCCATTTGTCTTTTTTGTTCTCAGCCTGTAGCCATGATACCATCTGCTAAAGTCATGGATCCCCAAATGGGTAACTTATTATGAGTGCTATCCTCAGTTCGTGATGCTATTGGGAATGCCGCTGCCCAGCGGCCCTGGCACCGTGGTCGGTGCGAGCCGGGTGTACGGCAATTTCACCGTCCCTGCCCTGTTCTTGAGAGATGGGTCTCCGTTTCTCCTGTTGATGTTGTCAACGACAACTTGCAGACTCGACCGGAACCGGGACAGCGCCTCGGCAGCACGCTCGTCACCGGTCCACCACTCCATCTCCGGCCGTTGTCCCAGGTACACCTCCCCGTTGAGCGTCATGGACAGCGCTGTCATAGCCATGACCCACAGAGCCTCCTTCCTTGGCGTGATGCTCTCCAGAAAATCGGCTTCGGTGACCTCAACTCCGGCTTCCGGCATCAGCCGGGACGTGATGGTTGGTCGGTTGGGAACGAATCCCAGGTGCGTGTACTGGCCGAGACCGACGGCCGCATGGAATGCAGAGCCCAGCCAGATGATAGTGGTGCAGATCTCTTCAAGGTTGGCGACGCAATCCAACGACGGCCACCAGGGCGCATCGCTGAGGTCGCCATGTCCGACGTGCCTCACCTCCATCCACCAAGCCTGCAGCTCGTTGTCGCTGGTTACAGCTCTGTCGTCGGTGTAGTAGATGGCGCAGTAGTCCGTGACCCAGTTCTTGATCGCGATCCAGAGGTCCAGACCGTCCACCGCGAAGGGGTAGTCCTTTATGAGCAGCTCCAGTTTCTCCGGGTTCCTAGGGTCACCTTTGGCCAAACCTCTACAGAAATTGCAACAGGAAATCAAGACGAAGTTGCTTGAATGCTATATGATAATCTCTTTACAATTTTCTGTATTTCTGAACACAACTCTTGAAACAGTAGTTTGCAAATGAGAAGCCATGCATGTACACAACACAAACCTCTTGATCAGGTCACTTGGGAGAGGAAGGTCTGTGAAGTTCCAGTTTCTGTATGCCTGTGAGGACATCTCCAACCCATACTTGCTGGGGAGATAGATGACCTCTTGTACGCCTCGGAAAATTTCGCCATTCTCTCTTCGGTCACCCGAGCCGAAAAGGATCTGCCGTGCTGTAGTATTGATGTAGAGCGTTTTACGGAAATGCGGCTTCAAGAGTTTATGGATAGGGTGCAAAACGCTCAGTTGCCTGTTGGTTGCAATCGCCAACGGCTCCATGGTCGCATGAACGTTTCTCCTACATCAATCGCCCAATAATAAACATATATCGCAACACACACACTATATATATATACATATTGGCATCATATTTCTAGAACTGGGAAGACGTTGGAGAAATACCAATGATAGACGAAGTTGTTCTTGCAGGTATCGTTCACGGTGGCATGGGCTTTGGCGAGGTCCCAGATGGTGAACCTGTCCGTCACGATGTCCTCGTCTCCCGTATCCGGTGGAGTGTACACCGTGCTCACAGCGCCTAGCTGCTCGTCTTCCGGGTGCGGCAAACTGAGCTCGATCGCGAGCGGTTTCAGAGTCGAGTCATCATTCAAGAACAAAATGGTTCTTGCCGCGTAGGCCTTCCTCGGTGAAATTTCGCCCCTCTCCGCTTCGCCCGGCAACTCGTTGATGCGCTTCAGGAATGGCATCATAAAGTCGTGATGATCTACAACGTAAAGCCTCCTGTCTTGTATAGCCTACAAACACCAAATCAAAGCAATGTGGATCTTCGCTTGACCTTTTCATTTTTAAGAAAACAAAATTCTTGGAATCCTCAATATAGTATACCTGTTCTACTGTCATGCCACCCATATTCTTCGCAATCTGATCTGTGGTTATCTTGCTGTCCTGGTCGCCATACATGCGTCGATCAAGCTCGCTGGTAAGAGGGAACTCCGTGATTCGCTTGATGCACACTGGGTTAGCTCCCGCGAGCATCTGTCGAGCGAATTCTTTGTCTGTCCGCCAATTCTTTGGGTTTACTGCAGCCACAAGTGAACATCATTTGAACCAAAATGTACTTGACGCTACCAATAAGGTGTGCCAAGACACTTGCATTGTGAGGCTACCTGAAATTACTTGCGGGACAGGGAATTTCCCTTTTGCCTGGTCGTGCTGGTCAATTTCATTATTGAGGCCGAAGAGGCCGTAAATCTCAGTGATGGACTTGAAGTGGCCATCTACGTTCGGAAGGATTGGAGCCGGCACAACGGGCTCCCCGACACGCTCGTCACACGGGAGATAAACCTGTTGGCCCATTGGGACCCTGCTCTCGGTCAGAGGATCTGCAGCACATATAATAGGAAAGTAATATTAATTGTAATGAAATCTTCTTTCCCCTAAAATTATTTTAACAGGTTATTTTTTTGCAAGTATTTTAAAAGATTTGCCTTGTGGTATTGAAAGAAATACCGCATCGTTGTAAAAAGTCACTTTGTATTTATCATAGATTTTTCTATTGTGCACCTATCAGAGTATTAGAATAGGTCAACAATAAGCAATAATACAATGTACCATGGAAATAAGTAAATGTAAAATAAAATAGTACAGTAACTTCTCATAAAATAGGTCAATTATCAGAAATATGCATAATCGAGGAAAGATTCCCGCAACTAGAACCATGCCTAGTAATGTCTGGTTTTATACCAACTTATGTTGATTATTTTATCACCAGAGTTTATGTAGTACTATTGGATCTTTCATACGCTAACCAATTTTATTTGCCAATTGAGGAAATAAAACAAAGATTGTGGTCACCACTAGCATAAATTCAAAATTTGTTTGACTTCATCTGAAAACTATATCTCAACGATGACATGTACTCCTGGACCCAGTCCGTCCTTTTGAAAGAGGGCAATGGCACCACCTCGTGGTTAAACATTTGGGTATATATATATTTTGGTTCTCTGACTTCTTTTTTTCTTCTTATTTTTGAGAGCTGCAGCAGCCCTCTTAGTTTCCTCTAAACGTACGCATTATTTGATATAATAATGCCTGTTAAATCCATATATAGATGTTCAGATAGCAAATTACCTGACTTAGACGGTGGCCGGCCAGTCTTGATACGACGAGGGTGTGGGTACTGTTGCGAACCTCCAAGCACGGGGCGCGCCAAGTCCTTGCGCAAGTCAGGATTCCCGAGGTCATTGTACAGCGCGTAGTCGTACACGCGGTCCCACTCTTGGAACGGCTTCTCGTCACCGGGGGAGCGGTCGTCCCCTCGCAGCAGGCGAAGCTCATCTTCTCTGTATTTGAGCAGCGCGCTTGGCGTCTTCTCCTTAACATACGCCTGCGAGGAAAAAGAAAATTTCAGTTGACGATCGAGTTGGCATATATTTCTACTAATCGCCTCGTCTGCTCACGTGGTTGGTGAAGAAGAGGCGATGCGAGTGCTGCCCAACGGGGTAGACCCATCCGTTGCAAGCGAAGTGGACGTCGCCGGCCGACGGAACGGAGCAGCTCAGCCGTACGAGGTATACGGGGAAGGCGGAGTGGTTCTTCACGACCAACGCGCCTGGCGTAGTGTTCTCGTCCCAGGGAAGCGTGGTGTCCAACTCCTCCGTCTCGCCACCACCGCGTATGACTGCGTTCAGCAGCGTCTCCTCACCTGCAATTCCACGACCGTCTTTCCCTGCGTCACCCGTGCAAAGCAAGAAGAAGGGTCAAGCTGCTGAAATGTGGATTATTTCCTAAAGGTTGTACAGTGACCATACCGGTGGCGGTAGCGCTGACAAGCTGGAGGGAGAGGCTGAGCCTGCTGCTGGGGGATTCGGCTGTGCACATAAGCAGGACTTTGCCTTCCACCCGTACACTGCTGCCTGTGGACGACGAAGACTCTGCACTGCCGGCCATGGCGCGCATGGGCACCCAACGTGGCTTTTCACCGGAGGCCTGCACGAGGAGGGGCGTGCAAGGAAGTCTTCCTGCATCGGCAAGCCCCGGCGCTGCACGATCGGCCGGCATCATGCGTACCATGCTAGGCTTTGTCGTTGTTGCGCCGCCATAGGATGGGGCGATTGAGGAGCGGCGGCAGCACGGGTTTATCCGTGGGCAGCTGTATTGCCGGGGATGCATCTCCGGCGGAAGCAGCTCTCGATCGGGGTTCAAAGCACGATTTTTTAGCAGAATTAAATTGTGTTCTTCAGGATATATAGTTGCCCTCCAAGGATTTATATATAGATACCCATACACCAACGCACATGGTACCTTGCCATCAAAAGGCTGGACCGTCCTCAGAAGACGCTACTCTGCACCGAACTGCATGTGTCGCCTGCCAAAAACCGATTTTCATTACGACTCTGGACTCTGCCAATGTTTGTTCAGTCTAGCACACAGGACCCACACATCAGCAATTAAAAACAGTAATACTAACTGCCAAGGTGGGTTAAACAATTGATCTTATTATTTTTCATCTCTCCTTCTTTTTCTACTCACAGATAGTTCACTTATTTATTTTCTCTTTCCATTTTGTTCGCTCCGTGCAGTGTATACCGTTCGCTCATTGAAACGCCAACGCATGATTCGGTTTATGTTGTTGTTGCTACTCTAAAAATCTATCGTGCCCTAGCTAGTGACAGGTATGTCTAGAAACTTTATATGAATGTCATACGTTGAACAAAATCGATTCCTTTCTCATTTTATTGACGTGTGTAGTGTATATAATATAACTCCGTCCACATATGTTAAACAGCGCATCCATATTTGTATCATGCCGTCTCAGTATTGAGCGCACCCATCACATGGAACACGGAGATTGGGGAAAGTACAGCCAGCATAGTATTCTCTCTCCGCTATTTCAAGGCTCATTGCTCAACACACTCGCTGGTCAAACGATCAATACTTTCCATGGTGGATTGAGTGTCAAGACTCAAAACTTGGCATCTTATCTTGCAATTTGTGTAGCAATGTATAAGGATGTAGGGAGTAAGTAAAACAACCATGAGCATAATCTCAGGGCTAACTGACTAGTGACTCCTTGCGCAAAACACAAAATTAATAGGTTAAAGATACAAATACTTTCAATTTTGAGATTGCGCTATTCCATTGTTTATGAAGTTACATTCATAATTCACTACAACTATAATTGAATATATCAACTTGCCACTCTCAATGGGAGTTTCATAAGTATTAAATGAGGCGCCACATCAGTTAAAGTGATGACATGGCAAGGTAATTAATATGAAAGAGATGAAATGAGTGAAACTCATTTGGCACTGTTTCATAGGTATGAAACTCTAATGAAACTCCCATTGAGAACAAAAAGTTTCATCATAACATATTTTGACCAATCTCATTGCAACAAATACATGTTAATTTAATGCTACTGCTTGTCTATGAAATCGTGAGATGAAACCGTGCATTGAGAGTATCTATTTCATTCACCAAATCATATCTCTAAATCTGATGTGGCACTCTTGGTAAGTGTGAGATGAAACTACTGTATACACTGAGACTTGCTTATATCCGCTAAGAATTAGAGTAAGCCATTGACTCCACTTGATGCATGTAAATACTCATCAATTATGGACCTAATCAATGACGCGCGTCGACTTCAAGACTTTGGATAATGATCAACAATCGTTGCGTTGGAAGTTGCACAAAAATATGTAGAACTCTAGAGAGAAGGTTAATCTATTTGCTCTCGCGGCCAGCCTGACACTTCGTCCAGAAAAGCATCCAACTTGTGTATGTAACCCCATCCACTCATTAGGTAGGTTTTACTCTGGAGAAATATAATCCACTGCTCTCGCGGCCGGCCTGATGCTTCGCCCAGAAAATCATCCAACATGCATATATGAAAACATTGTGACCCCATGCAATCATTAGCCTGTCGCTTACACAAGTTGACGAAATGGCTACTAAAGAAACTCAGCAACACTGTCATAGTCATTTGGCAGTCACTGCAAGACGTCTTAGGGCAAGTATAATAAGGTCTAGTCAGCTAGCTAAATGATGGTCCATGTCGTTAAAATCCTAGGTGGATGAGTGACAATAGAGGAAAGAGAAGAGAGCTGGCGTTTCACCAGTCGCCCGACTGAGACCGAGCCCCAAGGAGAAAAAGGCGGCATGCAGCCTGATGCCTATATATTGGTGGCTCCTATCCAATGGTTAAATTACACGTGCAAGGAACAAATGCTTAGCTCATCGATGCAAAAACGCAATAAGGCAATGAAATAGCGAAACTACTATACGGGGTAGGAGAAAACGCTGGCATTTAGCCAGCAGCCGACTCTATTATCCTTGCTCTTAATATACACAGATATCACTGCAAGAGAGCCAATTTGTAATAATGAACAGTTTCATTTATTGGTTTGCGCCTCTGCGGCTAGAATTTCTAATAAATTCCCTTTTCATACATACGTACATACAAATATGAGGTTCGATTTTGTGCGATTCGGTTCCATTTGAGGCGAATTGTGTAGTACGACTCCTTGCGATCTCTATTCTCCAACAATTCGCAATGGATTCCTCTACAATTCTACTCGTGAGCACTGGTTGCTGCCTCCTCTCTACCCAGATGTTTGTACAATGCCTTCAATTTTTGGTAGGATCTGAGTCCGTTGTGTTTGCTGGCTCTGGATTTCTTTTTTAGTTGGACATGAGTGTTTCGTTCATGTATAGTAGAAGATTGAAGCAATTCAGTTTCGTTTGAGGGGAATTTTTTGTTTCTCTGGCAATTGTGGTTTGTTTAGCAAGTTGCTCCCGAGCAGGGGTGCAAGAACTACTTTTAATTGCTAAGTAATTTTGCACTATTCAATTTGGGATGGGTCGTTGACTTTGATTTGGTTTGTTCTGAGTCAATTTCTGTCATAGGAGTGGCCACAAGCATCCTTGCAGTATGGTTTATTTGTACTAAAGAAAAAGGCGTTTTGGATGCTTGGCCTGGTTACGCCCTGCTCGTTAAAAACACACATGACAGCAACATGGGTTCACATGGGTGAATTTGACAGGTATTTCCACCATTCAGTAATTTCTCCATCCTTGACAATGGATTAGTTATTTATCAGGCATAATCTAGTTATTATACTCCATCTAGTTACATGAATATTCTATTATGTAAATGGGTTCCTGCTAGTTGTTTCATACAATGTAGTAATTTTTTTGGATGTGTTCTTTTCATTGAATGGTGCAAATCTTCTAGTACTACAACAATGTTAGATACTGTTGAAGAATCATATCACCAGTAATTTAGATGAGCTATATATAAGAAACAGATTCACATGAGCTATATGTACGCTGCTTTTTAACCACCAGTAATTCGTTTTCCTCAGTGAAGTATGCAAAAATTCTAGGCAATGCTAAATATGAAAGGGCTAGCAAATAAGTGAAGTTACGCAAACAAAATGGTCAGCTTCCAAGTCTCATACCAAAAGAAGACAAACTTGACCCAACTCACCAAATTACTTGTTGCAATGTACCGGTTTATCATATAAGTGTAGCATATTTGGCTTTGGTAGGTATGATCAATGCAAGAGAGCAATATTTGCAAGGATAAGAAACAAGATGTTACAGTTTTCCAGAAAAAAAATGAAGTACACTAGCTATGTTGGAGTTTACTTTTAGAGAGCAAAGCATATTGTCATGAAGCAAAACACCACCAATAAAGCAAATAGAGTTCATAAAATTGGTTGTTAGTTCCAAGTTAATTCAAAATTCAGCGGGGAGGGGGGGGGGGGGGCAATTATATGCAATGGATCATGCAAGTTCCAACAACAATAGCAACTTTCATCATATCTCTATGTGACATCCCTTCCGGGACACTCAGGAATCAGTACACGGGAACACTCGACGAAGCGAGTTACAACGGTGCATCATTTCGTACAAGCCGGGATATATACATCATGGTATAATATAACCAGGTTTTCGAAATACAAACATTTCACGGTGGAAACTTATTACCACAATGGAGTTTGAAAACATATAAAGAGTCTTACAACGGAAATTAATTTACAACCAAAGACAACTTAAACATCTAGCGTGATGTACTCGAGCCCGTCGTATACCACGAGCCTCGTCCTTCTTGGTGTTGGGATGTGTTCCCACTGAAGGGAACTATCCTTAGGACATTGCTCCTCCTCCGGGAAACTACAGTACGAGTCATGGGGGTTATGACTCATGGCCTGAAAAACATAACGAACGAAACCCCGAGTATTCTAAAACTCAGCAAGACTCGACCCGTCGACAGGCACGCTAAGGCTGACGCCTAGTATGCAAAGGCTTTATGGCTGTGGGTTGACTCACTTGCGAAAACAGTGCTAAAAGTGGATCCTTACTTTCAAGTTTTAGCTTAATATTAGCAGAAGTCAGGAGATACTAGATGTTAGTTGTCTGCATTAATAAACTTAGACCAGGGCTTCCTGCTATGCTTGCATGAGATCTTCTTTGGGTAAGTACAGTTCACATTATGACCTACTTTCAGGAAACTAGCAAACAAATATATAGTCCAAACCGCCAAAAGCGCGTAGAGTGATAAAAGAAGAGCAGATACTAAACATAACAAGCCTCGGATCCCTGAGTTCCTGTGGGATATTAAGCAACTACTCATGTAAGTCATATCGCATCTAGTTCAATACTATCAGCATCACCAGGAAAAAACTCATCACAACAAATAAAGATATCAGTTAATACCCCTCAAACATAATTTACCTGGTAGTAATCCTTTCATGACTAAACCGCAAATTATGTATTGCAAAAATCACTACCATGAGCTAGTAACAAAATAGAACTTTACAACATATGTGTCACTAGACTTACCTTACGGGTATACATTGATCGGAAGAATGATTTGTCAAAGACATGGTGGCATATTGAAGACGTATGACCGGTCGGGAGGGCCCATAGGGGAATCCGACCGATACAAGATACTAGAAGGTTCCATATACCGGTATGGAAACATAGCGGACAACAAGACTGATGTAATCCCAAGGAAAGTACAAAACCGACTGAGTAGGACTCTGATTTGATAAGGAAGCTTAGAGATAGAGTTTCTAAGTATGTAAATCTTGTAACCGAATAGGATTCTGCATGTAACCTTGCTTTTTTGGATATATAAGGCGGGGGCAGGGACCCCTACGAGGACAAGTTCTACAAGTTAGAAGATCTTACGCGATAGCAATCTGCTAAGGCAATACAAAACAAACAGGACGTAGGGTATTACTCTCGATTGAGGGGTCCGAACCTATCTATGGCCTCCTTTAGAATGCAGGATTGTATAGAAACGTAGGTATAGGAAAAACATAGGATTGGATTTAGCTATGAATGTCAATCCTGAAGGAAATAAAAATGCAGAAAACTTCCTATGGAGCCTTTGGATACAACACAGGAAAAACACAGAATTAGAGGAGAGAGAGACTCAAAAGAATTTTACATGAGGTTGGACCTCATGTTAGGAATCCTCCAAAGTTTGCATGAAGGAAGCTATCCTATAGGAATTCCATAGGAATTTTGAGGTCTCCATCCTTTGTTCCAAAGGGTGACATAGGAAAGTTTCCTACAGGATTCTAATCCTATGAAATTCCTCCATTTTTCCTTTGTTCCAAAGGGAGCCTAAAACTCTTGTGTGTTCTTGTGTTGCACCATCCAGTTCCTGGTTCAGTACGGGACTAGGTAGTTTATTGCCGAGATAAAGACTCGATATTTGGCACGCCGGGTAGGGGTTTTGGCGAATTTGTTGTCATCTTCGTTCGACTTCAACTTCGCTTTCGGCTTCGCAATCCGTTTTGGGTCTTTGGACTTTGAGTTTGATTTCAAAAAGCTTCAGATAATCAATCGCGATTGCAATCTGGTCGCTGCTGTTGAAGCATGATCATCAGAGACAATCCTGATCTTTACTTCGGATTACGACAAGTCCGGCGCTGCCGACCTTACGGCGCGATCAACCGGACCGGTCGAGTTTCCCTTTAGACTCGACCAACCAGGCTACGACGACGATGACGAGAGGTTTGTAGGGCGACGACCATTGCAATGTTGACGACGACCGATGTCACAGGGCAACAACGACCGATGCTGCAGAGCGACGACCACCGTCGCGACGATGCTTACTGGTGCCACAAAGCGACGATTGGTGTCGAATGACGATCGATGTCGTGACGACGATGACCTATGTCACCGCGAGAACAACGATTAGAACGACATCGGCGATGACGACGATGACGATGACTAGTGCAGTGGGGCGACGACCGATTAGTTACATCCAAGACCGGTGTTGCGGAGCGATGAGATGACTGTCGTCGCGTTGATGATGACCGGTAGTAACATTCAAGACTGGTGCTGCGGAGCGAAGATCGGTGTAGTATGACGATTGTCGTCGTGACGGTGACAACCGAACAATTACTGGTGCCACAGGGCGACAACGGGTACAGATACGATGACCGCCACAACGATGACGATGACTGGTGTCGCGAAGCGACGATCGATGTCGAATGACGACCAATGCCGCAACGACGACAACCGGTGTAGCTGCGAGAACGATGATGGCGACGATGATGACTGCCATCGCGATGATGACGACGAGTGGTGTTGCAGAGGGATGCTCGCTGCCGCAACAACGACAATATCTTTTAAGCAAAAGAACGCCGTGATGACTGGCGCCTCACAGGACCAATGATGTAGCGGTGATCGGTATAGAATGATGACTGAACTGAGTGCGATTGCCAAGGTATTCGTCGACCGGCTACAACATCTTCGGTCCGGGCTCGGAGGCTACTCCCAATACATCACCTAAGTTTATTTAACATTTAAGTTCTTTCAAATTATCGCTATGTTCATGATGGCTAACATGATATGAAATACATTAGTCTTTATCTATCTTACATGGCTTTGTGTGTCTCGGCATCTTAATTTTCAATTAATTTTCCGAGTGAGGGCGCTACTATTTGATAGTGGTCAGTTAAAGATTTGCAATCTTGAATTCTAGGACCGGTCAAATTTTTGAGCGGCACCGATCTTGTTTACATACCGCCCCATGAGCTACACCCGGTGCCATCGCGAGCCAGCGATCATGTCATGGTTTGGTTGTGTTTGAGTTAACCATCGTTGTTTAGCTAGAAGCCACAGCGATCAAAGTGGGATAACTCTTAAGTTATAGAAGACCAGTTATTAAAGTTGAATTACATTAGGTATACATTGATTAATCTAGACCGCTGCAGTCGAAAGGAGACAATCGATAAGGAAACATATAAATACCGGTAAGAAATATGGAGAATATGAAACTTGCAGTAAATAAAATATTAGAGTATTTATTTACATATGAGCACATTTATATACTTCTTAAATTGTTTTTGTAGGTACAACAAACTAAGACTAGGTCCGATACCATTTGATGTACCGGTGCTACCGATCTTTGGTGTGGCTACAAGTTATAGAGGGAAAGCTTATGTGATTCGAATAAGCATGAGGGATCTTTAGCAAATGTGACAAGCGGTCCGAGTGTTTGACACTTAGCCATTTCAGTAATTTTAGCCCCGACCAGTCGACAGATTGGTTAGTATTGATTCGGCTAAGCCCTGGGTGTTAAGCATTTGGCTAATAATAGGCTTGAAAAACTTGAGTTTAATATGTGAAATTTAGCGACTGATTTGGTCAGCCAGGAATTTGGATTTTAGCAAAATTCCGTTAAGCAGAATATCAGTTATGACCGATTTTAGCGATCTGGTAATAGTTCCTCGTGTGAATCACCAGGAGTATGAGATTTGAGACCGGTCTGGACCGGTTACAAAGTACGTTCTTGGCGGAAACTACTAAGAGGTTTACAATTGCTAACCAAATCTGGTCTGAAAGTCTTGGAAATAAGCGTACACTCTTTCATTACTTGCGATACTCAAATGATACAAGAATCGGCGGCTACACCTAATTAGGTGCACCTAGCCGATGCACCACATTTAAGAGCGGTATGTAGGAATCGCGGGAAACAATGCACCACATTTAAGAGCGGTCTGTACAGATCGTAGTAAAGAGAAGCTTGTGAAGAATTAAGATAGCGGTGTATAGAGATCACTAGGAGACAAAAAAAATAATGAAGATTCATCTAATGGACTCTTGAATTATTTGAAGGCGCTCAAATGATACAAGACTTGGTGGCTATACCCAATTGGGTGCATCGACCGGTGCACTAGTGGGAAAATAGTTCAATTTTCGGTGAC
The DNA here is from genome assembly GCA_031894775.1 of Chloris gayana. Taxonomy (NCBI): domain Eukaryota; kingdom Viridiplantae; phylum Streptophyta; class Magnoliopsida; order Poales; family Poaceae; genus Chloris; species Chloris gayana. Next base: position 56,720 of record JAUNZO010004820.1, on the reverse strand, counting down.
CTAATTAGGAGGTATGGAGGATAAAAGACCAACTTTTTTGGCTTTTTGGGAGCTAAATCGCAAGAATAAGTATTCCAGAAGATGGAGTTCTTTTTAATTTCACGCTGAAATCAGACCAACATGCAGAAGACTAGTCGGTCATATTCATGGCAAAATAAAAAATAACTCGGGGCTGCTGTCGTAGACTTACCTTGCGGGTATACATTGATCAGAAGAATGATTTGTCAAGGACATGGTGGCATATTGAAGACATATGACCGGTCAGGAGGGCCCATTGGGTGGAGTCTGCCCGATACAAGATACGAGAAGGTTTCATATATCGGTATGGAAACAGAGACGAACAACAAGACCCACTTAATTCCCAAGGAAAGTATAAGACCGACTGAGTGGGACTCCGGATTGATAAGGAAGCCTAGAGATAGAGTTTTTAAGTATGTAAATCTTGTAACCGACTAGGATTCTGCATGTAACCTTGTCTCCCCGGATATATAAGGCGGGGGCAGGGACCCCTACGATGGCAAGTTCTACAAGCTAGAAGATCTTACGCGATAGCAATCTGCTAAGGTAATACAAAACATACATGACGTAGGGTATTACTCTCGATTAAGGGGCATGAACGTGTCTAAAACTCTTGTGCGTTCTTGTGTTGCACCATCAAATTCCTGGTTCGTGCGGGACTAGGTATTTTATTCTTGAGATAACGACTACATATGACCTTTGTATTAATAGAGCGGAGAAGCAAAATATAAATGGCACAGCCATGGCATGTATATCTAAAAAAAGAACACGTAGGAGGAACATTGAGTTGAAGAGAAAAGTATATTAGCTTTCATATAATGCAGGTAAAAATTTGAAAGCAAAACTATATAAAAGCTACAGAAAAGGACAATTTCTCAAATAGATATGCATATTATAACAGGGTCAAATGCTATCATTATCAACATACTTCTCTAATCTCTGTACAAAATAACTATCACTCAAAGAAGAAAATCATGTGCAATTCCTTTGCAGTTACTTATACAGGCGAGCCAGATAGACTTGTATAATTGTCACTCATAGATAATTTATTTTAGAAGAAGAAGCGTAAGAACCTGAGAGAATTCAAGCGTCATGAAAGGCCAAGACTTATAAGATTGTTTCTATAGGTGTTAGATTATTCCTAACTACCAATCTGACAGATGTTACGAAAATGCATGAATGACCGTTGACCGTCCAGATATCTCACAAGAATCCCATCATGCACAACAGAAGGCTGAAGCCGGTAGCTATTGCAAAGTCACTACTCACTACAGTCATGCAGCAAACAATCTATTCTTGAGAGTTGTTATGTAACACTCATAATTAATGAAAAGGTTTATTAGAAAAAACCCATGACTTTTTCCATGTCATAACCTTTGGACGAGGCTTCTCTCCTCTCGGAGTGTACTCCCATGCGTGCTCCTATCTACGTGGTATTTTCGTATTGGATGTCAATTTATATGTGGACCCGATGCTTTTCTCCTCCGCATGCGGCGTTACTTCGGTTTTTTTATCGCTGCCGACTGTGACTTCGTTTACTTAGATTCTTCATGCTAGGGACGAACCGAAGGCCAGGCCATGCACATCAAAACTGTGTTTACGCTCCAAGGCCAGGCCATGCACATCAAAACTGTGTTTACTCTCCATTCGTTTTCCCCTTTGCTTCTTTGATCTATCTCTCTCATCGAATAGAGATGGTCAGAACACCTGAGGCACGCCAAGATGCTGGTTCACCAGCACCTCATGAAAATATTAGTAGCCGAGACTGCCGGGACAATACCGTCGCATCGTGGATCCTTGACAATTTAACCTGGCCTATCCAGGCAATTTAGATGGTTGCAAGCTCGAGCTACAAGATGCTCAATTCATATCTCACGGAACTTGTATTGCATTAGTTGAGTTCTGATTTCGTTGCCAGTTGAGATTTTTTTCTCTCTTTGGCTGTTGTTTGATTAGAATGCCCATCTCCTATAAACTTTGATCTAAAAAACGAATCTTGCTGATCGTTTTGGATTGTGGGGATAACAAAAACAGCAGCGTTAAAACAAAACGAAACGAGGTAACGCCACATGCGGAGGAGAAAAGCACCGGGTCCACATATAAATTGACGTCCAATACGAAGACGCCACGTAGATGGGAGCACGCATGGGAGTACACTCCGGGAGGAGAGAAGCCTCGTCCATAACCTTTGGCTTTCCTCTCTAATTCCTTAAAGGAGAAGGTGTACCTCAAGGGGAGGCGTGACTACTCCTGGACAGCAGGAAATGGAAGGAGAAAAACCAAGGGAGAAGAGAGAAGGAAAAAAGATGGAGGAAGGAAAGAAGGGGTTGATCCTAGGAGGGGAAACAAATCCATGGTGTCTCTCTAGCCATGATTGGAGATCAGGTAGGGTCTTGTATGTTACCCTCTCTAATTTTAGGTGGATTAAAACTTACATTTAGTGGTAATCACGTTGGGTTTTGATTAGACTCTTATATCTTCCTCATTGACATTTTGCGGGTCGCAGTTTCGAGTAAAGTTTCTAATTCTCTGTTTTTGATCCCGTTGCGGACCTTAAATAAATATGAAACATTTGTAGGATTTATAGAGAATTTTGTTATCTTTCCAACAAGTATTTGAATTTATTTTTTTGTTATGTATGTCAGGAGATACAGTTCTCTGAATATGACTGTGAAAGTTTCAACTTTTGTCTGTCGCAGATTTGATAGTTTATATTGCATGGCTGTTTAAGGCATCCTAGAGACCGGTTTTGTATATTGTGATATGGAACATTTTGTTGTTAACTTGATAAACTTTCCATGAAGTATTTAATCAGTATTTCTGGATGAGTACTCGGTGAGATATGACTTTTTGAAGTTCACTCTCCTCAGTACAAGTACAGATTACAGTGTTGTTTTATAGACTGTTTTACATCTATGAGATGTGCAAATTAAATTTTATGTTGAATATCAAAGTTGTAGGTTTTTCTGTGTTGATTCTTATAATGTATTTACTTGTAGCAATATCTGTTATACTTTTAAAGTTATAATAATGTTAGACAACAGTGCTGCAGAAAGACTTGTTTATCTTTGTTTTTTGGGTGGGCGTGACGTAGGAGTGCTTTACTGGTTGTTTGCATTACTTGTATGCTTGTTTTGGAGCTGAGAATTACTCATATCCAGGTAGTGCATCTTCAGAGCAAGCTTAGCTCATTCTCTTGTTGATTGGTGAAGGCAAGTAAACACAACATTGTGGACTGTGGTCTATAAGCTTTAACTCTATTATTTGAATTCCCTCCATTAAATTTGAATAACTCGCACTAGCCAATAAATTGCCAAATAGGAATTTATCTCTATGTCATGAAGTATATTTATCATATTATGGATTCTATATTTAGAAGTATATTTGAATTCAAAGTTGAAGTAAATGATGAAGTGCATACATGAGAATTCTGCATTTTTGCATTTTCCATTGGATGCATAAGAAGACACCGTTGCCATGTTGGTGCGGTAAGTACCGAGTACAACAACACATGTTGAATTAAGCAATGTGGTTGTGTAACAACTCTCAGAAATAAATGCATTTCATGTCATCATGAGCATTGCATCATATTACATTTATGAAGTTATCAAAGTTTGTGTTAAGAAAATGCACATAAAATATCAAACTAGCTAAAAGATTAAAGGAAATGTTAAAAAGAATTTAAATAAGAGGAAAATATATGTTTAACATTTTCTACTGCTTAAGCATCATAAATAAAGATTTATAAAAATCCCCTGAAATTACTTTCCCTTGTAAAAATATTTACAAGAAATAAACAAAACTTATTTTGTAATTTAAACTTGAATTTTTAGTCCGAAAATGATTTGGAATCTTAACCTGGACTTAATAGAAAAAATGCCTAAAATACTTTCATTTACACCCCTGAAATTTTTGGGAATTTTTGGAGCTCGGGAAGGTTACTTTTTAATTACCCGAAAGCCGAGGGGCGTTTTTGCAAAAATGTGCGGGACTGGCCCGGCGCCGTCTCTTCTTCCTCTCTCCGCGTCTCAGCACCGCCCGCGCTCCGCACCGCCTCCCCGGCCGGTCGCCACGCCACCCCGTCACGCAGGAGCCCGGCCACACGCAGCTGCTGCTCGGCCTCCTTCCTTACCACCTCCCCGTGGGATAAGACCCCCCCCCTCGCCGTGCTTATCCCTCCCTCTCTCTCCCATTTCCTCCATTTCCGCCATTGCCGCCCCTCCGGAGCACGGCCGCCGAGGCCGCCCCAGCCACCTTCCGTCCAAACCACCACCGCCGGGAGCTCCGCCACACCACCCTAGAGCTAACCTAAGCCTCCAACTCGATTGAGCTCCCTCTGTTTTCACGAATTTGAAGCTTCAACTCCGGCGGGTTGCCACCGTCGCCCTTCACCGCAACTCGTGATTCTTCCACGTTGGTGAGCTATTTTTGGTTCTGTGTCCTCCTAGAGGTGCGCAATTGACCCCTCTACACTCGAGTACACTCATCCAAGCATGCGCCGTGCAGGTTCATCGGAATTTCATCGTTTCCTCGGAGCTCGGTCCGCCGCCGCCATCACTCGTAAGGTGAGCCCTACCTTCCGGCCATGCTCATGCTTCTAGGACCTCGCGACGAGCTTGATTATACCCTGTAGAAGCTTCCTGCAGTAGTTTCCCCAATTTTTGGGCAACCACGGCGAGCCTTGGCCGTGCCGGAGTCTCTGCCCGAGCCGCATCTCGCCGTCGGACGGGCCCAATTTAAGGGTTTTGTGTTGACACTAAGATGAAGAGAGTGTTAATGAAGTTGAGACCGGACGGGTCCCGTAGGAGAAAGGGCAAGACGGAGATGCGGTCTTGCAAGGTGGTAGCCCCGTCCGAGTCGGTCAAGGACCGTACCGTTGTCGGCTTAGTTGAACAAGTTTGAACGTACCGTACTACATTCTGGTATCATGGGCCCAGCAAGCTGATGTACCCTATCGCCCCGAGAGATGTAGCGTAGCCAGCTCTCTTTTACCGGCTGTTAGTGAGAGGATAGTCTCACGGGAGGGAGATGGGTCGGCCACGAGGAAGTCGTGGAGTCGCCATACTCCCGGGGAGTTGGAAATGGCTAGTCTTCTGTCAGGTGCTAGCGGGAAAAGTTGTCGTATACGACCGGTGTGGTGCGTATGCGTCGTGTAGTCGGGTTTTGCCAGCTGGTATAAAATCGATTCGAATCGCTGTCCCTCGCAGTAATGAGTACCGCTTGTTTAGCTCGTCACATCATAGTAAATAACATGGAAGATGAAGATGAGAGAGGAAAGGAAGAATGATCTATTTTATCTTGTCTTGAAAAGTTGATTGCAATAGTGATAGGCTGCAAATGCCATGGTTGATGAACTTAATGTGAGCTAAAATATTGAAAGTAAGGACCCACCCTTTAATGCTGTTTTCGCAAAGGAGTAAACCCCACAGCCAGAAAGCCTTTGCATACTAGGCGTCGGCCTTAGCGTGCCGTGTTGACGGGTCAGTCTTGCTGAGTATTAGAATACTCGGGGTTTGTTTGTTATCTTTCAGGGAACGAGTCGTACTACCACGACTTGTATGGTAGCTTCCTGGAAGATGAGCGAGTGTCCTAAGGGAGGTTCCCTCCAATGGGAACGTATCCCCACGCCGTGAAGAGGGAGGACCGTGATGTACGAAGGGCTTAGTGCATCACGTTGATCGTTGTTAGTCTTTTGTTGTATAAAAGTACAAGTTTCCGCTGAATACTCGTAGAATGTTAAACTTCAATAATGTTATGTTTCCGCTGCACGAATGTTTGTATTTCGAAAACCTGGTTGTATTATACCATGATGTATATATTCTGGCTTGTATGAGATGATGTTTCTGTTGTAACTCGCTTCGTCGAGTGTCCCTCTCGTACCGATTCCTGGGTGTCCCGGAGGGGATGTCACAGGTTGTAGCCCTCACTTCATTTTATTCAGATTTGAGGGTAGAAGAGAAGTCATGCATCACATTGCATCATTTCTATTTGCATTTGAATTTGCATAGAAGTTCATATTATGAAGCTATTAATGTTTTATCTATCCAATTAAAGTTGTTTGTTCAGCTAATACTATTTTGCTGCTGCTATTTAAATTATGAGGAAATTACCTATATAGCAACAACAAAACTTCCTCTTCTCTTTGTAGCACCCAAACTTAAAAACTTCCCTATGTATGCAGCAACGAAACTTTTCTTCCCTCTCTAGCACTTCTATTACTCTTGCACCAGCTACCGTCAAGAGCAAAGAGGGCCTATCATAGAAAAGACAAAAACACCCTTTGGTTCTTTTGCATCGGACTCAAACCGGTCCAAACTGACCGAATCGAAAAAAAACACAATCGGTGGTGCTAGATGCCGCACACCACGGACGTGGGTTCAGCCGGTCTGTAACATCCTGGCCCAGGGCTGAATAGGATTAATAGAATACTCATGTCAACAAGTTGCAACTTCTTTTCCGGAAGCTTATCTCTAAAGAATTCTAAGGTTAAGCGTGCTTGGCCTAGAGCAATTTAAGGATGGGTGACCGACCGGGAAGTGATTCCCGGGTGTGCATGAGTGAGGACAAAGTGCGCAGAAAAGACTAGTGTTGGTCCGTGGGAAATCTTGAGAACCTATTAAGCTGCTAGGAATAAGCGGGCCCGGCCTAGAGTGGCAGGACGTTACACCGGCCAAGTTGCAGGCGTCGCAGTGCTGGCGGCCAAGGCCCGGGCATCGCGGGCGGCCAGCCCCGAACGCGGATATTGTCGATGGCCAGCACCAGGCCGTTGTCACCAGTGCGGATCTCCGCCCAGGCCAGCACCAGACCGACGTCACCGGTGGAAATCTCTGCCGAGGCCAGCACCAGGCGGCCGCCGGCTCAAATCCCCTCGGTGGCCAGCCCCGGCAACCCACCTCGGTCATGCTGCGTCCATCCTCCATGGGTGTTGTTTTTTATTTTCAAATACTCCATGCAAAAAAATTGGCTCCAAAGATCAATGAAATTTTTTCACTACTGCATAATGGCGGATCTGATAAAGTGGAACCCCAAATAGCAGCCTACAGTTGGAAACCATAGAGGGGCAAAAATGTCTTTTCCTTTTGCAGTTAACACTGTTAAGTGGTCATAGTAACGGAAGTGTAGAGAGGAAAAAAAATTCCGTTGCTGCATACATAGAGAAGTTTTCAAGTTTGGATGCTACAAAAGGAAGAGGAAGTTTTCTTGATGCTATATAGGTAATTTTCTCTTAAATTATTGCTTAACTAAACTATGGTTTAAAGAATACTGTTAAAGCCGTTTACTTGTTGAGGTTTTTCATAAACCTCATGCACTTTCATTTTCCCCTCAGGTGCTTGATTGTGGAGAACATGCACGTAGGATGAAGAGTAGCAGTACATCACTTCATTTTTCTGCATCTTTATAGTTTTCTCCATGTTATTTTATTAAAGAACTTATAATTATCTTGGTTGGAGCCTATTACTTGATTTGTAGAGTTTTTAAAGTTCTCTTATAATACTTTGTTGGGATGTTGAAGTATCTTTTTGCTTCTGTATTGCTTATAATTATTAAAATATTTATTGATCCAATTCTTGGCCGGTTTAGTAGCATCCCTTTCTTTGTTTATTTTTTGGGTGTTACATCTTATCAGCAAGTAAATAACAGAGAGAGAGAGTGAGAGAGAGAGAGTTATTCACCATTCATTAAAAAAATGAAATAACACTAAGTACCCAAAAGTAGTACCATTGCTTGCTACTAAGGCAACAGAATAGAAATGAATTACTCTAAAGTTAAATTAAACAAATTTATTTGAAAACAATAAATAAACTAAGACATAATGCGGCATAACAGGATTGAAGTTTCTTTTTTATAACCAAAGTTTAACAGGATTGAACTTGGAATCCGTTGCTATATACAGTCATGAAGGAAGGCACTCTATACTCTCGATGTGTGCGTATTTTTCTTCAGACCAGCAGAACAGAACTCAATTAATATATGGGTGAGACCCAGTATACAAAGAGCGATTGAAACAAGAATTTCAGGCAAAGTACCAATACCTGATACTGCTAGAAGCAAGAACATTCGAACCAGGATGGCAGCCCGACATATGTTGAATCAGGGGACAATAGTTCTGATGACAGTGAAGGTGATGATGAGTTTTAACTTCAATCGAATTCTTTATATCTTTGAGCAGAAGTGATATAATTTTTTTTATCTTGTGTGGCGTGTAACACTTTTGCAAATATTGTTGGTTGCAAAGATGCTCCTGCTGGTAATGAAGGAGCATGTGACGATGGAACTACTCACAAAGATGTTGGTGTTCAAGATAGTGCTACACTTCAGCAGCAAGCCCTTCGACATCCAAAATCAAAAAGGCCAAAGACAGTTTCAATGAAGAGCCTCTACTCTTTCAAAGGTTAAACTGCTGCTCCTCGATTAGGCCATCTTTACACATTGAACTGTGATTTAGTGACTATACGTCTTAACATTTCAAATGGCAACATTTGCAGTGATGCAAGCCTCCGATGAGACGATGTCGCCATGTTTCGACTCATGTTTTCTAATGTGCAGAGTTATGCATGGAACTAATGCCCTATGTAGCATGTAATATTTTAGGCTATGTTAGCATGTAATATTTTGTCATTTTGGGATGACGGACTGAGTACTATATTAAGTGATATATCCTTGTTGCTATGTAGTAATATTTTGGACTATGGACTGTTTCCTGTGCATTTGTTGTGTCACAAACATAACCTATTATCTATGTGACATTTAATGTAATGAACCAATCTAATGTCTGCTATGAAGTTACCATATTTTCTCATTTGCTAGTTATTTCCTGCAATTTGTGATGTCATAGTACTTGGAGGCAAGTTATATGATTATATGAGTAATCCATATAATATAAATTAAATTATTCCAAAAAATAAATATCAATCTGAAAATTAGGATTGGCAGTAACCTCCGATAAATTACTTTCACCGATAAAATTTTCCTAGAACGGAACCAACAAAACGCTAACTTTGGTGTGGACGAGTGGGAAAGGCAAAAGGTCACCGTCCTGGGATTACAGCACTGTAAACGGCGACGGTCTCCTTGACCATGCGGAAGGTGTCGAGCCATCTCTTGCTCCCGAGGTCGGGGTCACGGATCTCTAGCGTGGGAGGAGGAGAAAGTTGGTGGCAGCTTATCGGGGAGAAGACGACGGAGTGGAAGTGCTCGCCATCACGATCGATGTCGCTGCGGAGGCTGAGTCGCGCCATCACGCCGCCAGCCACTGCCCGCGTCGCCGCCGCATGATCTGTCTAGCTTCTCTCTCTGTGTCATGCGTTGTGGTGATGAGGCGGGCGTGGTTCCATAAGGTCTAGATGCTGGTTTGGTGCTAGGCTCGTTAGGCGTGGAATGGACCGAAATAGGCCGGGTTTGAGAACAAACTAAGTCGATCTGTACAGCTATTCTCAGGTAGGGCCACGTTGCACGTTGAGTCGAATCGAAATACTCCATCCGTCCTAGAATATTTAACATTCTAGGCTCATCCATTTTTCCCAAAATATTGACATTCTCACTTTCGGAGACACATTTCTCTTTTCTCAATACACCTCTATCTCTATCTTTTTCCTCCTCGTTTCCTGCGCATCTACTTTATTCCTTCTTTTCTTAGTCTCCGTGCCTAGAATATATGGACAGAGGGAGTAGCTGGTAGGCATGGATTGGCACGTTGAGTCTGTTAAGAATAATCTTCATCAGGGATCACCGGATCCGTTTCCCAATCCTGATCCCAAGAAAAGAGGCGTGAGAAGATTGTTTGATGAACCCGTTTCCCTTCCCAATGCTACAAGAAAGTGGGGACTGGTCACTCTCTAGACCTTTTTGAACCATCGCTTTTCACCACCTTAGTACTTCTATAATGACCCAAATATTTGAACTTCACGTTCATGAATTTCATTTGGCGATTTTGGTTCAGCCTCAATTGCATATTTCCATTGACCCAGTTTGTGTGCTTCAAGCACTCATGCCATGGACTTTTAATTCAGATCCGAGATCTCTAGAGAGAATCATTAGCAATCTTAGAGGCATACATGTCGACACATTAATCCCACTTTTAACATTTTAGTAGATCTTCGTAATTTCCCTAAAACCATAGATCTATTGTTCTGCATTCCCAACGTTATAATATGCATGCAGTAATCGTTGGGTTCAACCTCATGAGGTACCTTCTGGGTGAATTTCCTTAAGTAGTATAAGAGGAGTACAATCACACACATGATGGATTTCTTTCATGATTATAAGCTTGTGACTAAGGCTCGTGTCTATTTGCAGGCGTCCCCGCAAAATTTGATCACCTGCCAATGAGTCACATGTGGATATTATTTTTCATCCCGGGTATATCCACATCTACATCGGGTAGAAGCATTTACTTTAGATAAAAACCAATATGGTCACTCCTCATCATCTCAAATATTTTCTGCCATACTCCATGCTTATAGCATACACGGAGTGAAAGCTGAGCTATATGTCCAACTTGATTTGTGCGTTTTCGGAACTTCAAAAATATCAAGGCATTCCATGCAATGACATTTTCTCTCCCCTAATGCCGAGATATTATTTATAGCATACTATAAACCTCCTTGTCATGGGCTCAGTATAGATATCCCCAACTACAGTTGGTGACCCATGGATGTATGCTATGGTGGTCATATAAGTGGGAAACTTTACGCACTTGAATAGGAGAGGCTAATTATTTATATGCAGTGAGCTTGAACGTATATCAATGTAGTGGCATGAAATACTACATTATTCCTTCTACCGGAGGTTTACCATGAACTTCTGGTCAGGACTCTCAACTACAAGTCTTCGTAGTTATGTGCTACAATGTACACATATTCTTCAGGAATCAATAACCTTACAAAAATAGATTTAGCCACCGTAGTTCATCTACAAATGTTTCTCGTAACTACCTTTCAATACAGATCAAAATCCGATTGAGATGAGAATAGGTCATGTCACTTCTACGCCGATCGAATGAGTGGTGTCTTTGTGCTTTCTAAGAAAAATTATAGCATGATATGTGGGCTTCTGGCCATTAATATTAGGAAAAAAACAGTATAATGTTTTATAGTCCAACTCATTTGTTGGCAAAGGTTGACCCAACTACTCATACCATACTAAAAATCGGTCATTAAACCATAAGGGTAACATCCTGGCCCAGGGCTTAATAGGATTGATAGAATACTCATGTCAACAAGTTGCAACTTCTTTTCCGGAAGCTTATCTCTAAAGAACTTTAAAGTTAAGCGTGCTTGGTCTGGAGCAATTTAGGGATGGGTGACCGACCGGGAAGTGATTCCGGGTGTGCATGAGTGAAGACAAAGTGCGCAGAAAAGACTAGTGTTGGTCCGTGGGGAAAATCTTGAGGACCTATTAAGCTACCAGGGATAAGCGGGCCCGGCTCGGAGTGGCGGGACGTTACAATAAGTTTTCGAGCCGACTCTCGCGGTTTCACGGGCGCATGTGTTGCACGTGTGCAGGCATGGTATGCATGGCTGGTGTGGGCCCGGATTGGTCACACAACACTAGCAGTGGACACATGGACGTGGCCAAGAGAGGAAGTTCCTGGCCTGGGGTTGACCGACGAGGACGTCGGTCTTCTAAGGGGTGAGTGTGTAACATCCTGGCCCAGGGCTTAATAGGATTGATAGAATACTCATGTCAACAAGTTGCAACTTCTTTTCCGGAAGCTTATCTCTAAAGAACTTTAAGGTTAAGCGTGCTTGGCCTGGAGCAATTTAGGAATGGGTGACCAACCGGGAAGTGATTCCCGGGTGTGCATGAGTGAAGACAAAGTACGCAGAAAAGACTAGTGTTGGTCTGTGGGGAAAATCTTGAGGACCTATTAAGCTACCAGGGATAAGCGGGCCCGGCTCCGAGTGGCGGGACGTTACAATAAGTTTCATGCAACATATGACTAAATATGACCCTTACGAGGAGCGAGAACAAATCACATTGATTAGTCTTCATCAGGTTGGCATGTGCTTTGCACATAAGCAAAGTGCAATTGTGACTGCAGGCACCAATAATATATGTCAAGAGCATGACTATTATTCATAAGTTCAAGATACACTATGGATTATGCCAACGCACATAATTGTATGTTACAATATCAAGGACAATATTCTCCTCGGGTCATAAATTAATCTTGTTCATTTAAAAGCTCTAGTATACACAATTCATATTTGAGCATGAACATGAAGCATTTGGTAGAACAAGGAAGACCAACAATTATTGATCATATAGGAAATGTTGTTCCGATGCAAAATCTCCAACTAAGCAAAAGAAGAACCGCTTGAAAACAATCATATATGACAATGTTCCTTCAGGGATAAAATCTAAGAAAACTCAATGCAACTCTCATAGATAAAAGCTATTTAAGATCAGGATAATAAAAGTAGATCATAACAGGCCTCCCAAAGATCATCAAGATCCTTTATTCAATGCTAATATGACATTGAGTGTAATGCATTTGGCTGCTGGCCAAAAAAATATCTACACTTTAACCTCTCATTCCATGACAGACTAAACTTACCATTCGATTGACAATATACTATGCATTTGACTCCCGATTCCCATAGTCTATTCTGCGACTATAGTTATACATAAATCTGAGTACATATGCGCACTTCAGGGACAATATGATTTCATAGGTACTATTGTGTAATGCTTCTTCGAGAAGTACACTCTTAATATAGAATATTTGGGAGGTCCTTCAACTTCTTGTTGTTGTAAAAAAATGCACCTTGTATAATGCTCACAGTTAGGAAGCTTTTGGTTTTAAGAGTACCTCAGCTACAAGAATTTATGCCGACTTCAGATCAGGCAATAACTTTACTGTGTTGTAAGTCTAATGTTTAACCAATGTAGGATATTAAATGTCATTAAAATAAGAACCATGAATCCCAATTTTATGCCATAATAGGACATCCAAGTTCCTTTCATTTGTTTCACTTCAGGAAAAAAGAAAATGCAAGAAGAGAGTGCAAGGAGTAGATAACGACCTGATGATCAACATTCACAGATATTAATTTCCCAGAGGTTTTTCAAGTATTTTAGATGCTGCTATGATTTTAATAACGAGCATGCGTTGTGTAGTACTTCAGGATTATACACAACTGTAGCTGAGATAATCACACAAGCAATGCAAGGAAAAATGAATAAACCCACGACTTGAGCTTCCAAGGGGGAAAGCAAAACACTGTTATTATCCTTTTTATGGAAGTGTTGGAAATCTAGAAATTCAGTTACTAGATAAGAACCGGTAGAAATTTGCATCAAATTTAATGTAAAAAACACTATGCTAAAGCATAAGAAGTTTTATGTGAAGACAAACATCATGGCACTTTTGGGACCACTAATGTAGCAAATTTCACATTATACATAGAAAAATATGCCAAATATACTATCACCATATTTATATGATCAAACACCATGGACTTTAGGGTATATTCTATACATGGTGCTCATGTATAAACCAAACTTCAGGGGAGGGTGTCAATAGTATGGCCACTTACTGTACACGTGAAAAACTGGCGGTGTTAGGGCCAGGGGTTTCACAGTATTTTTAGGAGTCATATTCACTATAGCAAAAACTCACTATAGCCACGGTTGGGAGGGCTCTACAGCCACGGTCAGCCCCAACCGTGGCTATGTTTCCGAGACTACAGAAAACCATCTCGTAGCCTCGGAAAACAGAACACCCGTGGCTATAGTACGCCACTATAGCCACGGTTCACTATGTCAACCGTGGCTATAGTGACGTACTATAGCCACGGTTCGCCATGTAAACCGTGGCTATAGTGCCATACTATAGCCACGGTTCGATAAACCAACCGTGGCTATAGTGGACACCACTATAGCCACGGTTGCCAAAGTGAACCGTGGCTATTTACTTTTTTAACAATAAAAAAATAAATACGCATTAGAAATAATAAATTACAATTACATAACATTAACCATAATTACATCACATTAACATTAAAGTATTACATCACATTAATATTTACAAATATTTACAAAATCCATCAAAGGTTTAATAATGTGAATATGACAATGTTTTTTCAAACTAAGTCTACACTATACGAATCTTCAACAACATCGGGCTCGTACGGTCGTTTCGAGCCGCACCACTCGAAAAGTGCCCGATGCTCCTTCGTCACTTCACTTTGCTCGTCAAAGAACCGACCACGAGGACTGATGACCTCCCTAAGCAAGAAACGGCACATCCTAGCGACAATGTAGTACATGTCGTTTGTACTTTGATGCTTTCGCACCGTTGAGAATCCTTTCTTGGAGATTTCATTCAATATCTTTCTGTCCGTTATCATTGCCTTTTCTAGACTTTTTGTTCGCTGTCAATAAATACATAAAAGTTGGTACATGATAGACAAAAAAATAGAAAGAATGTAAATTAAACAGATGCAATCTTAGCGTACCTCCTCGGTGGTCTCATGGGTGATGACATTCAAGTAGGATGCAGCGGAGCTCGAATACGCACATGCGTAGTATCCACAGTGCACACTACCTTTTACTTGCTTAATGCATCTGTTAAATAGAGTGAAGTAAAAAATATCACTCTATTTCAGTGATAGCAGCATAAAAAAATTAGATGTGACGCGTGTCTTACCGAAAATTTATGACGAAAGTATATTTGTTTCCGAATTCTATAACGTGCCACCTTCGGGTTCTTTACGTAGTTCAAATAAGCACTACGAGTATTGAGAAAAGGGTATTATTGCATGAAATTATCGCTATTTAATTGTACGTCTGTGCTTACCAATTTATAACACTCACGATATCTACGTAGCGATTGGAGTCGTAGTCAAGGCTATCCAAGACTAATAGATATCCAATTTTTGGCATGATCAGGAAACAAATCCAATGACCACTGCAACAAAAGATCGTATCCGTTAGTATGTCATCTATCTTTACGACCGACGAGAGGAAGGTAGTGGTCGAACTTACTCTAAGTGGTAAGGCGCGTAAATGGCGTGACAATCCTGCCATTCCCTGAAGCACCTGTAAATATAACCTGCAGCTCGACCCCTAGCTTTTGTCCTCATGGTGTCCTTCGGTTCTTGTAACTCTTGTGGTGTCTTATCCTTATATATCTTGTCTTTCTCATTTATCCGGGGTTGATCGCACTTTGATTGATCAAGCTCGGATTGAGATACCCAACCTTCCAATCGGGTCTGTCGTATCTCTTCTTTTGAAATGCTGAATTCAAGCTACATTAAAAGCAAAAGAGAGTGTGTAACATGTACTGCAAAAAGTAGGAGACAAGAAAAAGATGGATGGAGGCACTTACATGCAGCACAAGGTTACGAAGGTCGTGTCCATCTCGCCGAGGCGAAACATAGTGTGGATATCATTGAAATATAGTCCAAGGGTCGAGTCACCGATATCGTTGAACACGTCCCTCGGAAGCTTACAGGTGATCACATCCACTCCTTCTTTCGCTGCCGCTACGTACCGGTCATGCAACTTCCGCATCTCCCACGGTAGGTTTGACAACATGTTTTTAGATACGAGGGGTTTGCCAAAGATGAAATTTGGGAAGTCCTCATTCTCGTCACGACCCTCAAATATGTCATCATCGTAATGTACCAATTGACGAGGTTCCGTGATTGGCTGCACGGGTCCCTTCCTCATTCGCTCCAAGTATTTCGTGACATGTTCAGGTTGCGGCTTTGACGGATCCACCTCCGCGAGCGTAATCATCCTAGGAATTACAGGAGTAAACTCCTTCCGAAGAGGCTCGATAAGCCGAGGCTCTTCATCCAAGGCTAGGGTTTCACCTTCCGGCTCGACGGAGGAGATACATTGCCCTTCCGGCTCGACAAGGGGCACTATTTGTTGCTCGAGGGTCCTCATAGTTGTGTACTTGTGGCGGTTTCTTGCTGCGGGCTGTCTGCGAGTATAGGACTCATAACCGCTTCATGTCCTTGTTCATCTTGTTCCTTAGCGGCTGAAGCAGCACCCGACAAAGGAGACGGTTCTCCTGGTCCAGCTTCATCCCCCGTGAATTGTTGACTCTCATGAACCGATCCGTGTCCGGACAAGGGGGAGGGAAACTCGTGGTTCCGAGAGCATAACCTCACGCCGTTTCCACATGATGAACGAACCGATAGCATCATGTAGAGTTATAATCCCCGCGTCGGGTATGGGGCACTCAATCTCGTGCTCCTCACATCCTTGGTTGACCTCCTCGACGGTAACACGGACGTACCCGGATGGAATATCCATGTTGTGGAGTGTTCGTCCTGGAAGTGCTCTACCAGTTGCAACCTTCATGGTCTTTCCCTTGTAACCAAACGGCACATGCAGCTCACAAGGACATTCTTGCGTTATCACTTCCCCTTCTAACGGGGAGGTAAAGCTAGGCGAAGTGGTTGGGACAGTAGGAGTCGTATCGGGGATACTTCCACTTCGCAGGTCAGCTTGGTACATCTCCATCTGTCTCCTCCACTCTTCCTTGTCCCTCTCCTCCTTATCTTTCTTGTGAAATTTATGTTTTTTGTACAACGAGGCGGAAGAGCTAGAGGAGAAACCCTCTTTCCAAGTTGCCTTGGAGGACACCGCTCGCACTCGCCCGCCATGCTCTTTGGTCCCTACAGCAAGAGAGAGTTGGTCTCTGTGATATTCGGATTGAATAACACCGGATCGCATCTGCGACTTGATGTCACCCGTCAATTGCTGGATAACTTGCGCCGATTCCGCGTCCATCGGAATAATCTCCCCATTTTCATCCATCTTAGAGTGCGCACGGACCCAATTTTTGGCACGCGGCTCGAGGCCCTCTAGTGGATCGGGCTTCCCTTCAGCACGGAGCTTTTCTTCCATCGCCTTCCACTCCGGAATCTTTTTCTTGTAGCCGCCGGGGCCCAAGTGTGGCTTGTACTTATTTTTCCTGTTCAGCTCTAACATCTTTGCACTAAGGTCCTTGGCAGGCCCAGCTGTCTTCTGCTAAACAAATTCTTCCCGATCCTGTGGACTTATTTGACCATAATCGTCAAAGGGTGTTATGCCACGTTTCACATAACGACAGTTTAGTCGGGACCTCCATTCTCGAAAGATATGTGACATTGCGGTCAGCGTTGCCTTCTTGGCTTTCTCGAGGTCCGCTGGTGGGAAGAGGATGTGTGATCTAACGGCATTCCACATTTCCTCTTTACGCTCTTGAGGAACCAGCTTCCATTCGGTCCGGGTTATTTTGCATTTCTCCCTGACAACAACACCACAACGATTCCGCCATTTTGCATGGACACCCATTGGTTCAACAGGCTCCCGGTCGGCGGGGTCCAGTGTTGTCACCTCATATGTGCCCTCGGCCTTGTTCGCGGACCGTTTACCCCCACGCTTGCGCTTTGTGGGGGACTCATGGGCCGGTATGTTTTCCGTTTGCTCCTCATGAGGTGTGTCTTCGCAAGCCATGGAATGTGTCGCTTGTGCGGCCAAGGCACGACGAACACTTTGTCGAGGAACCAACCATATAAAGAATCATTGAAGCTCAGTAATATGCTAATACGGAAAACTTGAAATATTTAAAGAAAGAATCACATTTCACGTGATACCTCTTCCGAGGGCACGTAATCTGGGTCATCATTAATACCCCTAGGTTCACGACGCTGGGGGGGGGTGAGGATCCTCTGGTTCTTCCCATTCTCCACTTGATGATGAGGAGCTTTCATGGTTCATATTCACAACATCCTCCCGTGTATACCTGGATCGGAGGGCTGTCTTCCGGATTATCTTGTAATGGTATCTTGTCCGTCATTATAGGATTTGATTCCTTTAGCGTAACAATGAAAAGATTTAGTAGCAAATAATTAGAGGAAAGAGTTAAAATAGAGAAAAGATGACAGAAAAGGATTATTTAGCATTGGCATCAGAACATGGATAGCATCGGAATCAAATAGAAGAAGAGGAAGACGAGATAGAAGGACATACAATGTAGAACACTTTCATAAGAAAGGAAGGTGCACACTATGCAATGCATACCACAATTTATACGACCTCGAGGTAAATAGGTCGGGATACTTGGGTATCCTCCGGAAAATCAAATATAATGTGCCATACACATCACAAAGATAATCCGGAGAATACCCAAGCATCCGACCATGTCTACCTAAGGTCGTAGGAGTTGCGGTATGTCTTGCATTTTATTGTACCAACCTTCCTAATGAAAGACACCCTACATTCTACATTCTTCTACCCTATCTTCCCGTTCTCCTAAATACCCCACCTTCCCTTCCTAACTAAATGTATAAATAAATTTTAAAAAATTTTGGTCCACGGGCCCGACCACATTGACCAACGCATTAGAACACGATCAAGGTCCAAGGCCCACGAGGTAGGACAAGATCAAGGCCCAAGCACAAACGGACGGCCCACATGGCAGAGAAGGTCCATAATGTATCGGTAACTTCAACCAAGTGTGCGGAGTGGAGCTTATAAGCTGGCAGGGGCCACTTTGGACGGGCGGGGTGGTACTAAACCCCTGCCGGCCGCGCACCCGCCTACTATAGCCACGGTTGACTTCTTCAACCGTGGCTATTGTTAGGGTTTACAATAGCCACGGTTGAAGAAGTCAACCGTGGCTATAGCAACGGTTGTGAAATTATTTAATTGTTGATAATTTTATTTATGTGGCTAAAAATTATTAACAGGTAGACTTATTAAATATTTATTAGCAACTTTTAGATAATTGTTAAATGTGGTTATTTAAAAGATGTTAATTGATTTAAGTGGCAGAAAAATAATTAACAATTTATTAAATCCATTAACGTTGTTGAAAATAAATAGAATATTATTAAATTAATTAAAGTAGATGAAAAATTATTTAAAACTTGTTAAATTGTGAAAAGTGATAGAAAAAATGGAAAGGTTATTAAATTCATTTATTTTGCTAAAAATTCACTAAAATATTATTAAATTAATTAAAGTTGTCTGAAACATATATATCTGAGTACATCATAGGTACATCGTAATGGAATAATAAAGGTACATTATCCTTGAACGATTTTTCCTTCGCAATCTGTGCGTATGTATGGCATTCCTTGATACGATAGTTTAGCTTCAATGACTTTAATTTTTTCGGACCAACGAATAATGGAACTTCATCATACTGATTGTATGCATCTTGATCGTCGACCCCATCCACTCCAAGTATTCTTTGTTTACCGAGAATAACAATGTGCTTCTTCTCATCCTTTGGATCGAGTATATAGAACACTTGTTCTGCTACCTTAGCAAGTATCCACGGGTCATCTTTATAACCTACATTCTTCAGATCGATGACGATTAACCCGTATTCATCGACCTCCACCCCACTTGGGTGTTTGACCCATTTGCATTTGAAGACATGAACTTGTAAATCTGGTCCATAGTTCAGCTCCCAAATTTCCTCTATGTACCCATAATATGAGGTGTAATTGTTATCGTCATCAAGGGCTTCAACTCGAACTCCGCTGTTTTGACACTTACTTTTCGTGTCCTTCTTTGAAGTGTGAAAAGTAAAACCATTAATGTCGTACGCCTGATAAGTCACCACAGTCTTTGAAGGTCGGGCAGCTAAAATTCTCAACATTTTCTCATCCATCAAGTCTCCACGTGGAAGGTCTTGACTCACGAACCATGATGTGAAAGTTTTCTTGTGCTCCTGTACTAACCATGCACCGCTTTTGCCCCGAACATTGTTTACTTCAAGCTCCTCAATGTGTTTTACGAAATACGGGGCAACAATATGTGATTGTTGCAGTACAGTAAAATGGGCTTTGTCAACTCGTTTATATTCGCGATCGGTGAATTATTTTCGTCCTCGTATACCTTTTCCACTTAACCTTCCCTCATGACGAGACACGGGTACACCAATAGATCGACCGTCTTTAATATAATCTGCACAACACTCAATAATCTCCTCGGTGGTGTAGCCATCAATCATTGAACCCTCTGGATGACAACGAGTACTGTGCAAAACAATAGCCACGGTCCACTTCTTCAACCGTGGCTATAGAAGAAACTATAGCCACGGTTGGTGACGTGGACCGTGGCTATTGGTGGAGGCCACTATAGCCACAGTTCACAAAGCCAACCGTGGCTATAGTGGCTTCTATAGCCACGGTTCGAAGGCAGCCAGCCCCGCCACCTACTGTAGCCACGGTTTATTTTCTTTGCCGTGGCTACTTCATTTTGGGTGGCGTGGCTATAGCGAGTTTTTGTTATAGTGATTCTTGGTGACATCCTTTTTCACATGCTAACTCTGTTTTGATGGCCTTAGGGCTATACAACGATTAATCAACACAAGCACAAGCAATACTTCAGGGGTTAATACAGCGATTGTGTGGTTCACCATTCACGCTAAAGCTACGCACTTGCTGGCCGTTTCAGTAGGCGGAACGAAGCGCCTTGCCGGTAATTGCAGGAACCATCAGACTGGCTTTTCAGGTAGCGCAGCTGTTGCCCAACACTTCACAAGTCACGCATGACTTAAATCAACAAAAACTGCTTCAGGAGTTAAAACTTTTGAGGTCACTTGATGAATTCAAATGGTATAAATACTGTAAACCACAATTAATAATCCATAATTTTGCGGCAGCAGTGCATGCTTGGAAAACCATGGTGATGCTTCGCGCTCATGTACGACAGCATATCTTCAGTCGAGCATAGCTCCAGGCGTATGCGCCGATTATTCAGTGAGTGTGTGTGATAGCACAAGGCGGTGCGGCTTCGAGCGTGATGTTCTTGTATAAGCCACTGTTTAACTAGCATACCAAATGCTCCGTACGGTGCACGTCATGCAACAAGCATGGGAACAAAATCGTGCCCATGTCATAATTCTTTTTTTTGTTAGCAAAAACATAAGAATTAATCTGCTAGATTAAGAGCCATTGAACACGGGATTTCATTGTGACTAATAGTCTCCCATAGGAAGAAAAAAAACAACGGCATGTGAGGCTGTTGGCCTTATGGCTTCGTGCAATCAAAACTGGTTAGAATTAAAAACACTCTCAGATGTTCTTTTCACGGTTCTAGTTTAGTTGATCTAGTACAACACTAGATTAAACCATTCATGAGCAATCAATCAACATGATTAGCCAGGGCGGCAGAGGCACTTCAGGTGCACGTACATGGCGATATTCAAGATGGGCCACGCGCTTCAGCGCCGGCTTCAAGCCAATTAACGGCCACGAGCAGTCATGTGAGGCGTAAACAGAATGGATGCACTGAACAGCACACAACAGCCATATAGGACTAGCAGATTATATACTATATGAAGATCTAATCTACTAGCATCAGGGATTAAACCAAACCGTGGCATGTATGTTGTGCACAGCGAGTTCGTGCCGCGTAGGGCATATAGGCAGGGCCATAGACCTGTCTGCTTGACGATGGGTTGATGATGACCACTACGACAACATCATCGGAGGCTGAGATATGGTAGCTACACCATGGACACCAATCCCGACTTTAGAGCAAAAGTGCTGATAACGTGTTAAGAATAATCTTCATCAGGGATCACGGGATCCGTTTCCCAATGCTACAAGAAAGACACATGAACACAATGTATATGTGGATCTTCTGGTCTCTTTCTCATTCACTTCTAGTCCTATGAATACATGATGTATATATATAGATATATAAGTGACCCTTCAAGGGTTGGGAGGTGAAGGTGTAAAGCCCACAATTATTAAGTATTATTAACAGAGTCATTCCATGTGGAGTGGGCTTCGTTCCAGGCTCTTCCAGCCCAAAATGAACAAGCCCTAAAGTTGGAGTCATCCCATAGTCAATATAGAATTAGAGATATTTATCATGTAAACGCACAAGCCCTAAAGTTGGAGTCATTCCGTAGTCAATATAGAATTAGAGATATTTATCATGTAAACGCTGTGTCATTTTCGAGGACAGATCATATTCTTTCTTTGAGACTTTACGACCCGTCGGAACCTGTTCATTGGTCGTACCAACTCATGTTAGGTATATCTTCACCTGCAGAAATACAAGGATTCAAACCTACTCCCTCCATCAGGTCATATTATTTCGTTGCCATGCTTGCAGTTGAACAATGGTTGTTTAGCCAGCCGGCATTATCAGAATTTAAAACTAAGTTAAACCAGAAGATAATATTTTTTTTGACCGGAGCAGAAGATATTATTGGCCGCGCATTTGTGTTAAATAGTAAAATCATCACCTCACTATCGTCCCAAAAATCCAAAATTAACTTTGCAAGCCGGTATAGTAAAATAGGATTCTAACACACGAGAGTACATACAACTGGAGTAATTAAAACTATATCGAATCACACGTCGTAGAGTTTTTATCATGGTGTGGATCCTGACGAAACCTTTCGACAATAAAAAAAATGTACTTGAGCGTGCCCCTGAGCCAATCCGTCGGTTCAGCCTTTCCGGCAGGATTTGATGTACCCGAGGGAAACGCCAAGTTGGTTGCTACAGATTAATCGAACCCCGGGTCAGCGAATCAAACCGCGTGATCAACTAGGCACGCGGCACACCACTTGCCGTATACAAACCGTCGGTGAAACGGCCGGTCCCACGTAAACTTGCCGGACCAAAGAAAACTATATGTCCTCGCGTTGCACATGCGCAGTGCCATGCTGCACTACACCTTGCATCATATGCGTACCACTCTTTGCGACAATATCATTTTGTCAGGGTGCTTAGATACAACAACAGGCGAGAGTTGGCTTGCACATGACTTTGTTTTCCTGTTCTCCCTGTGCCTAATTTTCTATGAATATTGTTGGCACTGCTGTCATCATACGGTATATCCTAGGGATGCAAGAATTCTCGGGTTTTCACGGTTACCCAGACAAGGCCACTTGCATCCCCTAACAGCACTGCTGTAAAGTGTCTGCCCAGATAAGCATGAACATTCAGCGTGTAATTCTGCAGTCTGGCCTCTATCTCCTTTCCAGGATATTGTTCTCAAGTGAGAGATCTTGTCGAACACTATTCTATGGCAGCAAGATAGGCAATACTTCTTCCACATCGACATGCGCCATGCATTCAGAATGCGAGCCCTTAATATTAATTAGACATGATCTCAATGTAACACGGAATCTATCCTCATCATGCGTATCTAATTTTTTAAGCATGCAAGGTACAGCGTTAACGTATACTAATAAGAACACACTTTTCAGACATCTTGATCTCTGGCTATCACTACGACCAATGGATATACAGTTGATCCAGAGTTGCCGCTCCAGCTGACTATTTATGGTAAACTAAGATTTTTGGCTCTAAAATGTGTGGCGAAGTTTTAGGTTCAGGCACGATTGTCATTGTTAGGCATATATAGTTTACTTGCACTGGCAAATTGGATAGTGGATCCCGAATTCATTGTTCACTTACTCCAACACAAGTAGTCTAGATATTGCTGCTATTGTTAGTCCTCAAGTCAAGTGTCAAACACACATCCATGCATTATGGGTTTCATTATCCTAGCGTACTGCACATTGGCTTCCTCATTGTCGTAATTGAATGCTACTGATCATTTAGCTAGAAGGAACTGGGAGGGGAGTACTAAGTGTTGCTTTAGTAATCTAAGTGAGAGCATTCAACCCCTTTTTTGTTGTACTCTATCTAAATTCATATGGCGCGCCTTGCATGTTGCCTATAATATATACCACCTCATTTAAATATTCAGCACATGTTCTATGATTGGTTGGGAGATATGAAATATAAGCTAGAAAAACTTATCTGGTGTGGCAGCACAAGTATTTGTTTGGCAATATGACTTTGTCAAAATGATGTTGTGTTTGACAAGAAAACTATAACATCATATTCGTAGGTTATCTTTAGGGGGACTTATTGGACAATTTGGTCCCTACTTCAGAAGGAGGATCGCCCATTGGTGAAGAGACTTATTGGACACAATTTTGGTCCCTACTTCACAAGGAGGAGGACTGTCCATTGGTGAAGATGGCATGCAGTTTGCTTGAGACCGTGGCCATGGAGATCTTCCCAAGAAACGGATGGTGATTCTCAAATAGAATAACCTCCTAGCAAGGAGTTGCTAGTGTTATAAACAGATGGCTAGTAATTTTACTTTTGTCATACCTTGGATTCAAATTTTAAGTGTTCTTTGTGATTGTAATAAGTGGAGGCAATATGCATGTAGAGGCTAGAATATTTTAATATATTCCCTTTTCTCAAAAACTGATACTTTTCCAAGCCTATAGTCTATAGTATACTCTTGGCATTCAATTGTTCATTGGATTTTTTTCTTGATTATTCCAAAAGCTATTAAAGAACATTTTGAGGGCTTACCCTACAAATTTTCTACATAGAAATAATTGGTAAAATTTAAGCAAAACTACGAATCAGAAGAAATAAAAGAAATCGTAGGAGTCATTGCCTTGGTAAAATCTATATGTTGACTCACTGCCCCAGGAGTCGTCCCATCTCAACAACCAGAACAGTCAGTTCTCTCTGGGCACACATATAAAATGTCACCCCAACAAATTGATTGAAAGATGGTTATATTATCGTCATGGGTATATATAGTTGTCTTTGTTTCGTTGTCTAGATTTTGACTACTTTTAGTTCTTTCCTATCTGAAAAATAATATACTTGGGACTTTGGAGCAGTTGATGTAGTTATCCATCTGGCAAACCAGTGATGGAGATCATATTTCAATAATTATGTAGCCAATATATACTTTTTCGGCCATATATTCACGTGTGACAGTTGAATTTTTTCCCCCTCCATTTTCGGGCCTAAAATGCATAGATTATTCATAGTATTATTATGATCTATTTCACAAGAGGTCAACTGTAAAAACAAAGGCAAAAGAATAAGGTTTAGAGTTCATGATGTATGATGTCATAATAAAGCACACGTACTGCCTTTTCCTTCAATCAAGGCCACTCCTCACCATCATTTATTCTATTATACTACCGTGAGTGCTTTTGAGATGGAAAACCACACCCAGCCTGTACGAAACCATGACAAGATTCTTAGTGTCAGACGATGTAAACAAAAAGGGAATACTAAGTGAGTTTTTTACACTTGGATTTTTAAGTTAACATTTGCATCAAAATTTTTGACGTGGTAAATATATTTGCTTCTCCGATAAGACTACTGAAACAGTATATAATACTGTTACAAATACAGAACTTCATCGGAAAACGGGTCTTAAAGAAACCCTTCTGGCTAACCTTTTGAATGTTGGCTACGGGATTAAAGTATGTACCACTAGCGCAAATACAGCATTGGATGGGAAGGATGCCAGAACTTACTCCGATAGAACACGAGCCTGGCCGGCTTATCGTGTAAGCGCGCATAATAAATAGACCACCGTGTTTCAGTCTCATAAGCTACCCTCTCAGGTCCGGCTTCACAGAAATGAAGCCCTTAACAGCCATAGCTCTGGTGCTCGTCGCCGTAGCACACTATGGCTGCCTCGCCGCCGCCGCAGGTCCCAAGGTTATCATCGTGGGCGCCGGCATGTCTGGTAACTCCTCACCACAGACAACATGTGTAAAAACACATATGTATCATTTGCAAGAATGAACGTTTTTTTTTTTGGTGATAACATTCCAAGAATGAACGTTGAGTGCCCTGCAGGAATCTCGGCGGGGAAGCGTCTATCGGACGCCGGGATCACGGACATGGTGATCCTGGAGGCGACGGACCGCATCGGCGGGCGCATCCACAAGACGAAGTTCGCCGGGCTCAACGTGGAGATGGGGGCCAACTGGGTGGAGGGCGTCGGCGGCGAGCAGATGAACCCCGTCTGGACGATGGTCAACGATACTCTCGGCCTCAGGTGTTTCTTCTCCGACTTCGACCACCTGGCCAAGAACACCTACAAGCAAGAGTACGTTACCTTCTTTTTTAAAAAAAAATTCTCTGATGATGATTACGGATCGAATTTGATTCTTGAGCGTATATGTGCCCAGGGGTGGCCTATACGAAGAGGAAGTTGTCAAGAAGAGGATCGAGAGGGCAGACGAGGTGGAGGAGAGCGGGGAACCCTCTCCGGCACGCTGCACGCCAGTGGCCGCGACGACATGTCTGTCATGGCCATGCAACGCCTTAACGACCAGTACGTATTAGTACCTCCTTGATCTGCTAATGAATCTCTTCACTCCAGCCACCCGTCTTTCTTCTAAGACTACTGAAAATCTGATGAGCTAAGCATCGTCTATGGAAAACTCGCGGCTTTCACACGCATGTGGCTTGTCGCGGCTTCCGACATTCAAAAACGGAAAGATGTTTCCCCGCTTGCATCCGATCGATGCATGCGTTGTTTGAACTGAGGACATATATTATTATCTAATGAAGAATAAACAACTAGTAATTAACAATAATTCTTTCAACGTTTTACGGGGCTCCTACTATAGGCCTACGTCGTCTATCATATGCCCAAAGCTCAACTTTCTCTCACCAAACGCCAAATTGTTCCGAGAGCAGCTGGAAATCTTAATATTATTAACTGTCGCAGGTAGGAACGTGCGTGTAACACTAACAATACGACGCCTCACTTCATACGTGCTGCTGAGATAGTCGTCGATGTTATACTAATACTTACAAGTTATTATCTGACGCTTTTTTCTTCTACAGCTTTACACACCATAATAACAAATTATATTACGTGTGTGATGGCATGACTGTAATATACAATAGTTTTTTTCAAAAAAAAAGTAAAAGAACTCTTGGATTTTGAAATTGGTGTTTTGGTGTTATAAAGCTTTAATAATACATTCAAATACATTGTAAAGATAATTTTTAAAAAAATATGTGGCTGATCCTAGTGCTTAATGTTCCTAAACCTTGTTTGTGTCGATTTCAAACTGATTTTTGTTTCAGAAGCGATAAATAGTGCATTCACCAGATTGCTTACATGTGCAGCAACTGTAATAAAACTTGGGTAATATATGCCACGGTTCGCTGCAGCTTCCATGCGATGCAAGTCATAGCACGAGCATCTAAGACAACTTTATAACTTTTAATAATTAGAACTTGGGTAATGCCACGGTTCGCTGCAGCTTCCATGCGGTGCAAGTCATAGCACGAGCATCTAAGACAACTTTATAACTTTTAATAATTAGTCAAGAAAATTATTTGGACCATTCACACGACCACTGGTCAAGATCCGTTTCCGTTTTTTTTTCACTTATTGCAGGAGGACTTGAGGTACTCAGGTCCTAATAATCTTCTAAATAAAATATGTTTACTTGCATGTGCTCAGTACAAGAGCTTTAAACTCAGTCGTGATGGATTCAAAAGTTTCATATCTCTACTTTTTCTTATATTTTATAATTTATGTCTCTTCACTTTTGACAGTTTGCCTTACGGTCCGGCAACACCAGTTGACATGGTGATAGACTACTACAAATATGACTATGAATTCGCTGAGCCACCACGCGTGACAAGCCTTCAAAACACTCAGCCATTGTCCACATTCAAGAACTTTGGCGACAATGTGCATTTTGTTGCTGATCAGAGAGGTTACGAGTCTGTAGTCTATCATGTCGCTGGGCAGTACCTCAAGACTGACAAATCAGGTGCCATTGTAGATCCCAGGCTAAAACTTAACCAGGTACCAATATTATATTCTTATTACATAACATTCTTCCAAGAAATTACATCTTGATAATTCGATATACCCTTAAAAATAGTTAATAAAACATTACTGATAAATCATAAAGAAACTTGCATTACAGGTCCTGCACTGATGTCAGTACTTGATAACGAAATCTATCATACATTTGGGCTAACTATATGCCAGGTAGTAACGAAGATTGCCTACTCCCCTAGTGGTGTCGTGGTAAAGACAGAGGATGGGAAGGTCTACAGAGCGGATTACGTAGTGGTCTCTGTTAGCATTGGCGTCCTCCAGACGGATCTCATCCAGTTCAGGCCAAAACTACCTGTCAGTTCCTATACTTCCCTCATAGGATCAATTTTTTAATGTTCTTCTGCGTTCTAAGTTTGACACAGAAAAACAATAAAATGTTGTACTTCATCAGGCATGGAAGATCGTAAACTTCTACCAATTTGACATGGCATTATACACAAAGATCTTCCTAAAGTTCCCGAAGAAATTTTGGCCAGAAGGCCCAGGCACAGAGTTTTTCCTCTATGCCAGTGGAAGGAGAGGATATTACCCTGTTTGGCAGGTACAGGGACAATATATGTTGAAGAAGCTTTAGCTGAACATTACATGTATACATTTACTAAGCAGTTTAAAACATTGCTTTAATTTCAGCAATTTGAGAAGCAGTATCCAGGATCAAATGTACTCCTCGTCACCGTCACCGATGATGAGTCAAGGCGGATTGAGCAGCAATCTGATAATCAGACCAAGGCAGAAGCTGTAGAGGTGTTGAGGAAGATGTTCCCTGGAAAGGATGTGCCGGATGCCACCGACATTCTTGTCCCGAGGTGGTGGTCTAACAGGTTCTATAAAGGCACATTCTCCAACTGGCCCATTGGTGTCAATCGCTATGAATATGACCTTATCAGAGTAGGTTCCCCCACGCTTTTGATATATCAAATTTTGGACTTATTTGTATCATTTTATTTTTAGTCAAGACATCCTAAATCATGATTGCATACTTTCAACATACTAGGCCCCTGTTGGAAGGGTTTACTTCACCGGTGAGCACACTAGTGAACACTACAATGGTTATGTCCATGGAGCATACCTTGCTGGTAAAATTTGTAACATCTTGTTGTTTGATGGACCCTTCTCTTCATGGCAAAGCTCTAATTCTTAATTTATATGATATATATACAGGTATTGACTCTGCAGACATCTTGATTAAATGTGCGAAGAACAAGATGTGCAAATACGATGTCAAGGGAAAGTATGATTAAGTTCAATCTCAGAGGTAATCCACGTATCCTATGATAATATATATAATTATTTCATACCTTCTTAATACTGAGAGTTCCTTCAACAGAATCTACTATTGTATCACTGGTTCAGCATATTTCTCTCAATGAATATTTCTGCATATTGGTCTAAAATTTTGATTCTCATGAACAGGTTGAGCCAGCGTATTGATCAGAGAATTTAACCAACATCCAGAAGCTGCTTTTGAAAGGACATCTAATACAATTTTCCAGCTACTGTTCTTAGACGTGTAGCAACGCATTTTTTGTTCCCAAGAAATAGTTTATGGTCAAATGATGTGTCAAAACCATCCATTATTTATACTTTCTGACAAAAATAATTTCTTGTTCTCTCAGTGACAGAAGTCTTTAGTTCTTCCTTCACTTGGTTCCCATGTTAGTTTTACCCTTTCAAATATGTGGTATTTCAAGCATTGTAAAATTTACAGATTCTATACAAACATATCATGAGAAAATATTTAGTGCAAACAACCATTCAGGAATCATGAAACCCTAAAAAAAATTTATATGTAAACATTTTGAAAACAAATTGAAAATTTGCATATGTTTAAAAGATTTTATGAGAGATACACTTATGTTTCAAGTCCAAACTTGACTTTTAAACGATACCAAACTAACACATTATGGAGAAAAAGAACAAAGATA
Source organism: Chloris gayana (assembly GCA_031894775.1). Taxonomy (NCBI): domain Eukaryota; kingdom Viridiplantae; phylum Streptophyta; class Magnoliopsida; order Poales; family Poaceae; genus Chloris; species Chloris gayana. The sequence goes on along the minus strand of JAUNZO010004820.1, from coordinate 27,141 downwards.
TATCATATGTAGTTATTGAGATCAGCTCCGGTACAACCTTTTCTCATAATAAGCACGATTCCCAAATGAGAGAGATTAATTAGTCCCAAAGAAGAGAGATTAATTAGTAAATCTAAATCCAGTTAATTAGGGACCCCTATATATATACGGGCTGAACTATCTGTAGGTTACACCTAGCAAGCCACATTAGGACAATGGGCAAAAAATCAATATTTATAAATTAATATTTATTACTCTTAATACTTATATTTATTTATAATAAATGCTACATTGATTTTTACTGCTCATATATTTTTAAAATAATCTTTTAATAAAAAATTTGGAAAATACTAGAACAATTGAATTTCATTACTGGAACAATTAATATTTATGGTTGTAACAAATGATTTTAACTACTAAAATAATTAATTTCAACTATTAGAATAGTTCAAAAAATGAAATTTAAAAATTGAATTCTAATACTAGAACAACCACTTTTAGCTTTTGGAACAATCAATTTAACTATTGGAATAACTGATTCTCAATGCTAGACAATTCAAATAATATTTTTTAATTTAAAAAAACATATATGCATATTTTTTGAATTAATTCTAAATAAATAAATGGTGGAATGGATTCAAAAATGGAGTTTTTATTTGAGAGAAAAATCATTTTGAAATTATAAACATAAAACAAAACCACGCTCATGACACTACTACAATAATGCTCTGTAGTAGCGGACGCTCCTTTTAACGCGAGTAACGGTCCTTTGAGGCGTCCGCAGCTAAGTGCGTTACACAGCGGTGTCCACGACTAAGCGTGCAAAATAGTCGTGGACACCACATGTCCGCTGCCAACGTGGCAACAGGCCCGCGGCTAACGCAGGCGCGTCAGTAGGAATTGAATTAGGATGATCTCTCGACTCGTCCACCCTGCACGCAAGGAAACCCGAAGACAATTGATGTCGTGCACCCGTGCTGCCTCTTCTTCTTTAGTTCTTATTATCTTTCGTATTGGCGATCTAGCATGACATCATGGCACGATGATCCCGAGGCCCAAGTGACATCACAGCACGATCTAGCATGGCATCATAGCATGGATCCGATGTACATAGCAATGTCTAATCCTCTCCGGATCAACTGACCTTTATGCTAATTGTTTCAAGTTATCGCACCGCAAGAGATATATAGGTTAATTTTCTTGTTTGTTTACTTATAATTCTCAAAAACATTAGTCATCATGTCGAGCAGAAAAAAAAAGGAGAAAGAAAAAGAAAGGATGACTACATTTCAATCAAAGGCAGACAGCTATGGAGAAATATCTTAAGAGTAATACAAGCACTCCAGTAACGCTAGTAGTATTTACATTTATTTTTTATTAAGATTATGTGTATTTAAGAAAAAAATATTATATAAAGGGGCCTCAGTTTTTAGGCTCGCCCTGGGTCTCTGAAATCCCAGGGCCGGCCCTGAATACAGCAGCCACGTAAATCAACATTTGATATGGGCTTATGCTGGGCCATATATTGTAAAATAGGTTTAAATTAAATTGTTGACTATTTGATTCATTTGCTTTGAGATTCCTGCTTAATTCTAAAAAAGGTGTACCAGAGCACTTCTCGAACAAAATCCACTATGTCCAAACACCCCGAATAAAATTTTGTCTCATTTTACTCTCTCGAACAATTTAAGTTGACTCAATTCACTCCGTTATGCAATTTATCTTTTTTGTTTATCTTTGTCCGATTTGAATTTGAAGCTTAACTTTTGCATGATGATAGATAGTCCTATTTTATATATAAAAGAAAATATTTTATATTTTTTATTATATATTCTGTATACAATTCTAGAACTATATAACTAAGTTGATATTTGATGTTACTAAATATAAAAACTACGTTGAAAATGTATATATATGCTTTTTCTTAACGTAAGGTTCAATGAAAACTATCGTTGTGCAAAATTTGAGCACTAAACTCCACTCGTACAAAGAGAAATTACATAAGGAAGTAAATTATACTAACTTAAATCGTTTAAGAGAGTAAAGTGAGTCAAGATTTTGTTTGGGGTGTAATTTGGACAAAGTGGATTGTTCGGGAGAGTAAAATGGACATTTTCCTACTTACTTTATTGTGCTCCTGCCCGGACCAGTCTCCACCCCTATTCGTCCGATTTCACCGCCTCGGGCTGGTTGACCCCTAACCCTAACCCACACCCGCCATTGGAGCTGCCTCAAGCTCGACGCCCAGCGAGGCGGAGTTGCCTCGGTCGATTCCGAGCACGTGACGGCCTTCGCAGCACTGCACCACCCCTCCTCGACCAATCCCCGTCGAAGCCGCTTCACTTGACCGCTTCCTCAACGCCGCCGAACAACCACCGCCTTGCCTCATCGACGAACGCTGCCTCTCGGCTGCCGTCGGCCACCGCGAAGCCCGTCGTGAGAATCTTGTCGAGCTCCTCTGTGTTTTGCCCCTACTCCTGTCGAGATTGATCTTTGCTAGCGCCCAAACCGCCAACTTCGGCAATGGCCAGCCATGGCACCACCGTCTATCCATTGCCGGCAATCACCACCCCATCAGCCAATCACCCCGCACTATCCATCTCTCGAGCAACAGTCAGGATTAGATCATGGAAATCGGTTGTGTAACCGGTTCACCGTGGTCCCATGCACTATCGACCTGCGCCAGTCTACGATGGACCCGGTCTACACCAATTTCTCATTCAAACTTTATTCGAAAGTTATTCATTGCCTCATGCTTGCATCATGCTGGCGTCAGCGAGAGGAATTTTTGGTATAAAGTCAATTCCGTAATTCTCATATGTCTTACAGTTTAGACCCTGTTTATTCAAACGCTTATAATTTTTTGGTCGTAGCTCCGATTGAGGCGATTCTTGCGCTCACGCGTTCGTAGGGTCCAGTACTATTTGTTGGTACTAATTTCAAAGCCAGTAGGTACTGTTTTGGTGTAATGGTTCTTATTTTGTTCTGTGTTTGTTTTCCGGTGTATCGTAATTAGACGAGGAGCGGTTCGAAAGCCTTCAAGACAAAGACTTCTATCAGCAGTAGACAGAGGAATCAGGAAAGTGGCCTTGAAGCATTCTGAACCAATCTCCTTACTTTCTGTAATTTAATTTCATGCATTGCTATTTAATATTGAATCCCATGTGTCATTATTACCCTGTTGAATTTACTTTTCCTTGTCGCCCTAGTGTGGTTTGATCTTGGGTAGTTTGTGCTTAATTGCTGTCACACAAGAGTCGGTGTCCTTTAATCTTGTCTAATGGCATACTTGAATCATATGTTAAATTGCTAATTTATTTAGCAACATGGAAACTAGGGTTTGAGCAAGAGGTTGTTTGACGGGTACTCCATGTACGGTTGGGTCATGTTGTAGCTCTTGCTCGGACAGTTAAGGACCGGTTCTTGGAGCAGCAACCCAGAACTACAGTGCCAACCACGAGGCTACTATGGAATAGCTTGCCAACTAACTAGTGCCCCTCTATTACTCTACTTGCGAGGAGGTGTGGTACGTGCTCATCCATTGGGGCGTACCATGTGGCGCGAGAGGGGCTTCTAGGTGACGCCTTTGATAAGGGATAGTCATTCGTTGGTTATAGTCCTCCGTGGACCGTCATTTTTCTACGACGGTGAAACCTTAGCGTGCAAGCTACAATGCTAGAGTGAACCCGGGTAAAGGCTCGTAGTGATCTCCTGGCCTCACACCTAAGGCAGTGTGATGTTGGCCAAATGGAGGTTTTAGTCCACTTGGCAATAGGGGACGGAATCACGACTCGTGGGTACAGTGCTGCAACCATTGCAAAGTGTATAACTGTCATGACAGCTTGTGCTCCCGGTTAGGAGCGGCCCGGATCCTCACTCGATTAGAGCCACCGATGGATGGGAGTTTAGTTCTAGTTCTCTTTCTACGTGGATTTGTGGACCTTCATGGACCAAGATCCTTCATGTATTAATTACTTAAAATTAATTGGGTTTGGTAGTTTCAACTTAGTAATATAGGTTGCTTATGTTGAGTAATAGGTTCCCAAGTGCATTGTTGCTTTAACCTTTATGTTGTCCTTCCTTTTATTTAAGCATGCATGTCATATATTTTCCACACTTGTTGGTTACGACATGTACTCACCCTTGATATTTCCCTGTTGCTACAAATCAACTACTTCTCGGAAGGACAGATGGATTACATCGACGAGGATTACTACTAGGCCTCGTTGTTCCCCCGATGGACTTCTTGTGGTGTTATGGTGTCTTCCGCTGTCTATTTAGTCTTTTGAGACAATTACTTGAAACGATGTAATAATGATACAATATGACGATGTACTACTAGCATTGCTTATACTATTATTTCGCTATTGTCCCCATATGTGTGATGATTGATCCTAGCACACATACAGTTTATGCATTCTGTTTTGTCCCTTAAAACTAGATGTGACACTTGTCTTGTTTTCTCCTTCATGTGAAAATATGGTAGTGTATGACCAATTTCGACTTCCCACAAAAAACATTCGTTACAAATCCTGAGACACTCTTGAGGAATCCTCGTTCTCCTGATAACTCCTCCAAAGAAACTCTCGTGACAAGCGAACCAATCAGCCATGTGCCATCAAGCTCAATATCAATGGTCGAAAGGATGCTTCATGATTTTCTCTACTCTCTCTCTTCCAAGCAATGTGTCCTGTTCAGCCCAATGTCACAGTAGGAGGATATGGAGTACTTGAGCTCAAGATGGGCATTATTTCCATGGTGCAAGCTATTCCCTTGTGTGGACAAACCAATGAGGATGCCAGCGCTCATTGGCAGTAGTTCCTAGAGCTAGACTATACCTTCACCATCGGAGGTGATTGATAGCTCATTGGCAGCAGTTTCTCCGAAGATGCCATCCGAGTCCACTTGTTTCCCTTTTCCCTTCTAGGACTGGAGAAACAATGGTTTTGTGCAACTCCTAGAGACAACATTAACACTTGGGAGAAGTGTTTGAATGCGTTCCAAACAAAGTTTTTCCCTTATGGGAAAACCAATGCCCTTCGTGGAAAAATTTTAAGTTTCCAGCAGGCAAGAGATGAGTCAATTCCAGAAGTAGGAGCGACTATAAGAATACATTGTCGATTGTCCTCATCAAGAGATGGACAAATGGTTCATTCTACATAGTTTCTACAATGGGTTGACTCCCACAACCCATGAACATCTTGACGTTGCTACTGGAGGATCCTCGCTTCTCCTTGACCATTGCAACCACTAAGGCTCTTATTGAAAAGATGGTCTTGAATCAAGGTTGGAACGATAAGCGTTCACAACCTCGCAGCTGAGGCATGCATACATTGAAGGAAATTGACATGCTCACCACTAAGATGGACCACATAATGAAGAAATTGGATGATCATGCCAACAATAAGATATTATCATACGACACCACTCATGCTATGGACTCTCACATGACTTGTGAGGTTTGTGGCAATGTTAGACACTCAGGGAAGTATTGTCGTGAAATCCATGAAGAAGCATGCTACACCAAAACCACCAACAGGTATCGTCAACAAAAAGTTCAATGGTAGAATTCTAGCTCAAGGAGGAACAATTCTAGCTCAAGTAATTTTTAAAACCAACCTTCCTTGAAAGATCTTGTCTTTGGTTAAACAAAAATTAGTGAGTCTTTAAACAAAAATCTTTCTACCAATGACAAAGGTTTGTAGAATTTAAATGGTAAAGTTGATGGTCTTGCATCTACCTTTAAAGATCAAGTGAGCTTTAATAAAATTATAGAAACTCAGCTAGCTCAACTCGTTGCTTTTATTCCTGCTGTAGAAATTGGGAAGATTTGAGGCCAACCTGAACCTACCCCTGAAAATGATAATGTGGTTACTACTCGTGGTGGCAAGTCCATTCCTCGATCCGCCATATCCTAATCATGTAGGCAAAGACATGGAGAACAAACAGGTGGAAGGATCGTCCACGGAAGAACCTCTAAGGAGGAAGAGAAAAAGGAACATACAACTCCTGAAAAGTTCGTTGACACATGCGCATGTCCTCATCGTAATCAAACCACGTAGTTGATGAGCAATTTGGTCGCTTTGTTGAAGTCATCAGAAAAGTTCACATCAACATGCCCTTGATAGATGTGATGTATGTACCCACTTATGTTCGCCATCTCAAGGATATCCTATACAACAAATGGCCATTTCCCATCATCGAGGTGGCCACATTTACATAAGAATGTATAGCAGCTATAATCAACAAGCTTCCTGAAACGAAGAAGGATCTAGGGCCCCTATGTCACTTGTTCAATTGGGATGCACCAATTCAACCAAGCTCTTTGGGATCTTGGGGCAAGTGTGAGTGTTATGTCTAAGTCAATCTTTGACTAACTTAACTTCACCATGCTCACCCCTACACCGATGTAACTCCAACTAGTCAATTCATCGGTTCGCTATCCAGCTGGCATTGCAGAAGACATTCCAGTCAACATCTCGTGACTTCTTCATACCCATGGATATTGTGGTGCCGGACATGGAGAGTAACAAGGAGACACTCATTCTTAGGAGCCCATTCCTTAGAACCGTTGAGGCATACATTGATGTTGGTGCTAGAGTAATCCACTTCGCATAAATGCAAAGAGGAGAAATTCGAGTTCCGCCCAAAAAGAGAGCAATGCTCCATGATCAAGATCAAATATGGGTCAAATGAGAACAATATCACAGAAGTAAAAGTGACACCTACAAAGAAAGACAACCTCGTTGAATTCATATTGGCATTGCTTGACAAAGAAAATCCTACACTAACAAAAAGTGAGCTATTGTGAGGCTAGGGCTATGGGCAAAGAAGCAACCTGCACAATTTGAGAAGACTCCTACCACACCGCAACCAAAACCAAAAATGAAACAACCGTGGAGAGTCAAGAAGGTGCAACCAGCCACATCCATTTCTCCGAGCCGTGGTCCATCACCATCAAGCTGAACATAAACATGGAGGAAGTCGCGTTCATTGGACTTTAAAAAGACAAACCCTCACCTGGATAAAAAATGATATCTATCTCATATTTTCTTTTTGTTGCATATTTGATTTTTCCAACATTTGGATTTTCCCGATTTGCATTTGCTTGCATCATATTTGACTTTCGCAAACCACCTTTGCATGTCCAATTTATTTTGGACCCTTCTTGCAAGTTTTTATGAAAAATTAGATTTTTGATAAATCTTCTTGAGAATTATTTTTATAGACAATTTCCTAAAATAAACTTTGGTCAAAACGTATTTCAAAATATTTTGAATGACAAGGGGAAGACATGGGCCAAAGCAGAGCCCTGGTGGGACCCACTAGAGGTTGGTCGACCTGCCTAGGTCGGCTGACTTAAGGTGACCTTTATGTGCTCCCCACCTTGACCAATGACTAGTTGAGTCTTCCTTGTGACCATTTTGTACTACTACCACCATGCCTGTAAAATTGGATGGTCGGGAGTGGAGTTTTTCACCCATTTGCTCATTTTCTCACCTTCCCTTCTTGCTCCAAAGTTCTTGCCCACTTGATCTTCAAGTGTTCTTGAATGTTTGTCCCAAAGATCTCTCAATAATATTTCTCTGTATTTTTTATTTACATTTTCTATGGTATTCTTTGAAAAAAATCGTGTCACAATTTATGTGGCCTAATTTGATTCGATGGTGTTTCGATTTTTCCAAACCCATAACCCATCCTCAAGAACATTTTTCGTGTAGTCTCTTCTAGTTTCGAATGATCCTATCAATATTAGGATAAAAGTGATAAGTAGTAGTAATTTAAACACTAGCGGTGTTAAATACTCCACTTGTCCGGTTTTAGTTTTTATTCAGAAATCAATTGTCCACTGAAATATTGCAATGTGCTTTTGATCCTTGTTATCTTTCTAGCTCTTTCCGGCCGGCGCTTTCTGCTGCTCGAATCGGCCGACCTTCTGATATTTTGGATCATAACACAAAAATTCAAATGAATAGCAGCAGTTTTCATATAGCGAGCGTTGGGCAACGTAGACAAAGTCCTATACACTTGTGTCATTACTTCCCTAGTTAACTCTCCTATGCATGACCTCTAGCTCTTGGCTCCATGGCTCCGGCTCTGGCTTTAGAATAGTGGTTACTGGTAGTATAATTTTAGTGTTGCAGCTTATTATAATGACTAACTTAAAATCGATCGGTTCAGATCAGATATCATAAATCAATCAAATCAGTTGTTTTAGCCCAAAAATCAAATAAACCAATCGGTTGGTTCAGACCAAAAATCTCAAATAAATCAGTTGGTCGGTTCAGACTCGAAATCTCAAATAAATCAATTCGTCGGTTCAGATCGATAATCTCAAATAAATCAGTTGGTCAGTTCAGACCAGAAATCTCAAATAAATCAATTCGTCGGTTCAGACCGAAAATCTCAAATAAATCAGTTGGTCAGTTCAAAGCAGGATTCAAAAGCAATCCGCCGTTCAGACCATAAAGTCAAATGAAACTAGTCGTTCATACTGTAGATTAAAAATCAATCTATTGTTCAGATCATAAATTCAAACGAATCAGTCATTCAGACTATAGATTCAAAATCGATCGTTCATACCAAAATTCGAATAAATCAGTCATAATAAATTATAAAAAAATTGCTCTTTAAACGTTCAGTCATATAGGTGCAAAGATTCATAAGAACATGTATATTAACAGCCCCTCGCTCGGTCGCATAAAATTATTTAAGTGACCGAGACAAAAAATATTCAAATAAATCAAATAGTTAAATAAATGGGTCGTTTAGACCATAAATAGGGCAAATCGGTCATTCGGACCATAAATTCAATTCAATCGATCGTTCGGATCACAGTTTCAAATAAAACGGTTGTTCAAACCATAAATTCAAGTAAATTGGTTTAATTCCAAAACCTGGGTCGTTCCGACCATAAATTCCAAATAGCTGGTGGTTCACACCATAAATTCAAAAAACAATTAATTTTTAATGTGAAAAATTAAAGAATCAAGACAAAATAAAACCGAACAAATCATTAGAAAGAGCACTTTTCAAAAAACACGACTTTATTCATAAGAGAACCTACGACCTTCTACTTAGGAAACGGAAATAAACATCCATAGGGAAAAACTAGGGATTTGAACCCAAAAATTTGAGAAAAATTCAAGAAAGTATTCGAATACTTAGCTTTTATATTTGGCAAGTTGGTGTTGGAGCCCCGAGATTGAAGCGGAGTGTCTTGCAGCAAAGTGATGGTGTGTGGAATCCCCGAGTGTAAAGTTGAGTGATCATGAAACAACGTGAAGCGATGCCTTCGATGGCAAAAGCCCCGGTATATATGGACCGACCGGATTGACAATGTGCCAAGTGGAAGCAACTTCATCAAATCACCGAGTACATCTTGAATCTTATTGTTATCATTTTTCTGACTCGGAGTTGAACTAGCCAACCATGACTTGGAGTCGAATTCGCCGACCGTGACTTGGAGTCGAATTAGCTGACCGCATGGAGTTGATCTCGCCGACCACGACTTGGAGTCAAATTCGCGATTAGATCGGATCTATTTTCTGAAGAATTTGGCCATCGAACTCAGCAAGCCAACCTTCTTCACGCTTCCCCTACCCGACGCCCCAACTGTCGAGAAATTATCCGACAAGTAGAGTATATGATATATCATCCATGATGAATATGAATGAATATGGGGGTAGGGCGCGAGGTCGAGAGGCGATGGTGACACAGGGATCCCGATTTAGACAGGTTAAGGCCTCCTCTTCGGATAATAATCCTACATCTTGTATTATGTGGTATCTTCTCTACTTATTATTTCTCCCATAGTCCTCGACATTCTGTTTAGTGTCCGCCTCCACATAAGTTACCGTTTGGTGTCGCCTCCACGTATCTTACCAATGTCCGATACGATCTGTAATCAGCCAGCTGATGTCCTTCGATCTATAATCTAATCAGCCAGCTGATGTCTCCCTCGACGTAAGTTACCGATCCGAAAGAACGACTCCTGCTACCATAGTGAGCCACGATCGAGTTAATCAGTCAACCGCCGTCTACTTAGATGGGCCACGATTGAGTTACCGATGTCACCGGTGTGAGCTCGCCCCACCAGGCCACCACCGTGCGCCGAAGATCGAGAGCGAGCTCGGGTGAATGAAACACCATGGAGGGACGCCATGGGAACTGATCTATTGTGGTAATGGTGATGGAAACAACAGGGAGGCTTTACCGCCATGGGAAGGCATATGCGAGCTCGGCAGCGGCTCCGGCGCGGGTTAGGATGACAAGTTGGCTCTATCGCTCAATAACATTCTTACTGGATTGGGGAAAAAAGTCGAATTCTCTTGCAGTGGGTCTAATTTGCTTCCAAATCCAACTTGGTCAAAGAAATATCAAATCAATTACGACTGACCTAGGTTAATTTGATACAAATGCGGTGAAATAGGGAAGAAAGAGAATAATAGTAAAAAAATAGTCCATGCTTTTAAATGACACCGACCACGATCAAGTGTACCTAAGTAGATGCTAATATTTTATTTAAAAAAACAACAGACATAATACCTAGCCTCTGCCTCCACTTTAAGCTTAGAATCCTTATCCGGGAAGAGAGTTTAAGACACGCTCGTAGCAAAGCACGAACACTTTTGCTAGTTGTATCATTTTATCTCATCTGGATCGTGTCTAGACGGTGTATTCGGTCCTATGTTCTAGACGTATTGAGATGTCCTCCAGAGGTGTCCTTACCCTGCTCCTTACCCTGCTTATATGTCTGAGGATACAGAGTTACATGGCATGAGTCCTAGTCGATCTACGGTACATATTGAAGTAGGATTGAAGTAGGAGTCTATCCTATCTTTCCTTGTACAATAGGTATCATGGGTATTTCTATTCGACAGTTATGATACTCATGAAAAGAAACGATCCGTGGTTCATGTGCCCTTACAGTACAGTACTTCATGATTGATCCATTCCCAGCAGATTCACTCCAGGGCAACTAAACTGCTGGCTCATTCTCACGCCGTCTTGCAGTCTCACGCTGTCGTGCTGCTTCTGCTACCACTTTTCCTATATCGGTTCCACAATCTCTGCCGCCTCCAGATACAGACCCTGCATCTCGCTCGACATATACGCGCCCTGTATCTTGCTCGACATATACGGGATCGTAAGGATTATTAGATCGTTACATATTTCTTTTCTCTCTTTAATATAGAAAACCGACAGGCAATGCTGGGTACGTAACCGAGAGAAGAAGAGTACGTATTTAGGGAATTAGGGTAGTTTCGCGTCGATTTTTTGTAATGGCAAAAGGGGTATTTTGAAGGAAAATTTGATCCAATGGCTATTTTTGTTATCTTCCACCTAGTCAACGACCGGATCTTTTGCTTATTTTTAGAATTTTTTTATTTTTTTGATTTAATGTGGAGGTCTCAAAAGAAGTCTCCAATTAATAAATATAAGATAAAATGTGACGGCCTTGAAAACAATGAAACAATACTCTCTACTACCTTACAACTTTTCAATTTTAACAAGAATTTCTCTAAGGCTACTTTATACTCTTTCTATAATTGAATTAGATGTCATTTAGAACATATGTAACTAGGTGATACCCCGCGCTTTGCTGCGGAATTCCTTAATAATATATGTGATGCTAAGTATTATTGTTAAGAAATAAGTAGAGAAAGAGATTGGAACATCTATGTTCGGTGTTGGATTTGATGGATCTAAATTGCTAATTGATAGATGGACAACTGAGACTCAAGCATCACGGTGAAAATTATTGAGATGATGTGACAGTATGAGAGTTGAGAGAATTGGCATAAAAACGGTGAAAATTATTGAGATGGTGTGGCAGCATGAGAGTTAAGAGAATTAGCATTTAATGAGCTGTAGTGGGTTGCATCTTTTATATATAAGTAGATTAATTAGGATCCTGTATGCCCATATTAAATAGCATGTTGGGGCCACCTCATTCAAAAGTTCCTTTCAACATGAGCGGCTAGTGAGGTCATCCACCAATGCATTGGTCATGGGTTCAAACCACAGGTGCTCTTTTTTGCGCAGTCCATTTTACTTCCTCGAACAATCCACTTTGTCTAAATTACATCCCGAACAAAATCTTGGCTCACTTTACTCCTTCAAAGAATTTAAGTTGGTACAATTTACTTCCTTATGTAATTTCTCTTTATACGATATGAGTTTAGTGCTCAAATTTTGCACAACGATATTTGCATTAAACCTTACCTTAAAAATATATGATATATATTTTAGAGATATTTTTATAGTTAAATAACATCAAATATCATCTTAATTACATAGTCATATAATTGCATACAAAATATATAAGAAAAATATTAAAAATTAATTTATATGGAGAATGGTACCATCTATCATCATACAAAATTTGAGCTTCAAATTCGAAACGTATAAAGAGAAACAAAAAAGAGAAATTGCATAACGGAGTAGATTGAGCCAACTTAAATTGTTTGATGGAGTAAAGTACGCCAAGATTTTGTTCGGGTGTAATTTAGATAAATTGAATTGTTTGAGAGTAAAATGGACTTTTTCCTTTGAGAAATATTGGCCTCCCCGGAACGGCATCTAATACAAGTTTGGAGGGAGAAATATTTAAGCACGTGTGCTCTGATATTCATGAGCATTAATAAAGAGAGATCTACTGAAGTAATCCAGCAGATCTGTGTAATCATGAGTTTATTAGTTAACTCAAAAATAATTGAATATAGCAGCAATAAATTGTATGTTCGCCTTGTGGCCCAGTGGGTCATTATGGACCGTAAATTTCAGGAAATATGTTTTAGATTTTTCTTTTACACAACCATATATTACTGTAAAATCCCAACTAAAAGAATTGAACTCCGGATGCTTCATCATCTAACTCCGTCTATTGGAATGGGTGTTTGAAAGTTTCTATGTTATTCAAATTTCTACATGCTGGTTTAAGAACCAATAACAAGAGCAGGAATCCAACCTGGCCAATAGTACAAGCCCACCTTGTCTAAGGCAGTATCTTATTACCTCGGACAGATAAAAGAAAAACCCCAAGGCACGTCGGGTTAAGATCACAAAAAATGCCACTGCTCTGCCATATGTTTAAACAGACAAGAAGATACCCTTCCTCTCTTCATCTTTGAATCCATTAATTGCTGCCCTCTAGCAAAGTTCTCACACCGAGACACGCAGACAGACCATTCAAATCGCGAAAGATGAAACCAAAGCCTTCCGTAGAGATAGTGCAGTATGGGCCTTCTCCTAGAGCTGGCGGCCCTAAGGTCATCATCATCGGCGCTGGCATGTCTGGTAAGTTTCTTATCGGGTATGCGCCATGTAACACACAAGATTATATGTTAAGTTAAATAACATGAACACAGCACCTACATTTCGTGTTGATGCATTTACTATACGCGTATATATAGGGATATCTGCTGGGAAACAGCTCGTGGATGCCGGGATAACGGACCTATTGATCCTGGAGGCAACCAACCGCATGGGCGGTCGGATCTGCAAGACGGAGTTCGCGGGGCTGAATGTGGAGATTGGAGCAAACTGGGTAGAGGGGTGTATGCCAGTGGCGTCGTCAAGGACGACTGCAACCCTATCTGGCGCATTGTCAATAGTGAGCTCAACCTCAATACCTCGCGCTCCGACTACGATCATCTTGCTGCCAACACCTACAAAGACGAGTATGTGCCAGATTATCCATTATTACGTGAATGTGTGCACATGTTTTGATTAATTAGTATCTATAGCTGGGTCAAAACATGAGGAAAACTAATGCAATTACCTAGATTCTATTAAATAGTTGAAATATATAGACTAATCTAAAACGATACTGAGCCACAACCATTATATATAGCAAATCAGATTCGTAGATGCGGTACAAAAAGAACAATAGCGGCGTGTACGCAACAACTGGCGCAAGAAAAGATAAAATAAAACAAATTGGCTCTGGCTGCCATTCCGCTAGATCTCGCCACTGCTCCCCCATCACGTGGACACCGCCACCACCGTACCGTTGCTCCACCTTCAGGTGGACACCACCGCATCGCCATATTTCATCGCACCCTGCCCGCCTGCATGAAGCGATGAGGGACCAAATCCGGCCATGGTGGATCCTCCCATGTTGAGCGAGGGTGGCGGTACCTCCCTATATGTGACACCCATGGCCGAACGAAGAGGAGGGAGCTAGCCGCTGGATTCACCCTTGGCCACCGCCATGTGCTTCGCCCACCGTGCGATGAGGTGGGGTCAAATCCGCCGACCGCCATAAGCCATGCCGGCCCACTGCCATACGCGCCATCACTCTAGGGAATAGAGAGTAGTTAAGGCAGAGAGTGGACCTGAGCATTGGGGTTGGCAACCCTAACCGGTCCTTATATAGCATTGTCAGCTAATTGGCCAAGACGAGCAAAACATCATCCCACTAGCCAACCTGTTCTGAGCAGGGATCTTTTTAGCAGCGGTCCATCTTACGGACCACCTCTAAAAAATGTAATTAGCACGAATCATCTTAAGGCCGCCACTATCGTAAAAATTCTTAGACCGCTATAGTAGCCTTTTCTTGTAGTAATAGAAAGCAATCCAAGTGTATGTATGTATGTGCGTGTGTATTTATATATATAGAAGAGAGAGAGAGATGCCACTCTAGAAAGTCATATGTGTGTGTTTGTGTAGAAGAGAGAGAGAGAGAGAGAGAGAGAGAGAGAGAGACATGCCACTCTAGAAAGTCTCACAAAATAAATCGCTCATGCATTGCACTTGTTCATTTTATACCGTCTCCTCCTAATTTAACCATGGATCAAAGTTGTAGCATCGTCAGTATCCAAACATATGAGGTTGGAAGGCTGTTGGCGGTGCTAGCACTGACAAGATAACTAGGGTTTTGTGGGAGAAACAATGGATGCAGGGGCGAAGCTATGTTGTCCTGTCGGGGTCGGCGGACCCCGACGACCTCCAGCCAAATCAGTGTAAAACCATAGTTAATCAGTGCAAATTAAGCTACTAGACCCATCACCGAAGGGTATGGACCCCGGCGAGCTCCATCTCTGGCTTTGCCCCTGAATGGATGTGACGACTAGAGTTTTAGACTGGTGGAGTTATAGACCCTACTAATAAGCTTTGACATGAATATCCATTAGTGTTCTAATTAATCCCTGTCAAATCAATATATCGAATTATCCTCAAATTCTGATCAAATCTGCATTGTCTCCCAGCATATATCCAACATATGCACCACGAGTGTGTATTGTTATAAGCGTGTAAGGTGTTACCGTATTAGCAAACATAATAGCATATTCAAATATATATAAAAATAGTAACAAAAATATGACATGCAACAATATATTATCATGCAAAAAATTAAGGTGTAACTAAAACTTGTGCAAAGATAAACAAAAAAGAGAAATCAGCTTGTGAATAGTACATTGCAACAAAATGCCTCAATTAAATCGACAATCAATATGGAAAGCAGTCAGATAATCCAACCGTCAGCTATAATTTGGATAATTTTCT
Source organism: Chloris gayana (assembly GCA_031894775.1). Lineage (NCBI taxonomy): Eukaryota > Viridiplantae > Streptophyta > Magnoliopsida > Poales > Poaceae > Chloris > Chloris gayana. The sequence continues at coordinate 11,649 of JAUNZO010004820.1, read as the reverse complement.
ATATATGATCAATAACCAACACATTTGCGCAAAGCATAGTATCGGAATTTTTATAAGAAACCATATTCTAAAACTATGCAGTCGGTTGCTGAAGACTCACTGCAAAAAGGAAGCACCACTTGGCGCTTACACTAAGGGTGGAACGTTTGAACATGTTCGTAACAATGAGAAAAAATAGATAGCCCTTTATTATCATGATTCTTTAAGAATTAGAAAATCTATGCATCTAATGTTATTACTGAGGGTCTATTAATTGTGACATAAGTATTCTTTGCATGTAAAACATTTTCTAATTATCAAGTCAGCTGAGTATTTAAATTATATTATAGAGAAACTAGTTTAGCTCATTTAGCTCATTTTATATCTTACTGCTTTATGGTTCACTGCAGAGTAATATGATTCTGGACAAATTAAACGGGCAAAGATTAATCCCCAAGAGACTTACCACAGTAGGGGAATGATTCTGCATCCTGTTTTGCATAGTATTTCACAGAAATAGTCACCTTACCATACAATCTTAATATTATATCAAAGTATCAAAATTTAAGCTTAAATTATTTATATAAGCAAAATATAAATATAATCTCAACAATGTGTAGTTCTATAATGTTAAGTGTAGTTCATGAAATAATTTTTACCATATTCATGGTAATCTACATATCTTTTAAACATACAATCCAATAAAGAGTCTTCAATACTATTTCTCTGCGTCCACGTTGCGCCACGTCACCTGAAATAATTTTAACCGTTAGGCATGGATTGGATGTTAGCGATTAGCAGCACTCATGAACGCTTCTCTCAGTCATTCTTCAACAACTTCCTATGGGCATCCATTAGTGTAAATAAAGATAGACATCAGTTTTGCCAATTACTGCCATTGATGGCACCTATTTCTCCAGCACCAAAATGTTACCTCATTGTCATTGACATGTCTTCAGTTTTGAGTGTGAACTCGAGAGGCCAACAATCGTTAGTGGCCATTAATATAGGCATCCTTCTTCCCACCATAAGACATGCATGCATTCTCACGCCGCTGCACATCCATGATGATCGGGCACAACACCAACTCTCTCTCTCTCTCTCTCTCTCTCTCTCTCTCTCTCTGGTAGGACTTTTGGAGCATGTTTTCTTTCCGGTTCATCATCTTCCACATAATTCAAGAGCCTAATATTCCAATAAATTGGATTTAGTAGCTCACAGAAATGAGTTTCTTTCTTGCCATCTCATTTCCTTCCACCGCATGTCTGATTTTTTTGTTCCACTGCACAATCTAATAATCTGTTATATATATATAATATACTTTCAAATTTTTTAGTTAATTAATGTTGAGGGAGTTTGCATTTTTTATGACATTTGGATTTAGTTTCTTCTCCTTTTTTCTGCCCGAAGTGGATATATTTTGCTTCATGTTCTTGAATGTTTTGTTTACTTGCAGCAAAGAAAATATTTTTCTTCTGACATTGTTTAAGTGAATATAGAGACCCATTCCCTATATATGATTTGCTTTCTTCTGCCAGACTACAATTCAAGTAACACAATGTGACTACAGTTCAAGTAATATAATATAACCATGTATGTTATACCCAATAGAAAATTTTGTTCCTACATATTGTCGGTCATGACATGCAGTAGTAGTTTGTCTACTAAAAACTAAAATATCCATAAAGCAGCCTATATCTTCCTTTAAAATTGTGTCTCAAATCCCGTGGCAACGTGTGGGAAATTCATCTAGTAGTTAATAGCTGAAAGCGCCTAGGACAACGGCTCCCTCATTAATCTGGTCGACGTGGTCTCTTCGAAACGCGACACGCCGTTTCTTTTTATCATGGACTCCTCCGCAAAGAACACGTCGTAGGTGAGTACATGACGAGTGCTGTGCTTCGTCGCGTCCTGCAGACTCCCTGCAGCCTCCGCGGCTTTGGCCCATCCCCGAAGCCAATCCCACCGGGTAGCCCATTCACCACCGTGAAAATGCTGCCATCTGCTTATTCGGCCCGGTTTGTGTTGTTCCGTCCGAGATGCCGGTTAGTCACACGCTCCCCAAACTGACGCGGCGGAGCGCGCTCCTTCCCTAGTATAGTAAATAGGCAAATAGCTGAAGGCGCCTAGGCCAAATACCCCCTCAGTAATCTAGCCGCCGTGGCCTCCTTCGGTCACGAGTCACGACATCGTGGCGCACTCCTGCACGAAGGCGTAGCGCCGTTCCGACTGCTGCCGCGCGCTCGGCCTGTTTCCAGCCCTGTGGTTCGTATCTTTTGCGGCCTCTTTTAGTTTCGGCCCACTCTGTTGGCATAGCCCGTTCGCGAGCATGTAAATGCTGGTCTCTGCTTGCCCTGGTTGGCCAAGGCCCACGGAGGAAACAGGCCAGCGCCCGGTTGGCCTAGGCCCGTTGGTTTATCACACGGCGCAGCGGCCTTTCTAGGTGCTTTGTTTCGTGCGGCCGTCGGCCCGTTTTCCTTGGTTCATTCTCCTGCAGACGTTGTTACAGGGCAAATTCCTAGGTTTTCATGCCTCCTGCTATTATCACACAGTTCGTGCTGCCCTGTTGTTAGCTTTATATCTCAAGTTTCTAAATGGACACAGCAGAGCGCGTCCGCTTAGCTAGTATGCTTTAAACGCCATATCCAGTCTTGAACGACACGTACTTGGGACTGATCGATGGATCGGTTCAATTTTCTGATGTGTACATAATCCTTAGGAGACTTATGCATGCTCTTAATTGGAATGACGACTGGTTGAACATCGTTTTATTATGTGCTTGCTGAAAAAAAAATTGCAGTGGTACTGGCATTTACGATGAAGGTTTTGTCCGTGAGAGGATGAAAGCGGCCAGTGAAGTGGAACGATACGGGAAAAATCTTGCTCAAGGACTGAAGTATGGAGATATTTCCGTGATGGCCATGCAACGTCACTGTGACCAGTATGTGTAAACTTCTCATCCCTGTTCGATGTCTGATTTCTGCAATGATATCACTTTTCCTCACGTGTGTTGTTTGGGATTTATTTTAATTAACTATCTACATGTTCTTCCTTTTTAGAATTTTAGCCAAATTAAATGATATTAGATTTGTATGAGATATGATAAATCTGTAGTAATTTTGACAATAAATCTAGACTAGATAAGGTCTTTGTGTTACCAATGAATCTTAATATTTCTTGTATAAGAATTGTCAATGTCTAATACTTGAGTATACCGATACTTATGGGACTGGAGCGCATGTCAAGACAAACTAATTAAGAATATAAAGATCAGTAGCTGTTTTGTTTTCTTTTTTTAAAGCTTGCTTTACATTTTATCTTTTTCTTTATTACTACCAGATTAAGTATTGACACTTATATCTTTCGATCAATGCAAGCAAGCCGTATGGTCCAACTAAACCGGTAGATATGGTAATTGATTACTTCATGAATGACTATGAGTTTGCCGAGCCACCACGAGTCACGAGCCTCCAGAACACCCACCCCTTACCAACATTTGCGGACTTCGGGGACAATGTCTACTTCGTCGCCGATCAACGAGGCTATGAGTCCGTTGTGCATCATGTCGCTGGCCAATATCTCAACGTTGATGCTTCTGGTGCCGTTGTTGACCCGAGGCTCATGCTCAATAAGGTAAGATGGAATTTGCTTAATTTGTGACTTCGCTGCACTATGAGCTCTATATATCCTGAGAGATTAGGAAATTATTTCTCAAATTAAAAATAGGTTATACGGATGATTGTGTAGTGATAACAACTTCTCTTCTCTTAGAGCGTCCTCAATGGTAGAGCTAGCTCTTACAAAGAATTGAAGATGTGTGAGATCCATGTTTAAGTCTCACATATTTCTTAGAGGCTGCCTCTTGAGAAATAGTTAGCTGTCTTCTCTCTCTTCTTTTTCAACAATAAACAATTCTAAGAGTTAGCTAAGAGTTAACCTTTGGGGATGCTCTTAAGAGAAAAGCTTGCTCGAATTACCCACGTTTCAAAATTTAATGTATAGATTTCCTTTTTCACGATATTCTGAAGTATTTTCACCTAAGAGAACACACATACATGCATCATTTTCTCGAAAACGCATGATGTGCTTCATTGTATTAAGAAGAAGATGGGATAAGAATCCATTACGACCTGAACAAATACACATTCACGCCCTCACATGACACATTCACATGAACGGACACACACCCACGCACACACGCACACACACACACATACGATACATGGCCACTGCACTAAGATAGGAGCTGCTTCGGGATAGTGCCTTAAGTAAGGTCATGATGTCTAGACGCCACCACCACCTGATCCGACAAGCCGGATAGGCTTTCTCCAATCGAACTCCAGGGATGAAAAACAACAAAGCACTCCGACAATGCCTTCAACAAGGGGAACAAACCTCGAAGGCTTCGTTGTTGCCAGCATGGTGACCACCATGCAGGATTTCTCCTGATTCTGCTAGATTTTCCATGCTCGAGATCCGCTCGCAACCACGTCTTGGGCGCCACACAGCAGACAGGAACATCAAGCCTTATGCTCGCCGCGCGCATCCGTGCCCCCGATGCCCGCTATGTCATCAACATGTGCACGCTGCCATCCCACATGCCTTCACCCTGTTCACCTCAGCGCACTGCCATCACGCTCTACTTCATCAACATAAGTGTGCCAACCGCGCCGTCGTCGTCCAACCAGGTTGTCCGCTCCACCTTGACCACCTCCATGCGACCTCCTGGTGTCGTTCCCATTACCGACACAAGGCTGGCGCCTAGACTCCTCACGTCGCGCGCGCCCGCGGGATGCATCCTCCGAGGTCACCGCAACTCCGCCGCCTCCAAGCACACGACCACCTCCACCGGTGCTAGAGTGTGGAGTCGAGCCTCAACATCTTCGTCGCCGACTGTCCCTACCAAGCCTAGAGTGCACGAGGTCGCCGACCACTGCAGTTGTCTTCGTCGCTTGAGAGGAGGCCTCGCCATCGCCTTCCTTGCGGACGCGCGGCTAGGCTAACGAGGGCGATAGGGCCGTCGGGTGGTGCTAGGGTGGTGGCGGTGGCTAGGGTTCTGCTAGTAGCCCCTAGCGAAGGAGCGCGGGCTTCCCCTTCGGTATAGACATGCATCATTATTTTGTGGGAGTACATGAGATGTTAATTATTATTATGAATTCTAAACAATATATTCGTAAATTTTAATGCTTCATGAGGTTTTGCCATAACTGCATTTTTTAAAGATCATAAGCGCCTAGACATGGAAATAAAAAACGAAATGACCTTATGGTTGACGTCCACGATGAAGAATAAAACCACCTGAAATAATGCATATTCTCTTTGTCCGACGAGTATTTCTGGGTCTACTCAAAATCATACAGTATCAACTTTGACCATCAATTAATAATAGAAAGTTTTTGGCATTTGATCAAATGTAAATGATGTTATTAGATTTATCATAAAACAGTTATCATAATAAGTAACTTATTATATTTGAAATAATGTATTTTACAGGTATTATTAGTGATTTTTAAAAAAATATATATACTTTGACTAAACTAAAAAGTAACTATATTGTTGGCAGGATTGGAGTGAGTATTAATAATACAACAAAGTTCTACGGCCCTAATTTAACGAGTTCTTCGTGTTTGCTAGGCTGTACAAGAGATTAATTATTCAAAGTACGGCGTCACAGTGAAAACAGAGGATGGTTGGCTGTATGAGGCTGACTATGTCATGGTTTCTGTAAGCTTGGGCGTCCTTCAGAGCAATCTCATAAGCTTCACGCCACCATTACCTGTAAGTCAATGAGTTCATATATTTCTCTCCAAATTGGTATTGCTCCCCTCACTCTAATCATGCTATCGCATATTTCAAAATTCTTTTTGGCTCGCCTCTCAGGACTGGAAAACCATTACAATATATCAATTTGACATGGCTGTGTACACAAAGATTTTCTTGAAGTTCCCCAGGAAATTTTGGCCTGATGGCTCAGGCAATGAGTTTTTCCTGTATGCAAGCAGCAGGAGGGGATACTATCCATTGTGGCAGGTAAAACAAAACTACTGCAGTCTGCAGACGTAGTTGACTTTCGTAAAACTGAGAAATTTTAGAAAACAGTTATATCATGGGAATCTACAGATAAGATGATATGACATTACTCCGGTCTCATAATACAAAAAAAGACTGCACCAAATATTAATTGTTCATCAAGCCGGAATAAAATTCATCTCCAAGGACATACTTTGATACAATTTCCTGTTATTGAATCCAGCATCTTGACAAGGAATACCCTGGATCTTGTATTCTTCTTGTCACCGTTACGGATGACGAGTCACGAAGGATTGAGCAGCAGTCAGACAGCAAGACAAAGGCAGAAGCAATGGAGGTTTTGAGAAAAATGTTCCCTGACACGGATGTGCCAGATGCAACGGATATTCTTGTGCCTCGGTGGTGGTCTGACAAATTTTTCAGAGGAAGTTTCACCAACTGGCCCATAGGCATGGACCGTTATGAATACGACTTGCTTAGGGTATATTCAGTTGTCACTATCTGAGATTCAAGTCTAGCTAGTAGTATCATTTTTGAAGTTTTAACTACTAAAGCAATTTAAATCTTTTGAACTTTTCCTGTTGACACTTCATTTTTTGTGTATTCCATACTTCGAAACTGTAATGTTTTTTTCTAACAAAAGTAATGGTTCTAATAATTGATGTGTTGTTCAATTGTAAAGGAACCTGTTGGGAGGGTCTACTTCACCGGTGAGCACACCAGCGAACGATACAATGGCTACGTTCATGGAGCATATCTTGCAGGTGTTTAATCCAACTGCTTCTGCTTGCATACAATTCTCCAAGTTCATATATTGTTGCTTTTATATCTATGATAGATTGTTTTCAACAGGTAAGGAATCTGCAGACATTCTGATCAACTGTGCCAAGCAAACGAAGGAATCCGCAGACATTCCGGCCAAACGTGCTAAGAACACGAATTCTGCAAACATTCTGATCAACACTGCCAACCAAACAAAGGAATACAGATATCATGTGCCGGCGAAGTACGAAAAATAAGTCAGAGGTGAATACCATCATCCAGTTACACAAATAAGATGATTTTTATCAAACTGAAATTGTTTCATTGATTGCTTTTTTCTCATTGAATAACTTCACATGCGAAAAATTCATTTGGTATTTTATATAGGTTCGGTCAGCGGCATTAACAATTTTTGGATTCAGTTCTCCAGTTTCAACCATCAAATTATGTTGTATTGCAATTATTCATCACTACTTGGATCAACTACATTTGCACTCACTAAAGAGGCTGTCAGAATATTATTTCAGTTTTTGGATTAACAATTTCAATTATCAGAGGAAACATATGAAACTGTGAGTAAAACATTTTGAAAGAAACACATCTGTTTATTTGAGGAACAAAAATTATTTTTGGCAAAATATCACGATTTGCAATATTGTTCCAAGTTACATTTCTTCTACTAACTAGATATGAGGCCCCATGATGGAATGCAGTAGCGAGCGTTGGGCAACGTCGACAAAGTCCTATACGCTACCATAGCCATAGCATTATACGTATATTATATCCATCGGCTAGTATATCTAAAGTACATACCTGTAGTTGTAGGCTTATGGAAAGAAATTTTTGATGCCATTGCTTAGGGGCTCCATGATTGTGCTTCCACGGTGCCATGGTAGCAGTGTGGTATATATATTAAAGCCAGCCCAATGCAGAAGTTTTAAATATTAAAGCTGGCTAATGGTGAGCAACAAGTATGGCATCCGGTCAGTTGTGTTAAGGTGCTAAACTATCTGGAGAGGTGGATGGTGATAAAACGTTTTGCTTTTTAAGGGTGTCGGCCTAATGACAGCAGTTTCAACAGTAAAGCTGACAGACGGTGGGCAAGAAATACAGCGACCATTCGGCTGTCTTGCTAGGTGCTAATGTTTTGTATTCCGTATGAGTTACTAAGAAGCCTTCTTGAGTGGATTTCTGAGTTTTAAGTTTGGGGATATGGATGTCTAGATGTAAGTGACTTACCACAATGAGCCACGTCACTAAAAAAATTACAGCCATTGGACACCCTAACTTCCATGTGTTGAGGAAGATAAAATCTAAAAGTAAGCCTCGGTTAGTTGATAATTATCATTTTTGCTTTCATCCATAAAGATAGACATGTAATGGAAGGTAAGAGCTAAATCCTTTTGGCAATAAACGGAAAGGGTCAAAAGGATAACTTTTTAGGGGACAGAAGGAGTAAGAAGGAAGAAAAAGGAAAATTGTGTATTTGATAAATTTCATTCTAGACAAAGTGTATTTTCTATGGCTAACTCTTACATGGCCCACTAACTGCTCGTAGATTAATCTATGAAGATTTTGACGTCGCTGTTGTTGTTAGATGTTTAATTTTTAGTGTTGCCAAATAATTTTCAGATATGGTAACAACAGATGCAAAGTTTGATTATTAGCCAATGACACAAATTTGTAGCGCAATTTTTTTTCTGTTTCAAATGGCTTTGTTTAACTCTATGTTGATAATCGGCTGAGGAGCATGGTTCAAAAACCGCTGAAAATCGGGCGGTTTCCTCGAACGGTCGGTTTTAGCTAAAAATCGAGCATGCAAACCGTAGCAATCACAGATTTTAGCGAAACCGGGGGTCTGTTTTTTGAACCATGCTAGGGAGTCATCAAAATAATGCTGTTGTGTTAGGATGTTTGTTCCCCATTCCCCTGCACATATTTCTTTATTTAGTTTCTACTACGTTAGGAGCTGATCTAGACAATCATGCAATTATAAAAATTGAAAGAAACTTTCTATAGATGTATAATTGTTTTTTTTGTAACAATCAGCTGAGTAAATAAAAATTATTCAATTGAAGCTTAACAGCTGGCAGTTCAGCAGATTGGATGAATTTCAAAACACGGTGGATTTTTCCTTGGGATGAGAAAACCATTTGAACGTTGGGATAGGTTTCCATGTGCACCAGTGTAGCTTTACTAAATAGTTTTGGATACTTTCAGTGTTGAGTGCTGTTGGGCTCTTGGCGAGCTTAATCAAGGCTGGTGATTGTGTGACCATATATGTGTCTCTTTTGTCACCTGTACTTAGGTTTTTTCTTGTCATGTTCATACAATATTTTGATTTCTTATATTTAAATGTTTAATGATTTTGATTTTTCAAGATTGGTTACTTATTTGTGTTTAATATTTTCATTTCAAATGGTTCCCTTTCCTAGTAGTCATGCACCAGAGATTTGTGTTCCGTATTATTGAAGAGAAGGGTTATTCATAAACAGTGGTTGTGCAATTCGGCATTCATATTTTTGTTCCTTTGATAAGTGGCAATCTATCTTGATGCGTGTAAAAACACTCTGCTCCGGAAAGCCAAATGTCAGTATCCCACATAGATAAGCTGGTCAGATTATATGTAGGAATAAAATAAAACAGTAATAAAAAGAAGCAACATAATTATTCATGCTACAATGGTAACGAAACAAGCATTTGCTGCACAAAAAGGAAGACACTGACACACACACACAAAAAAAAAGCAGATGGTATCAAACGAATCGCCAATTCCCAAGCCCTGACGACACTGAGAGTTCCACGCATGGGCAATCTCACTTGGCCCCGTTTGGTGGCAAATCCGCCACCGTCCCGGCACAGGGATGCACCCTCCCTACCGTTGCCCATGTGCCACCACCGTCCTTGCTAACACTGCTACAGTCCACTGCGGAGCTCTTGTTACCATCCTCCCCTCCACCACATTCCCGTGTCTTTTTCTCCTTCTCTTGGACCGCTAGTTTGCACCGCTCCTGCTGCACTTTTACCTGTGCGTAGGCGAACCCCATGGAAGTCATCTTTGGTTGGAAGTTGAACTGTTGAAGGAGATGTCACTGCTTCCAGCCGGTTGATGAGCACAGGTTTATGCGTGGCCTTGTGTATTTATAGGTCGAAGCTGGGATTGTTGGTAAGGGCACCATGCATCTTGTTGATATTCTATTATATGGCCAGGGATTAGTTCTGCAATTCTTAAAACAGTAATCATGTGAACATCCTTTTGAAGATATTGCCAGCCATTTGGATCACAATAGGATGTTGCTTATACTTTGCTTTCCTAATGCGTATGTTGTTGGGTCTGACTCACATATGACATCAATCTTCACGGTAGAACACCCTCGATTTCTGTAGTTATACAGGGCGGGGACAGTTGACCACACGAATTTTTCTATAGCAAACGATAAGTCAAATTAGTTACAAAGCTCAATCTTTTTACCGCCAAAACGCACAAGCGCCATCAACTTGCCACTTGGCAAATCCATATTTGGTACTCCTCCCTTACTAAATTGTTGTCAGTCATTGACTTTTTCAGTGACGTTTGACCATTCGTCTTATTCAAAAAATTTAAGAAAGATCATATATTTTGTTAGAATATGATTTATCACTAAAGAAATTTGAAATATAGCATATAACTTTTTGTATTTGAAATTTTTTTTTGAATAAGACGAATGGTCAAACGATACTGAAAAAGTCAATGACTGACAACAATTTAAGTAAGTGAGTAGTATTTGGTGGTAGCTGTTAGGTACTGCACTTCACAAGTTCGCTGCGACTCTCTTTGATGACCACAATCTTGCACCAAAGGTCGAAGCAATTGGTCGTAGAGCTTCTAAATTAGTTATCTATAATCAGTGATCACACGACTTTAAGCCCACTCGGCTAATCAGTGGATTGGCTTTTCCACTCCTGAAAGGGTCTTCGCTCACTAACCATACCAGAAATGCAATTTTGTGTGGTTAATATCCATAGCTTTCGCTTCTGACTGTTTATTGGTAGGCATCATTGTCAACCGAATGCTGCCCCTTTTGTTTTTTAGATAATGGAAAACAAGTTCCTCCCTCTTTTTGTACACACTGCTCGTCTTCCACTATATAACTCAATCAAATTGAGAAACAAATAAAATCTTTAAACAAACTGAGTGAGTGACTTTCAAAATTAATTCCTTGAATTATAAGAATTGAAATAGAAGGCTACAGAATCAGATGGATCGTATTTGATTATACAGTGTTTTCCTTCAAAAGAAATTATAAATACTGCTACAATACAATAGTCCAAACTGGGGCATAAACAGAGAATACATGAGATATAGCAAATGTTGTCTGTTATATAATGATGGAAAAGGGGACAATGTTATCCGTTAGGCTTTTGTGACATAAGGGTCACATCGTGATTAAAAAAAAACCAAATTTCAGTGCGGCTAAGGACATACTGCCATAGTGAGCCAATGGGTGAGTTGTGGGACGTGCAGTTTTAACCAGCTAGTACGGTCAACAACACCTTAGGCTTTCCATCTCAGAAGATACAATATTTTAAAGCAGCATTTTCCTGAGAATTACCAGTGTAGAAGGTGTATAAGTCTAGTAGGGATGAAGTTGGTATGGAAATGATCAGAAGAAGTCTCAATTGTTTTTACTTTTGTAAAAAAAATCTTGAAAGCAAAATAAGAAACAATAACTCTGGAAACGAATATGGTATCAGTATTGGGAAGTTGAAAACAAAATTTTTGTTATTAAGATAGGTGGTATCGATCGGAAATCGATATTAACAATAAAAAACATGAATTCTAAGGTGTATAGTGATGAAACACATATTTTAATAATTAAACATGTATGGTAACAAAAC
>JAUNZO010004819.1:0-23920 GCA_031894775.1 Chloris gayana | reverse complement strand
TATACGAATCAAAAGGAACACACATGCAGAGGATAGGAAGGCTTTTATCCTCTGCATTCTCTCAAGTCCTGTTTTGGGGCTCAAATGGCCAAAAAAAAAAAAAACTGTGCCACTTGCATCAAGGAAGGGAAAGTCATCTCTTTTTTTTCCATAGAATGAAAATCCATCTTGCTCATCCCAAGCAGGCTTTATTATATTATTAGTTTTAAGTGTCAAATGAAAATAATAAACATAGCTCATGCTAATGATTGATTAATTAGAAGTACCATACTACAATTAGCAGTACTAGTGGACGGCAACATGTAGTATGATTATAGTGCGTTTCTTAAGGGGCAAATGATTGGATTCGGCTTCATTGGCTGGGGTGCAGAGTAAAATTTAGAGAACTTTAGCAAATGTGAGACAGTGAACAATTCTCTGAATTAACACTATAACGAAAATATTGTACATGGATACTATGGTAAATTTACTGTTTAATCCACACTGTAGCATCAAATATGGCTGATTGATCTTAGATCCGACGGTTGAAAATCTCACTAACTTTGTCAGGGTCTTGTATGGAAGGAAAAAGAAAAAGGATAGGATCCGACTCTAGACCGCTAGCAGCTACTAGCAGGTAGAGCGCGAGACATCACATGATGATTTTCGTCAAAAGTAGGTTGGACGGTTTGTTACACTCTACTCACAAGGAGGTCACTCACGCGTCATCGTCGTCGTCCTTGGGACCAAAACGTCATCGATCGGGTGCACTTTTATTTTTTTAAAAAACTTGGTCAGGTGCACTTGGAACAAGCATACGCAATGTAAACCAGTATCACAAGGGCGTGTGATTTTGCATACAAAACAAATAGTTACCTGCCCAAGTATAAATAAATACTAGTATAGATCTAGGACGTCGTCGTCACTCTTCAGATGAGGTCGTCTTCCGGCTCATATTTATAGCCCCTACATATTTATGTTTCAACCCTTCCAAACGGATTGAGATTTTCTTATCAACTAGCACTACCGGAATTCAGGAATTTGCCGTGTGCCTCCCCTACATATTTATGTTTCAACCCTTCCAAACGGATTGAGATTTTCTTATCAACTAGCACTACCGGAATTCAGGAATTTGCCGTGTGCCGCAGGCACACGGCGAAGGCCGTTTAGCACACGGCAAATTTCTTTGCCGGAGGTGGCCTACGGCGAACCATCGACGGCGACAACGTCTGACGGCAAAGCCGGCTTTGCCGTATGCTTTTTATGGGGCACACGGCAAAGAGCTTTGCCGTATGTTACCGCCGGCACACGGCAAAGTTTGCTAGTTTGCCGTGTGCCCAGACTAGACACACGGCAAACATGGATTTAGAAAGAAAAAAATAAATGGCCGGGCCTTGCTTTGCTGCTCTTCACGCCGTCGCCGTGCAGTTCCCCAGCCGCAGCTCCGCGCTCCGTTCCCCACGGTGTCGTCGCGTCGCTGCCTTGCTGCGTCGCTCTCCCGCTGCACTTGGCTGCGCCGCCGCCGAGCCTGGCCTGGCACCTGACTGAATCCCCTTGGTTACTTGCGCTTGGAGCAATGGCAGCGCCCGAACCTGTCGCCGGCGAGATTCTTCGAGTGCGCGTGGCCGTCGCACCGCCGCTTCTGCCCAGACGACAGTCTCGCGCCGCAGCTCCCGTCGCCCGTCACCGAAACGCGCCCAATCGACACGCTCCCGTCGCTCGTCACCGACGATAGGAAGGACGAGCTCGCGCCGGGGACGCTGAAGTAGACCAGGCCGACGTTGGCCACGCCGGTGCCGCGCGCAGGGTCCACGAGCCCGCACAGCCCGCGCGCGAAGAAGAGCGCCAGGCGCGCGATGCCGGAGTGGCCGTGCAGCTCGCCGATGGCCTTGGGGAACACAGGCCGCCCAGCGCGCTCCTGCAGCCCACCGCGTCGCCACGCAGCCGCGCCTCGCGTCGCCACGCCGCTCCTCGGACCGCCGTTGGGAGAGGGTTGCTGCCACCTTAGAGAGAGAGAGAGAGAGAAAAGAGAGAGAGAGGCACCAGGCAATGGACGAAGCTGGAGAGAGAGAGGAGATAAGGTTGTGAGAGAAGAAGGGAGAAGAGATAAGGCTGTGAGAGAGAGAGAGAGGAGAGGAGATAAGGTACGGGAAGAGGAAAACTTTTGGACTGGAAACGCGGTTCGTGAAAAAAATGTTTGCCGTGTGGCAGGAAAGGCAGCACACGGCAAAAATTACACTTTGCCGTGTGCCACAACGATCTTTGCATTTAAATATTTTTTTCTTTATATTTTTCACGAATAAAATATTTGAATTTGTATTGAAAACCAAGATAAGTCATTATGGTCTATTGTCTATAGCAAAAATTATCAAGTGAAATTCTAATTCAAATATTATTTCATCTACGATCCTAACCTCATCTTCTCTAATTGTTTATGGAACTTCTTCGAGAAAAGCTTCAGTTTGTAAACATCGTACGTGACAAAATGGGCAAAACCATCTGAACCATTTACCATTGACTCCGTGCATGGTAAAAGGATATGTGGACAAATCTTATGAATTTCAGACTTTGTTTGCATTTTATACGATTTAAAAACTATTTTATCCCACGGTCGTTCAAATGTTTCATGAATACGGCTTTCAAAATTTCATTTCAGTTACTAGATAAGGCCTTACACTTGCCTCAGTAACATAAATATCATTTTTTGAGTCATTTTATTCTATTATTTTATGCACTTACAGTTCAAATTGGACTAATACAAAATAATCTTTTGAATGAAATAAATTGGTTAAATATGATAAACGCAGCAAGAACTACCCCAAATTGGAGTATAGAGAATCAAACATTATATGTGAAGAGGAGATAAAGTTTTAGAGGTGAATGCTAACTTTTCTTTTTTTGGTTTGCCGTGTGTTAAGAAGAAACACACGGCGAACACCACTCTTTGCCGTGTGCCATATTTTAGTACACGGCAAAAAGTAGTGTTTGCCGTGTGTCAAGAAGAAACACACGGTGAACATCACTCTTTGCCGTGTGCCATATTTTGACACACGATAAAGTGTGGTATTTGCCGTGTGTTCGATTTTGACACACGGCAAACCGATGATTTACCGTGTGTCTTGTTTTTGCCGTGTGTTTGTTAAAAAGCACACGGCAAAGAGGCTCTTTGCCGTGTGCCCGTAAATAAACACACGGCAAAGAACGTGGCACACGGTGAATTCTCGTTTTCCCGTAGTGTAGGTAATGCAGAGAACACTATAGCACATACATTAACCGGACGCGAGCCGTCGGATGAGCGATGAGCGAATCTGATTTTATGCTACAGTAGTCTGTAAACACTAAAATATGTTAGTACAACATAGCTACGGTATGTTGCTACAGTATTAATGCAGAGGACGTTCTATCCCTCCTCATATTTTACTGTAGCGAGTGCTACTATAGCATGCATTTTGACTTGGTTTTTCACCTACTACAAACAATCGGGATCCCAAACAAAGGCGGGTGGAGACAATGTTACTCTAGGTTACAGTTTACTCCGTAGGTAGAGCAGGGGACTTCACATGATTTCCTACAAAAGGGAAAGAAACATCGCACAATTTGTCACTAGCTAATGCAATTTGGAATCCTCTACATGAGCTACTAGCTAATACAGATAACACTGTAGCTGGAATTAGACTCATTACTAAGCCATCCAATTGGAAATGGATGGACTAGATTGCACACAACCGTAATGTTCATAAAATTCAATTGCTTGGATATTGTTCATCATCTCATAAAATACTGTTGCAAACCGTGTATTACCTGAAATTTAGACCTACATCTGGGGCTACTACAGAGGAACAGATCCCATTCGCTTCATATGCATGCAAAACTGCATCCTATGAGGCTATCACACTAAAACATTTTTTTGTTGTATACTGCTCAATTCCGAAAGTCAAGTCGGTAGGATAACAAGATTAATCTTGCTGTCCTAACGACTTGACTTTCGGAACTAAGGAGTAGTATCTAGCTATGGTAAGTCAGACTTGAGTAAAAACAAAGTTGGATCATTAGGATGCATCTAAGACCGAAACTAAGAGATTCCCTGCCGAATTCCAATCACTGCAGCCAGACATGCACATATCTGCATCTGCTGTCCCTGTGTGCCACTGTGCCACACCAAACACCATGTTTGTTTAAGCATGGAACTAAACTAAACACTGGCTAGCTTCCATGTCAACTACTACCACAAAGACTACAACTACCATTGTGAGTGTTTAGTTCATAGACAATTGTGATCGATGTGAGTGCCATGAGGCCTGTTGTGTGCTGTGAATGTTGGGTGCGTTTGTTGTATCAAACTAGTTGATAACCTCACCCGTTGCAGCGAGACCAAAGGTATTGACTTTAAATTTATAATCTTCAACTAATAAGTAGTAGTTATTAAGTGACTAAGAAAAACATGATCACATGCATCAAAGTAAGATTCACATCCATGTCTGACTTAAGTGTTGAATCTTCTACCTACAATTGTACATTAGAAAGCAAAAGCTAAAGGAATATCTAAGAATTGTATTATATATATATATATATACATATATATAAGGAAATGACAGGGAATATTTTTTTGTATTAATGAAAGAACACACAAAACCTCTTTATAAAAGTGAACCAGATTGAACCTGCAAAAACACTTGTGATAATGGTGTTACTATGGCCCTGTACGTTTCCTGCCCTCTAAAATTTAGCACTGTCACATCAAAGAGAATCTTACTATTTATGAATATTTTGATCAATTTAATGACAAAACCCTCTTGACAGATTGGTTCTAATTTTCGACATGAATCTAACGAGTTTAATTAATCTATATTTTACTAAAGTGATGCTACAGTAACCGTCTTCTAATCACGACTTAATTAATCACATTAGATTCGTCTCGTGAATTATCTAGGGGCCTGTAATTTATTTTATAATTAAACTTTATTTTATACTCCTAAATAGTAAGATTCTTTTTGATGTGACAGCTCTAAAGTTTAGACCACAGAAAACGAACACACCCTATACTGTTTTCAATTGCAACATAACACAAACAAATTGGATGGATAATAGAATGATGCATATAGTGTGCACAAACCTTGACTTAAAGTCAAATCGGTTCATTATTCTATGACCTTAAATAGATTTAAGAAGAAGCGCATCGATAATAAATTATAAGGACCAAACCGTGTGTAAGACAACATGTTGTGTTGTGTGCTCCGACATGACAGCTATAGCGAGAAAGTGGTGCCGCTCATTGCAAAGTAGTTCATTATCCCGCTGCAGAGATGGGAGACATTGCTTTGCTCGTTTCGAGCATTATGGGTGAAAATTGGTGGCATGAAAGGGTAGCCATTGGTTGCTGCATATAAAGGTCGGTGCCGGCAGGATGAGCGAGGTAATGGGGTGTTTCTTATTCTTTATTTTAATTAATCGGCACTGGAAGAGATAGGGATTGAAGAGTCAACCTTTAGCGGCGAATTCTATTGCCTTCAATGTTGAGAAGTGTTTGCAGAAAATAGGTTGGAGGATCAAATGGATACGATAAAACTAAAAACACAATCAGACTGCAGATATATAATTCATAATTGGTTTGGCTATGGAAGATGATGATCCTGTGGCTATAAATGGCCAAAAATCGTAGAAATGATGTTAATCTTTAACATCCATTATTTACCTAATAGTTAAAATTAATTGTGATGATGTAACGCAATATGGATCGAGAGAAATAGCCATTAAGACTCTCTAGCAGGTTACATCTTTTATATATAAATAAATAAACTTTGAACGGCCAGTGCGCCGCTGAACCGACGTTCGTTTTGTTGTGTTGAATGAAATGCGAGAGCTGGGTTGACATGGTAAAACGTTGCCGTTCGGCTACGCTAGAATTTTTAAGCCAAGTTGAGGCCTCCTTTTGCAAAAATAGTGGCATCTCTTCCAGTTTAAACGTCTGTACCTTACACGTGATCATTAACCCTTATTTCTTCCGGATCTCGTGCGGGCAAAACTCCAGGCTCCAGAGAATTCCAACTCCGCCCCACCGGCGACGGCGAGACACGGCATGGCAGCACCGCGCAGGCAAGCTTTAATTACTTAATTATACCCAACAGATTACTGAAATCCTTCTCAATACCGGAAGCTTTTTACCTCCAAAGGACCGGGGCCTCCGATCTCTTTCCCATAATAACGTCCGTGACACTTATCATGTCCTTTTGTATATGCCTATCTCGCTCAAAACATTGTTATTTAGAATGGTCCTCTCTACTGCTCCAGTCACCCTCTGCACTTGTGACTAATATCCAATGTTGTGCAAAACGTGCACATGGTGTTGCTGGAGGTGCTGTGCAATTAGCCACCGATTCATCAGGCCAAAAAACTTCCAGCCACATGTGTCCTTATGCATCCAGCCGCCACAAGCCTGCTATCCTAGAAGTATTATTGTTTTTCTCCTTGGTGAAACATCCTTTGCAGTTTTTATAAAAAACACCATACTTTGCAGTAAATTTCAGTTGTTTGCCGAAATGCAATAGCTTCCTGGAACCCTCTTTAACAAGAATCCATAACTTTTTATTTCTCCTAATTCCAGTCAACCCTTAATTCCCTCTTTAACTTTCCCTTTTTCCCGTAATTCCAATCAAATTTTTTTTGCCGATACGCAGTAGCTTCCCGGAAAAACATTATTTACTCTTTAACAAGAATCAAATCCATAACCCCCCCCTCCTAATTCCCTCTTTAACAAATATAGTACAATAATGATGTTTTTCATTTCATTCAAAAAAAATAATGATGTTTTCATTTTGAAATAGTTGTGGTCCTGGCTAAGAACATGATGAAGGTATCCAATACGTATTTGTGTGACATATATCGAAATTAATGGTTCAGAAGTAGGTCTTGCACAATATGTATTTTACTACTCACACCTGTTTGGAACAAAGGATTGGTAAATAAAGGAATACAACAAGAAAAAAAAAGGAATAGAAAAAACTCAGAAATAGGAGAAGTGATAAAGTCCCATCAATTCAAAATAGAGGAATGGATAATTTAGAGGTGTTTCACTTGAAAACTAAGATGTTTTCATGTATAAAGGGCAATTTTGAGGAAATTCAAGTTCAGTAAAGTTGCAATCTTCAATTCACATGTGTCGCGCTTGCTAGACTCTCCTATTTACGTGTTTATTATATTTCTTTCCTTCTCTATGGGCAAACCTATTTTTGTTAGATTGAGCCAAAACCATGGTTAACAAAACAGATGGTAACCGGTCCTGTTTTGACAAGATAAAAAGAAAACAGTTTGAACATGTTGCAGCGGGCAACCGATTTTCGATAGGAGCCGAACATAGGTACCGTAGCAAAATCAATTTTGGTCGGTTTTTACAGTTTTTCAAAGTGCTTTTTAAAGCGTTGAAAACCGGTTTTCTTCCGATTTCATGAACCTTGATTGGAACGAGAGCCAATCCGGTCGGAACATTGTGGCCCATAATAAAATAGGATCTATTTTACTCATTTAGTCCAGTTTCATTCCCCACCTCTTAAACTCAGATATGAATACAAACAGATCAGTGAATATCAGCCCAGAATAAGGATGTGTTTAACACGGCTTATTGAACTGCTTATTAAAAGTGCTTATACTCAATAAACAGGTTGAAGTGTCAAACGACAAAATAGCAAAGTGCTTAAAGATATAAACACTTATAAGCACTTTGCTATTTCGTACTACACATAAGCACTTTGAGCAAAATAACAAAACATAGCTTATAGTGCTTATGGATGAGGATAAACAGTTTTGGTTTATAAGCATAAATAGTTTTGTCAAACGGGTTGACTGCTTATGCTACAATAAACACTATAAACAGTTTTGATGGAATAAGCATTATAAGCGTTATAAGCACTATAAGCACTTTGCGTATAAGTTGCCAAACGCACCCGAATTCTAGAGCCTATTTAAATTACGTAGAAACCAACATGGCTAAATCTTTCCAACCGGATGATCGAATATCAGCCCAAAAGGGGCTTAGCTTTTGGACACATTGTAGCGATAGTGTTGGAGGTAGGGATGGCAACGGGGCGGGTTCGGAGCGGGTGGAGAAAAAGCCCACCCGCGACGAGATATGTGACGGGCGAAATTTGGTACCCGCACCCGTGGGTGGAAATCCACACTCGCGCCCGCTAGGTTTCCGAGGTGTGTGTGTGTGTGTGGGGGGGGGGGTAGTGGGTTCCCCGCGAGTGGGTGAAGGTCGCACGCCATGGCTCGCCCGATGTGCCTCGCCACATCGAGTGCGCTGGTGGGTTGGCCGAGGCGTGGGTGAAATCGGTGGCGGTGTGAGCACGCTTGACGGTGGCACGTCACACGCCATGCGGGGCTTACGACGCGTGTGAACTCGACGTTAATGAGAAGTGATGGTGGGTGGGGTGGCGGGCGTAGGCGAGCTCAATGGAGGCGCTAGGAAGCCTTGTGGCAGTGTGCACCTTGCATGGCTTCAGCAGTGGCGTACGTATTGCGTGGATAAGGGACTAGTGGCGGCTCTTGCGCGGCTTGCTGGCCGGCGGCGACCGCGTCGTGTTCCCGTGTGGCCTATGCCCTGGCGACGACCGCACAAATCCATGCAAAGTCCAGGCGATGCAACACGGGGGAACATAGAAGGAGATCGAGAATTTCGTGTCATACGGATGGGGTGGCGGCAGGAGAATGGGGAGTTCGGGTGGCGGCAGCCGGAGTGCTAGGGTTAGGTCGGAGTGAGATAAAATGGGCTACTTTCTATATGTAGATCGTTCGAAGGGAGGCGTGGGATAGATCGGTGTTTGGGATTCGTACGGATTAGATGAACGCTACGGATTCATGCGAGTGGAGAAGAGAAGGATAGCTAGTGCTGCCACATGTCGCCATAGGATTGGAGCGGGTGGGAGGGAGAGAGAAACCAATTGATTTCAAAACTTAAAAACACGTTTTTTTTTCCAAACGGTAACTCCGTTTTTGAATCCGTTTGCATCACCGTGTTATTTATAATTAATTCTACGAAACGAGATCCGACATAAATATTTTTAATTTTTTTAAAATCGAATTTTTGTCAATATCTTCAATGCACTCGTATCAACATTTTGTTATGACGTGTCAACATTGTTGATATTCTATATCAATATTTTTCTGAAATGTTGATCCGTATCGTAAAAACGTTGACACAGATTCTCTAAAATGTTGATAGGTACCACGATAATTGAAACCGATCTACGAGTTGAGAACCATTGGATAAAGTGACTCACCGGCCCGCTACTTCATGAGCCACGTGGGTCGATCTATCCGTCGATCAATCCGAGCATAGGACTTCCCCACGAGGCGTCCGTAGGTGGGAGACAAAACCCGTCCCCGCCCCGTGGCTGTGCGGGCCGGGTGCAGGTCAGCCCCGCGGGTGAGAAACTGCACCCGCAGGAACGAGATCCTCTCGCCGAACGGCAGCGGGCAGTGCGCTCGTTGATTCCGGATCGAACGCTCCTCCGTGGTGGACTGTCTCAGCTCTCCGACTTTTCACGGCCCAATACAGCCCAGCATGCATCGCTTCGATGTTTCTCAGCTCTTCCGGTCGATATCGAAAGTCAACGCCGTGCCGAACGGCTGCAGCAGCCTAGCGTCCGCCGCCGCTGCGCCTGCCGCCGCAGCCATCTGCGGCCGCTGCCCCGCTGCCGCAGCATGGCTCCTCCCGTCCGCTCCGTCCCAGCTGTTCTTCTACCCCTGCGAGCACGCATGGATCCTGCTTCCTCACCCCACCGCGGAGGCCCATCGCGGCTGCCGCTGCCTCTACGCGTCTCCGTCACCAGCGCGACCCGCCCTCTCCCGCCATTGCCTCGCCTTCTTCGCGGAGACCGAAGACCGGCTCGGGTCCCGATCCCCGCCCTCGTCGATCGCTTAGGCGTTTGCTGCTGGCGGTGGCGGTGGAGAGCATCTCATGGTGTCCTGCTCCTAATTCCTCAAGTATATAGATTGAGATATGTATTTTTCGATTGAGATTACATAGTAGTAGGTTGTTCTGTTTCAGATTATCTCTCGGTGTATAGATTGAATGAATTGGAAATTGGAAATGTGAATAGAATTACAAAATTTCACTCAATTGATATTGCTATCGGTGAATGTTTTGTTTTTCTTCCACTAAACACTAATTGAGTCTAAGATTAGCAGTGATTACTTTACATATCACAAGTACAAAATACAATTTCCAACAACAAAATAACCCTCTTGTTCCAGAATTAAAAAAATCCGTCAATTGTGAGGTCATATGTGCTTTCTCCAGTCAATAGTTGAGTGAAGGAACTGATAGTAGTCCTATAATCTTCAGGATCTTTCACATGGGCATTGCTTGCTTCTTGTGGCTCTTGTGCCTTGCAAAAAGAAACGTCAAAGCTTTCAGAGATAGATGAAAAACTGAATAATAATGCCACAATTGACTTGCTCAAAATATGGACATACCATTGGTACTTGTGTCCGCAACTCAGTATTGCCTATTGCTTTTTTTCTCCCCTTGTGCTTTCCTTCCCATGCAGCTCTTGTTCTTTTTGAACTTCTTATGCGGACCTCTTTTTTCTTGAATTGTGCATTACTCAGTCTGTCATCCGGTGGAGCAACATCAACCTGAGCAGCACTTTGATCATCATTTGAATTACTTATGCATGTGCTAATTTTTTCTTCAAGCTGTTGACTAAAAACATCAATCATGTTGTCCATCGAGTGAGGTGCACTTTGGATAGTAAGCTGCTCTATGTGCCAAATTCAGAAGTTTTTGAGAGAAATATCTATAGCGACACGTTGCATCAAACTTTGGATCTTGAATTACATTTCTCCCATTCTTGTCCTGTATAGTGCCACTTTGTGCTTGTCGTGTCCATCGTTTTAATATATATTGTGTAGGCAAGGTCTTGATATTCATTAAATCAAGAACTTTCAAGGCATGAGCACATAATATTCCAATTCTATTAAACAGTTTGCAACTGCATGTAGCTGTTTGGTCCAAAGGATTGCCGATGACTTTGTGCTCCTCTTCAAGGACCAAGATAAAATCTTCACCAAGGCTCCCTGTTGCAACCAGGTATTCATTATTTCCATCCAAAACTTTGGTACATGCTGTCATGGAACTTTCATATTGACGTTGGAAAGCTTCAAATACAACAGGTGTATACACTTTTCTTGCTTGCATCAACATCGGTACCTTCGCTATGACATTTGGTGTCTTTTTCCTTGATGCAAATTCTGATTTCAGCTCGTTATTTCTTTTTCCTTGCACAACCCTTTCAAAATGCTTAAGAAATCGAATGATATTAAAATCTGATTTGAAATGAATTTTCAAATCATTGTTTAGACTCTCACTTAACCGTGTGCTTCGCATGCCCAAGGTGTAAACGTCTTCCATGTAACATTCAGCCCATTTTTCTTTTAGCTTGTAAATGCTATCTAACCAAGTCTGTTTTTGTACTTTTGTCCTTAAGATAGCAAATTCTGTTTCAAATTTTTCCTTGTCATTGTACTCAAACATGCATGCACTGAAATCAGCTAGAATACTTGACCCTTTCTTCTTTTCTTGTTTAGGCAAATGTTTGATAGCATTCTGCATTATGTGAAATGTGCATAATCCATGCCATGCCTCTTGAAACACTTGCGCAACCGCCTTTCCCATTGCAAAATCTTGATCTCGTGTAGAATGTTTTGGGTTGTTTTCCATTGTGTGCTTGTAGAAAGGTCTCAGAGAGCCACTTGAAAGATTCAAATGTTTCGTCATACATTAGAGCAGCACCAAAAACTACTGTTTCTCTAAATTGATTGAATCCAACAAAAACTCCAAAAGGTCGACTTTTTCTATTTGTCCCAAAAGTAGTGTCAAATGAGACAACATCACCAAAATGTGCATAGTCAGCAATCATTTTAGCATCAGCCCAGAATATGTTTGCAATCTTCTCTTCAATATCCATTTGTGTTGCATATCGAAATGATGGGTTCTCTGCTATTTTATTCTAAAAATATTTAAGCATGCTTCCAGCTTGACCATGTGCCATCTCTCTTTGTCGCTTGCCTCGCAAATAGTTCTTGTGGTCAAGAAGGGTGTAACTCAGATTAAGTGGTCCACCTACTTGGCGACATGCTAATTCATAAGCTGCTTTTGGACCAATTCCGGAATCATCAGCTGTTTCAATTTCAAAAGCTTGTAAATCTGAAATTTTTCTTTGTGACGCCAAGAAGTGCAATGTTCCCGACAAGTGAAGTTCATGATTGTGTTCCAAATTCAGATCATATACTTTATATCCACTCGTCTCTTTATCTCTTACAAGACCCATACGCACTTCACAATTTGTTCTTGTTTCAGCTCTATGATTTTTTACTTGATCATCCCTTTTATCTATCTTACGATGACCTTCATTGCCACAAACAAATCTACAAGATGTGACCTTGTAATCAATCTTACTTAAGTTTGAGTACCTTTTCCTAACCTCAAATCCTTTTTGGCTAGCATAGGCTAACCAAAATGACCAACCCTCTTCTCGGATTTTTGAACTTCATGCCAACATGAGGAACTAAAGAGGGGAAAACATTTTCCCTATACATGCAAAGAGTGAAAGAGTCAAAGAAAAGAAAAAGGAAAATTAAACAAAAAATACAGATTGCAAACATAACCTCTTTGTGTCATGGCCTCATAAACCTAAAATAAAAATGGAAGTTAGAAAGATAAACATGAACTAGTATTACATACAGATTGGATCTATGCTGCTCCGGATTAGCCTCTTCTTCCATCTTTACACGCAGTAGTGTTCACAGGGGATCAATTTTAGCCTTTAAGCATCACCTTTTTCTTTTCCTCTGGTCACTTCCGCGAGAGCTAGGCGAGTGACTTTCCCTCCAATAACCGTGTGTTCCCTCTTCTTTTTCCCTCCAGTAAACGTGTGGCTCTTTTCTTTTCCCTCCAACCGAAACAGTTTCTTGGGCCAATTGGGTCACACTAGGCTGCATGCAAACCAACGATGTGGACTCCCTGTGCTAATTAACGAAGCGGAAGGACAACCTCCGAACTACCGTCGGATGCCGGACAGACGGTCGCACTCGCTCGGTGCCGTTCGGCGAGCGATCTCGTTCCCACCCGCACCTACGCGGGTGCGGACCCGATGGGGCCCCGCACCAGGACCCAGATTGTCATCCCTAGTTGGACGGGCTCAAGTAAGAAAATAAAATAAACTACTTGAGTTTTCTCTTAGAACCAAAATAGACACAATAAAAATGGAATATTGAAATGATCACGTGCAACAGGCAAGATATTTACAAATATCTTTGCTTCGATGCTTAGAATAACGGTTGCACAACAACGAGATTGCATTGATAGGTCGTGAATGTTAACCGGAAAAACAAAGGGAGAGAGAGGTCACAAAGTGCAAAATACGCATTTGGTCACAAAGAGAAGAGAAACGACATGGTTTGTGGAAGAAGACTAGATATCTGATAATTGATGTTGATCGGGTGAGAATTCTTTTTAGGTTTTTTAGTGGAAGCATACTTGCATCAGTAGTATAATGTGTTGACAATTCAGAAACTCCCTTCCCGCTCCGTTTTAGTACAGGGCGTCAGAATTTCAAAGGAAAACTTGAGAAAGGACAAGTAAATTTTCGTCAGTCAAAGGAAAACTATTTTTGAGAAAGGACAAGTAAATTTCCATGAATTATTGCCTGCTGGTAAATTAAACCTTGTGTTGTGTGTGACGCTATAGTCCATAGCGTGGAACCAAATAAAGGACAAACTATCTTTCTGTCAGTTTACACCATCCGAGCAACCGGTACGATGAGAGGAGAGTGCACCCCTTGAAACTCCAAACCACTCAGCAGTAACCTCCATGGCTCCAGCGAATTCCATTCCCAACCGCCTGGCTGGAAGCGATCCGGGACCGCGCAGAAGATCCCAAACGCCTCCATGAATTGGGATGGGATCCAAAACCTCGAACAAACCTCTCGTCTCGTGCCCTGTACGTCTTCACTTTCACTTTTCACGGTTTCACCCGCCCGCCACACACCGGTCAAAACATTAAAGCCGCGGTCACTGCACACTCCACGGCAAAAAAATTTCAGTTCCACCGCCGCCTCCGCCTGCCTTTCCGCTTGGGGCGTTTTGGCTTCCTCAACCTCTTCTTCTTCCACTTGAATCCACCCGTGCCAGCCAGCAGCCCCAAGCCCCCAACCACTCCCCTGCAGAATGCCGCCTCGCTCCTAATACCAACTCGCCGTGATTTACCCGTTCCAAGGCGCGTTGCAGGGAGGCTCCTGCGCTGGCTACCTGGCGTCACCCGCCACCGGTCACCGTCCGGGCCCCATTAATGCCGTGCGGGGCTTGTAGCCGAGGAGCGTGACAGTGTAGGTGAGAGACCGGTCCCCTCGCCCAGTGCTGGCCCTGAGCTCTCCATCCGCGACCGTCAGTCTCACTCACCCGCCCGCCTGCTCCACCACTCCCATAATTCTTGGCCGCCGCTGCTGGGTGGTAGGAGGAACGGGGGCAGGGTGTTGGGCGCTGTTCCGTGATGCGGGAGGCTGCCGCGCTCGAGCTGCCTGCGGACTGCGGTGCTGCTTCTTTGCTCCTCGTCTCGCCGCATTGAGGTTAGAAATTCTTGCTGCCGCGACGGGATTCGGAATGCAGACTGTACTCCGTGCCAGTAATTTGTGCTCTGCCACCTCGTTTCTTCTTCTTCTTTTTCACCTTGTTGCAATGTGTATGTGCTTCACTGTGATTTGAGCTGGAGATTTCTAAACATCCGGATGGTATTATTTTCCCTTGTTCCCCTCTTTCGTATTCCCCTTTTCTCAATGTAAGTTTGTTCTGCTTATAGCTGAAAATTCGAGATCCTTCAGGTTTTGCAGTCCTAGTTTGGCACGAGGAAGCTCTCTCCTTGCTTTTTACTCCAGGTTGTTGCGTTGTTTTCCTCCCCTTTACAGAAGTTTTGTTTTGCCTTCAACCTTGCTGCATTGTTTTGGCAGGTTTCTCGTTAGTTCTTTGGCTTCTTGCTTCCAAGCTCAGATTTGATTCTTTCCTGCGGTTAGTCTTGTATCAACGTCCCAGTGAGAGTTCTTGTAAAATCAAATGGACGGGAATTTGCATTTGCAGTACAGTCTGTTTAGTTTACTGTTGTTGTGCTCTTAAATTGCATATCAATGCTCCGCCCTGCTGTCCTTCCTGTCGTTTTCTCTGTCGGGTCCAACAGGTTTGGCCTACTGCTCAAATGTTTCTTATTTAAAGAAAAAAAATAAAGAATGCTACTATGGCTTTGTTTTTTCCTGTATGGATCACGACTTTTCCTGACTATTCCTGTCGGAAAGTGGGAACTTAAGTCAGTTTGGTGCTAGATTTGCGGCGTACCTTTTTTTTTTATTTCATTTCTTCCTATAATGGGTTAAATTTTGTATAACTCTTTTTTCAGGATACTGTAGTTGTCTACCATCGTGCTGCCAGTACATTAGCTTCCACCCCGGTTGGTTCTGTGGACCCTCGTTGAAATTCTGAGTTTTGGTGTGGGAAGACTCTTAAGCCCATTGAAGGAATACATAGAAATGGCTTTGCAATTCGGTATACTTGTCATGGTTACTACCTGTTTGATGCTATTCCCAACAAGCGAGCAGTCTTCACAGAGCGAGCTCCTGCAGCAGCTCAGGAAGCAGCTGGAGTACCCAAGGCAGCTGGATGCTTGGAACAGCTCGAGCAGTGATCCCTGCTACACTCAGCCTACTGCGGTACTTGCTGTGACCTGCGAGGGAAGTGCCGTTACAGAGCTTAAGATTGTCGGTGACAGGATCACCAAGCCACCAAAGTTCAGTGGCTATCCTATGCCGAATGTCACCCTCTCTGAAGCTTTTGTTCTTGACTCGTTTGTTACTACACTGACAAGGCTGACTACTTTGCGAGTTGTTATCCTGGTATCTTTGGGCTTATGGGGTCCTCTTCCGGACAAGATTCATCGCTTATCTTCACTGGAGGTGCTTGACTTGAGCTCCAATTTTCTCTACGGATCAATTCCTCCTAAACTGTCAGTCATGTCAAAGCTTCACACAGTGAATCTGGATAGTAACTACTTCAATGGTAGCGTGCCAGACTGGCTTGACTCATTTTCAAACCTCACTGTTCTTCGGTTGCAGGGCAACCGACTCTCGGGGTCCATACCATCATCAATTGGCAAAGCTGCCATGCTGACTGAGCTTGCGCTTGCTGGCAATAGAGTCTCGGGGGATGTTCCACAGTTAGGCAACTTGAATAAACTTGAAATGTTGGATTTAAGGGAAAACCAACTGGATGGAATGCTTCCTGAGATGCCCTTGTCATTGGTAACAATCTTACTCAGCAAGAATTCACTGAAGGGTGAGATTCCTGAGCAGTTTGGTCAGTTGAACCGACTTCAGCACCTTGACGTCTCATTCAACTTTCTTGTGGGGAGTCCTCCCGAAGGGCTCTTTGCTCTCCCCAACATCAGTTATCTGAACTTGGCTGCAAATATGCTAAGTGGATCACTCTCGAGTAGCTTAACTTGCAGCAGCACCTTGGGTTTTGTGGATTTGTCAACTAACCAACTCATAGGTGACCTGCCTGCTTGTCTGAATGGTAATTTGAATAACAAGGTGGTTAAGTTTGATGGGAATTGCTTGAATGCGGATCTTGCCCACCAGCATGAAGCTAAATATTGCCAACAATCACACAAGGGGAGTGGAGGCAAGGATGTTGGACTTGTTGTTACTGTTGTTGGCATACTATTTATTGTGCTTGTGCTTTCTCTGGTTTTAATGGCTTCAAACAAAACAAGCTGTAAGAAAGTTCTGTCAGAACAACAGTTCCTGCAAAAACATAATCAAGATAGTTCAACTTCTGGGATGTCATCAGAACTGCTAACAAATGCACGTAAGAGTTATTCTCATATGTAATCTTGAGTTATATGTGCCACAAAATACCTTTTAACTTCTTTAGAAACCCCTGTTATGATTGTGAATGTTTATCTCGTAAATATCGTGAACTTAGTTTGTTTCTTCAAAGCTAAATTATGTCTAAGGAGCACGTGTGACAGTTTTGATAGTATGCATTATCGATAGTTGGTTCTTCAAGCACACCTTTATGTACAGATGCTCTCATTGTAATCGTGTACTCCCTCCTTTACTAAATTGTTGTCGCCATTGACTTTTTCGTGACGTTTGACCATTCGTCTTATTCAAAGAATTTCTTCAAATACAAAAAGTAATATGCTACATTTCAAGTTTCTTTAGTGATGAAACATATTCCAACAAAATATATGATATTTGTTGAACTTTATTTGAATAAGACAAATGGTCAAACTTAACAAAAAAGTCAACGACGACAACAATTTAGTAAGGGAGTAGTATACACTTATATAATTTAATAAGATAGCACAATGATGGCATCATAAAAAATGGATAAAACATCCAACATTATTTTTGCATGCATGCTCCTAATTTCCATTGTTGAAGTAGAAATATGTGTATTAGATGATTTATGCCCATTTCTTTTATGTTCTCAATTTGAATAACAGTCCCACTCCCTTCATGCAGGTTGCATATCTCAAGCTGTCAAGTTAGGAACACAAATACAGCCATCATATCGTGTATTTTCTTTAGAAGAGCTCAAGGAAGCGACAAAAAGCTTTGAACGGTCAGCATTTTTAGGCGAGGGAGCAATTGGAAAGGTTTGTGGTGTGTTTTAAATTTGAATTTTTCCTACCCTCAATGTCGTACATTTCAATAAATATATGTGATGTTTCTTCCATGTTGAATATGATTGATGTTTCATCAATGCAGCAAAGTTGAAATATTTAATTTATTCTTGGTGGTGATTATATCATTTGCGTCCCTCATATCTAATGAGAACTTGTTGTATTTTCAGCTATACAAGGGAAAATTAGAGAATGGGACCGTGATTGCAATAAGATGCTTGGCATTGCACCAGCGATATTCAATCAGGAATCTGAAACTTCGTTTAGATCTCCTGGCAAAGCTTCGCCACCCAAATTTGGTTTGCCTCTTGGGGCATTGCATTGACAGCGGTGTTGATGAATCAAGTGTGAAGAGGGTTTTCCTCGTGTATGAATATGTGCCTAGTGGAACTCTCTCTTCATATCTTTCTGGTAATGATCTTACTAAATTGTAGCATGGAATTTGTATAAAAAGTTGTTCTTTTCGGAATCCCATTTGTTGTTTATGTTTGCACTTTATTTTGGCAGGCTCTAGTCCAGAGAAGACTTTAAAGTGGTGTGATAGGCTGCAAGTGCTTATTGCCATAGCCAAGGCTGTTCATTTTCTACACACAGGAATAATTCCTGGTTCTTTGTATAATCGACTAAAACCTTCTAGCATTTTGATTGATGAACATCTTATGGCAAAGCTGAGTGACTATGGATTATCCATAATCACAGAAGAGATATACAAACATGAGGTTGTCTCATCATTCTGAAAGAACTTTCCACTTTTCTCCACCACTTTATTATATTTTAACAAATTAGCTTCAATGGTGGAAAATGCTCTATTTTAACATAACTTAACATGTATTTACAGGTAATAGGAGAAAGCAAAAGATACATAGAAAGTCATGCTGCAGAAACGTAAGTCCCTGTTGTAATTGTGAGGAAGTTTGAGTTCAGATATTCAGTTCAAAATTGCAGCTAAGCTTGATTTCTTAAACATATGCACAGTTAGATATGACATTTGACAAAGGAACAACTTAGGAAATGCATCTGATTTTGAAAACGAAACTATATCTGGTTTCGAGTTCTAGCACCACAATTGATGCTGAGCTAATTTAGGAGCTGCAACATATATCTGTGTTTTGTAGGGAAAGTTGGGAGAATGATGTATACTCTTTTGGTTGTATCCTACTAGAAGTAATTATGGGCCCAAAATTGCATGAGAAAGGAGGTCCTTTCCTTCTAAATGAACTGGTATGTTCCTTTTCATATTTATATCTGCAAACAATCTATAATCATGTTGAGTACCATTTCATCACTTTCATGAAAAAGGATGAGGTATCTGATGAACTTACAAATGATTGAAATGATACCGTAATTGCTTATGATTCCATTAATTGTTGTAGTTTGTGTGTATTAAAGAGTTAGGAGAATCGGACTATCTATGTTACGGATGGGTGTCAGGCTGTCAGTTATGCTGTCGGTATATAGCTATTTGACTTCATTCAAGTTTTTATCAGGTTTAGGATGTTGTCCCCCTTTTCGTAGCATTAATACTTTAATAGGAAGTGATGCACCTACAATGTTTTCTGACTTGTATTTGAGAAGTGGTGTAGGTAGGAAAAGTGATTTACAATGGACACACGTTCATGAACAAGAAAAGCTGAGACACAACACAAGTTTTTTAAGAATCCTGGAGTTAGGGTTTGATTAAGCTTTTAGCAGTGGCTTGGACCTAGTATAAGCGGAGCAAATTATACTTCAAATTTCTTATACTTTACATCACTGCAGACCCAAACATGACTTAGACCACTAAATATCTGTTTTACTATATCTTTATAAATCCCAGTAAGTATGATATTTTGGAAACACCTTTTGAAACAAATTATGCATGTGTCTTCCAATGCCCAATCTCGACATACATAAGAGTGAACCACCATTGTTTTACCTTCCATGGGCGACATAAAAAAGTATTGTATTTTTCTTGAAGAAGAGGGTACTTCTCCACGTACCTTTTGATCTTCACATCTTAATAGCTTCTGCAGAAAAGAAGAATAATGAAACCATCTTACAACTTGTGCTTGTTCCTGCAGGTTGCGTTGATATCAAGTCAGGAAGACCGTGATCAAGTTCTCGATCCGGTAGTTGTTGGCACCTCTTCACAGGATTCCTTATCTATGGTCGTTTCCATTATGGTCAAATGCATATCTACAGAATCCTCAACCAGACCTTCCATCGAAGAGGTTCTCTGGAACCTGCAATATGCGGCTCAAATCCAGGCGACAGCGGACGGCGATCTCGGCGATCAAAGATCAGAAGTTTCCTCTCAAGCTTGTTAGTGTAGCTGACCTTAATGTGTATGCATTTGTATATTATAGCATGCCAGTTATTGTAAGCTCAACGCAGATATGGTTATTTGGTTATTAGATGGCTGTAGCCTTCTTAGTACCGTGGTATTCCTGAAACCCGGCAGAAGTTATGGTCATGTCGTCGTCTTGTAAGATATGTACTTTACGCAGCGGTCAATCAGGAAATGCCGGCTATGTGTTATTGCCATAGTTGATTATTGTTTCATAAAAGAAATTAACAATGATATTTGGTTAATTGATCTTAACTACAAAGGCTCTTTATGCTGACATTCGCCTAACATGACTCACAGAGTACCCTTTCACTCAATTAAGCTATTTCACTCTATTATTTTTAAAGTACTACTCGATTACTAAATTATTATTATTGTCTTTGACTTTTTTGTTATGTTTGATCATTTGTCTTATTAAAAAAAAGTTTAAGTTGAGGCAAGTACCCCTAAACCTAGAGAGAAAAGTATATCCCTCATCTCTCATAATTTTAGGAGGACAAGGAATAGACTAATCCTAGGTATTAGATGGATGAAACTTCATAAAGCCGTTTTGCACATGGATTTCCGAGAAGTCCACCTAAACTCACCACTCTATGGTTAATCTATTCTCCGGTTACCCCATCCAAAAATCTCCACCTCAAAAATCTACTATCTTGAGGGAAAAAGGATTGAGGATATTCCCGTAGTATGTGAATTTCCTTACATGTTTCCGGAAGACTTACCGGGCATGCCACCCGATCGGGATGTTGAGTTTAAAATTGAGCTCCAACCCGGCACGACACCAATTTCCCGTAGGCCATACAAGATGGCTCCCAATGAGCTAGCGGTGTTAAAAGAGCAATTGAGTGAGCTTATGGATAAAGGATATATTCGCCCTAGTTCATCTTCGTGGGGATGTCCCGCTCTCTTTGTGAAAAAGAAAGACAAGACGTTACGTCTATGTGTGGATTATCGTCCTCTCAATGCGGTAACTATCAAGAATAAATACCCACTCCCTTGGATTGATATTCTCTTTGATCAACTAGTTGGTGCTAAGGTCTTCTCTAAGATTGATCTCCGATCCGGTTACCATCAAATCAAAATTCGAGCCGAAGATATTCCAAAAACCGCATTCTCCACGTGGTATGGTCTCTTTGAATATCTTGTCATGTCTTTTTGGCTTACAAATGCTCGGCTCATTTCATGTACTTGATGAATTCGGTTTTTATGCCCGAGTTGGATAAATTTGTCGTGGTCTTCATTGACGGCATCCTTATTTATTCGAAGTTCGAAGAAGAGCATGCCGAACACCTTCGCATTGTTCTCCAACGGCTTCGTGACCATCAATTATATGCCAAATTTAGCAAATGTGAATTTGGTTGAAGCAAGTTCCTTTCTTGGGTCATATCATATCCGCGGAAGGTGTTGCTCGTTGACCAAGAGTAAAGTTGAATAAGTGCTTACTTGGAAGTCCCCAAGATGGGTGAGGCAAATCCGAAGCTTTCTCCGTCTTGCCGGTTATTACGGAAATTCATTCCCAATTTTTCAAGCATAGCCAAGCCTATGACAAAATTATTGGAGAAGGATGCTAAGTTTAAATGGAGCTGTGAATGTGAAGAAGCATTTCAACTCTCAAAAAGCATTATACCACCGCTCCGGTGTTAGCACAAGTCGACATCACCAAGCCGTTCGACGTGTATTTTGATGCGTCCGACACCGGTCTAGGGTGTGTGCTAATGCAAGAAGATCGTGTCATTGCTTATGCTTCCCGTCAACTTTACAAGAATGAACAACATTACCCTACTCATGACTTGGAATTAGCCTCGGTTGTTCTTGCATTGAAAACTTGGAGGCATTATCTACTTGGAAATCTTGTCAATCACTACACCGATCATAAGAGTCTCAAATATATCTTCACCCAACAAGAATTGAATATGAGGCAACGTCGATGGTTGGAATTAATCAAGGATTATGAGTTGGAAATCCATTATCGTCCGGTAAAGCTAATGTTGTTGCCGACGCTTTGAGTCGCAAGGATCAATGCAATCATGTTACCGGTTGTTCTATGAAAAACTCGGAAATTTCAGATTTTAGTGAACCAAGCCTTCGAGTCATTCCCTATGGATCATTGTATAATCTAGCTCTTATCCCTACCCTTCGTGAGAAAATTACCGAGGCGCAAAAGAAGGATGAAGGAATGGAATTTATCCGGTAAAAGATAGAAAAAGATGAAGCCACATGTTTTCGACAAGATGCCGATGGTGTGCTATGGTTCAACCAACGTCTCGATGTTCCGAAGAATATGGAATTACGGAAGAAAATAATGGATGAGGCACATTTATCTAAATACTCCATACACCCCGGTGGCAATAAAATGTATCGCGGCCTAAGAGAAAAGTTTTGGTGGACACGCATGAAGCGTGAGATTGCACGGTATGTGGCCGAGTGCGATACTTATCAACGGATAAAGGCCGATCACTTGATAAAAGCCGGATTATTGAACCCATTGAAGATTCCCGTTTGGAAGTGGGAGGACATTGCTATGGATTTTATCGTTGGATTGCCTCTCACATCGAAGAAGCATGATTCAATTTGGGTTATTGTGGATAGATTAACCAAATTCGCGCATTTCATTCCCGTCTATACTACCTACAATACCAAAAAGTATGCCGAGCTATACATCTCAAGAGTGTTATGTTTGCATATAGTACCCAAAACCATTGTTTCCAATCGAGGTCCGCAATTTGTATCCCGCTTCGGGAGCAATTGCATTATTGTCTTGGTACCACTCTCATTAGAAGCTCCGCTTATCACCCCCAAACGGATGGACAAACCGAAAGGTTGAATCAATATTTGGAGGATATCTTGAGGGCATGTGCTCTGGAAAATCGTGGAAATTAGGATGATTGCCTTCCATTCGCCGAATTCTTGTACAACAATAGCTATCAAGAGAATTCGGGAATGTCACCATTCGAAGCATTGTATGGACATTCGTGTCGCACACCTTTGAATTGGTAGGAAGCGGGTGAAAGAACTAATTTTGGTCCCGATCTTGTCACTCAAGCCGAAGAAAAAGTGCGGCAAATTCAAACCAACATGAAAGCCGCACAATCTCGCCAAGTTAGCTACACTAACAAGACAAGACGCCCATTGGAATTTGAGAAGGGAGATCATGTCTATCTTCGTGTCTCTCCGAACAAGGGCGTATCTCGGTTTGGAATTAAAGGAAAGTTAGCACCCCGCTATATCGGACCTTATCCGATCGTGGAGAAGCATAGCGTGGTTGCTTACCGATTACCGGAAAGTCTTGCTCGTGTGCACAATGTGTTCCATGTCTCACAACTCAAAAAATGCTTGAAGCCTCCGATAGATGTGGTCATTTCCGACACCGAGCAACTAGAGGAAGATCTCTCCTACCCCGAATACCCCGTCCGGATTATCGATCAAAACGACCGGGTAACTCGCAATCGCACCATCACCTTCTATAAAGTGCAATGGAGTAATCACACCGAAGAAGAAGCAACTTGAGAACAAGAGGATTTTCTAGAAAAAACTTTCCCGAGTTTCTCACGTCACACAAATCGGTAATTTTCGCGCTCCCTCTCCTTAATTAGTTACGATTCTCGGGACGAGAATTTCTTTAAGGGGGAGGGCTGTGACATCCCATGTCATGATTAAGGGCTAATGAACTGGTTGGAACCCCAAGCAATCCATTAGTGAAACCCTAATGCTAATTGCCCAAATTAAACTAAGGAAAAGAAAATTGGAAAAACCAAAAAGAACAGGGAAAAACCGTAACCCTAAGAAAAAGTCAAAAATTATAACAGTACTACTCTCATATTTTTGCACCATCATGTTGTCCATGCAAAATCATGATTTTACAGCATTTTTACAAAAAATTTGGACCA
>JAUNZO010004818.1:0-98162 GCA_031894775.1 Chloris gayana | reverse complement strand
TATTTCAATGTTAAATAAAAATACTAGTTTTTTCTATGACTTTATTTTTTAGTTAATTTATATATTTGACTTTTTCATATGACTTTATTTTCCTCGAACATATTTTTACAAAATGTAATTATGTAATTAAAGTAATATCAATTCCATAACATGTTTTATAGGCTTAATAAAACAATAGCGTCGTTATATAACCAAAAATTTGATTTTGCTAATTAAAACTTTATATTGTTGATATTCTATAATATAAAATTATTGTTATATAATTTTTACATTTGTGTAGCTATAAAATTAAAATATATAAAATAGAAAAGGACTATAGGAATATGCTTATTTTTTGTTTATATACTAAAAGTTGAGAGTTTCATTTTATTGTTTCTAAGATGTCACATAAGCAACAGGGTTGAATGAAATACCTCATACAATGCATAGTTTCATTTTATTGTTTCCTAGGTAACACATGCAAAAGAAGAAATGTTTTGGAAATAGTGTAGAGATGGTTTCATTTAGATGAAACCCTTTCTTCTCTCTCCTTGTTAATTTCTTATCACATTAGCATAATTGCTTACATGACAGCTCATTTATTGAAAAAGAAACTCCCACTCGGAAGTAGCTTAAGGCTATTCTCAGTTGGAAATTTCATTTCATTGTTTCCAAGATGCTACATAAGCAACAAGGGTGAATGAAATACCTCATAAAACGCATAGTTTCATTTCGTTGTTTCCTAGGTAACACATGCAAGAGAGAAATGTCTTAGAAACAGTGTAGAGATGGTTTCATCTAGATGAAACTCATTTCTTCTCTCTCCTTATTAATTTCCTGTCACATCAGCAAAATTGCTTACATAGCAGCTCATTTATTGAAAATGAAACTCCCACCGGGAGTAGCCTAATGTCACTCTCAATGGGAGTTTTATAAGCATTAAATGAGACGTCACATCAGCTAAAGTGATGACATGACAAAGATAATTAATATGAAAGAGATGAAATGAGAAACTCATTTGGCACTCGTTTCATAGGTATGAAACTCTAATGAAACTCCTATTGAGAACAAAAAGTTTCATCATAACATATTTTAACCAATCCCATTGCAGCAAATACATGTTAATTTAATGCTATAGCTTGTCTATGAAATCGTGAGATGAAACCGTGCATATATTGAGAGTGACTATTTCATCCACCAAATCATATCTCCAAATCGATGTGGCACTCTTGGTAAGTGTGAATGAAACTATGCACTGAGACCGGTCTAATTGCAAGTGATCAAAATGAATTGAACATCATTGTATTATTGTACAAATTAGTAGATTCATTTTTAAACTATAATTGCAAGTGAACGATGAAGTATAATTCTTGAAGAGAAATACTTGAGAGAACATAGTGACATGTGCCCACCCTAGCTTTTTTATTATTTATGATTAAATTTAAATATCGAATATTTGTTTATATTATTAAACATGTCGGACTAGTTGTAGATATGTTATAAAATCATAAATTGAAGCATAGAAATATCAAATTCTAACAAATTCATGAAATTCTGTTAAATTTGACGAATTTGTCAGAATTTGATATTTTCGTACTTCAATTTATGATTTGACAACATATCTACAACTAGTCCGACAAGTTTAATAATATAAACAGAGATTCAATATTTAAATTTAATCATAATTAATAAAAAAGCTAGGGTGGGCACATGTCACTATGCCCACAAAAATCATTCTCATTCTTGAACATCTGTACGCTTCTAGTTTTTCACGAAATATGATATGTCTGATAACAACAAGTCATTGTTCTGAAAGTTAAATGATGTGCTGACAAATAGTGTTCATCAGTACAGTTTTGAAACAAAAACGTAGATATATTATGCGACTCGTCATGTTTAATGCATGTCAGTCAAGAATGAATTCTGAAACAATGTGTATGATTGCCCTTGGTTATATGGTGATGAGTATAATAATTTTTCCTTCCCTTAAGTGTCTTCCTTCATATATCTGATTGTATTAGTAGTATATACCTCATTCCAGCTATGCATCAAATGGTACGCGACAAATATATCAAGAACTGGGCCTTGGAGCGCTAAGCTTAGATTATAAAAATAGGATCTGCATGCAGTTGTTGTAATCCGAATCATGTTTAGTTTCTGGTTATCAATCTGGGTCAATCGTTTACTGCATATAGATATTTGGTATTTTTTTTCCGGGCATGTTCTAGGGACTGCAAACATGGTCAGCTCAAAGTCCAGAATATCTTCACTTCTGTGCTTAGTACGGGTCTTTTTATATTATCTAGATGATGTTGAAGTGTGACAAGTAGGCTGAAGTGAAATTAGTTTCTTATGGACATTAACCGAAATACATTTTTTATTTGTAAATTATGTTATCACAGGAAACTAGCATAGGTTTTTCTTTCCATCATTATAGTAGGAACTGGAGACCATGATTTGATAGTGACCATCTGTTCAGTTCTGGAACATAAGGTACTGGAATAAAAGGAAGGAAGAAGCACGAACATATTGCGACATTGAAGCACAAGATGAGGAGATCTATTCTCTTGATGACTTGCTATTAGTTATGGTGTCCCTATTTAGCTACACGAGTATGGGGTATGAATCTGCTCTTTGTGGACATGCAACTTGTATTGCGCACATTTGTTATTCATGATTTTGACTATTTGTGGGCATATTTCTGGGTTTGATTTTTTTGGTCATGCATGGATTGAAATGAATGTATCAATAAATGTGCGTTTATGTGCTGGAATGAATATTAGGTTATAATCAAGTTAGGTCCACAATACTCCCTCCTTTACTAAATTATTGTCGCAATTGACTTTTTTCGTGGCGTTTGACCATTCGTCTTATTAAAAAAATTTCTTCAAATACAAAAAGTAATATGCTACATTTTAAGTCTCTTTAGTGATAAATCATATTCCAACAAAATATATGACATTTGTTAAACTTTATTTAAATAAGACAAATGGTCAAACTTAACAAAAAGGTCAACGGCGACAACAATTTAGTAAGGGAGTAGTAGAATTTAGCTGGACCCAAATAAAATTATTGATCTGATTAATTTTTTTTGAGCTCATATTGATCTGATTAATTGTATCGGC
This sequence comes from Chloris gayana, assembly GCA_031894775.1. Taxonomy (NCBI): domain Eukaryota; kingdom Viridiplantae; phylum Streptophyta; class Magnoliopsida; order Poales; family Poaceae; genus Chloris; species Chloris gayana. The sequence goes on along the minus strand of JAUNZO010004818.1, from coordinate 95,058 downwards.
TCAAACAAAATGGTTGATACATGGTGCACTACATGGGCTTGGCCCATAATACTAAATGGACTGCTGTATTGAGCAAGCCCATAATACTAAATGGGTTGTTGTATTGATCTTAAGTTCCCGTGACATTTTGAGATTAAATGATGATGAAAAATGAATGTCATGCAACAACGAAGAATATATCGTCATAGAACAATTGTGACAAAAACAAATTAAATCATCACAAAACATGTGATATTACGGACATTCTGTGACAAAGAGGCTTTTGTCGCTCAGTCGTCACATAATTCAATTTGTAACGAAATTTTCAGGTTTTGTGACATAAATGAAACAACATAGAATGTCACATCTCTTGTAGTGGCAAGGTTCATTTCGTGTGACTATATGCAAGATTGAGTCATAGTGACTAATATGCCAAATATTTGTAGCTAAATATACAAATTAGGCCCTGTTTGGATATAAAGTATTTTTGAAGTTTTGTAAGAATACTACAGTTTTACAAAATACTTTGGTTTTAGGAGGTATGGAGGTGTTTGGATGTAACATATTTTACAGTTTTAAAAACCATGGTATTGGTAAAAGTGCAACTATTTTGGAGTTTTAAAAACTTCACTCTTGACCTCTTTTTTCTAAACCATGGTTTTGCTTGACAATGCTTCTAAAACCATGGTTTCTTAATACTTTGGTTTTGAGAAACTATAACATCCAAACCATTAACGGACCCAACATGTTGCTTGGGTATTCTAGAATACCCAATAATTTGACAAAAGCCTTTACAACTACAATTTTTAGCTGAGAAAATCACAAAATAGTCAAGTTTACTAGTAGTTTTTTACTTTACTATTAATTTGGGAATACCCAAACTTGAACTGTTGCGTCCGTCACTGACCCAAACAGGGCCTTATGCTGCTAAAATATCCTCAATCTTTATGGGTGTTGTCAACCCACCGGCAGTGGCCACATCACCCACTTTCTGCAACCGTCGGACCCATCCGCTCCGTTCAACAATTGTTGTGCTTCCCTATCTTTTTGTGAAGATTCTTTCACCTTTGCTGCAAACAAACCCGTAGCCCCTAACGTGCTTGGGTGAATCTGTTTGAAGGTTTTCTTAACTTGCATTTAATTTTGTATGGTTTGCTTGTTCTAAATTAATGTTCCACATCTGTCTTGCTATCCTACGGGCTCCATGATTTCTCGGAATTTAGTTTTGTTTAGTGATTCTTATTTCAATGTGATATTGTTGGTTTGTTTAAAGATTTCAAAATATTTATTGTTGGCCTTTTGTGGATGTGATATTTAATTCGTTTTTCCGAAACATGGATTCTCTGACATTAACTTCTGTCGCCTTTCTTATGCTATAAATAGAGGTGTGCGATACTTGTATTGTTCTCACCATTTGTCGACCAGCACATTAGAAAAGGGGGTTGTAGCAACTTAAGGATCATATTAGCGCATGATGGCAGTTAAAGTTAGTCTTCAAATTTTGGTGCTTGCTTTAGTTGCTACTATATTTATATCTCACCATGCTTGGTGCGAACAAGATTGTTATGGTGAGAAAATCTTGGTTCTGCATAATTGCTTCGAAACAATCAAATTTGGGACCAACTATGTTAATCCAAGCGATAGCTGCCGCCAAGTTGTAAAAGCATCAGACATGGCTTGCGTGTGCAGGATTATACAAATGTCAAGAGCAGCTAACAATAATAAGTCTCGCCAAGCTAGTCATCCTTGCGCGCCGATGTGGCAATCCAGTGCCTTATGGAAACAAATGTGGGAGTAAGTATCTATACTATATATTTCTTAGTTACTTTTAACATAATCTAATCTAAACTATTCTCTCAGCTTGGACTATTCCATCTCCAAGTCCTCTGCCTCCGACTTCATAATGGAGCAAGTCAAGGATAATGTTCATGAAATGAAATAATAAAGATGTACCCACCTGTTTTCTTTTTGGGGAATGCCATCTATAAAAATCTACTATTCCATTTCCAAGTCCTCTGCCTCCGACTTCATAATGGAGCAAGCCAAGGATAATGTTTATGAAATGAAATAATAAAGATGTGCCCACCTGTTTTCTTTTTGGGGAATGCCATCTATAAAAATCTAATACCTTATATATTATGGACGCGGTTATCGTGCGACCGGTCGCGCGATGGACCGAGCGCGTGACCGGTCGCTTTTCCTTTTCCGTCGCGCGCCCCTTTTCCTTTCCGTCATTTTCTATCTCGACGCGCAGTGGCGCAATGCCCGGCGGCGCACCCCTCCGCAACCAGGCGCGGCGCCCCTCTCCTTCGCGTCCCGACGCAGTTCGTGACCCAGGAATGGTTGTTGGTGGGCTGAGCCTCGTGGTAGCGTCGACATCGGTGGATCGGTCCTTGATTTTCCGTCTCCGCATGAATCTGTATTCCGAGCGCTGGTTTCTTCATCTGCTCATCGTGATCCAGGTGGCCGCGTGGCACCCAACGCCCTGCAATCTAGGCGACAGTGCGGCGGCATCCCCTTCCACCGGGATTTAGGTGCGGCAACACCTCCTTCCTCTGTGATTTAAGCGCGTGATGGCGTCACCTTCCTCCGTGATTTAGGTTGCCATTCGGCGGCTCCTCCCTTTGTCCTTCCTCTCCGAGGATTTTCAACACTAAATTCTTCATCGGTTTGCAACACTAAATTCTCCGACGAGTTGCAACACTAAATTCTTCGACGATTTGCAACACTAAATTCTCAAATCCTTGACACTAAATTCTCCGACTGAACATATATTTATATTATTATAGGAGGAGATGTTGGATTCTTGGGGAACAAACCATGCAGCAATAAAGGATTCTTCGACGAGTTGCAACGCTAAATTCTCCGACGGGTTGCAACACTAAATTCTCCGACGGGTTGCAACACTAATTTCTCCGACGAGTTGCAACACTAAATTCTCCAAATCCCTTGACACTAGATTCTCCAAAATCCATTAACACCAAATTCTCCGATGGGTTGCAACACTAAATTCTACGACGGGTTGCAACACTAAATTTTCCGAAAGGTTGCAACACTAAATTCTCCGAATCCCTTGACACTAAATTCTCCGTCTGAACATATTTATATTACCATAAGAGGAGATGTTTTATTCTTGGGGAACAAACCATGTGACAATAAAGGATTCTCCAACGAGTTGCAACACTAAATTCTCCGAGGGTTACAACACTAAATTCTCCATCGGGTTGCAACACTAAATTCTCCATCGGGTTGCAACACTAAATTCTCCGACAAGTTGCAACACTAAATTCTCCAAATCCCTTGACACTAAATACTCTGATGGATTGCAACACTAAATTCTCCAAAAGGTTGAAACACTAAATCCTGTATATAGATCGAAAATATTGCTACATTAGTATAGCTAAATTTGCTAGCACAACATTGACATATTTGCTACTATTAAATGGATACTAGTATTGTAATAACTTTAGCTTATGGTATGACAGCAATTTGTATCAGTCGTATGATGGCATCCTTTATTCCTATATGTCGAAGAGAATTTGATATTAGAGATCCAAGAGAATTTGCTACTAAAGGTCGAAGAGAACTTGCTACTAGAGGTCTGAAAGAATTTGCTAATAAAAATCGAAGAGAATTTGCTACTGAGATCCGAAAGAATTTGCTACTAAAGGTCAAAGAGAATTTGCTACTAGAGGACGATAATAATTTGCTACTAGAAGACAATTTTCTACTAAAGATCTCACAGAAATTTGTTACCGAAGGTCATGAGAATTTGCTACTAAAGGTCGTAGAGAATTTGCTACTACAAATCCAAGAGAATTTTCTACTGGAGGTTGAGGATAAGTTGCTACTGAAGGTTATCGAGAATTTTCTAGTAAAGGTCATCGAGAATTTGCTACTGAAGGTCATAGAGAATTTGCTACTCATGATCCAAAGAATTTGCTACTGGAGTGACGATAATTTACTATTGGTGGACATAAATAATTTGCTACCTGGTATCTAAGATATTTGCTAGTGAAGCCAAACATAATTTGCTACTAAAGTTTGAAAAGAATTTGCTAGTGAAATTAATATGTGCGCAATGAAATCAAAGCTATTCACCTAGACTTTGCTAATCCAGGATGTTAGATGTTAGGTTAAACATAATATGCAGACCTGAGTCGATTAACTTTAATTTAAGCCTACACAAATGATCATTGCTCAAATGTTAAGACATGGTACTAGAAAACACTAGAGGCAAATATGTACGGAAACATAGAAGCTATGAGTTTAAACTTACTGGGATTTGAATTAATCAGTCCGATCACACATATGCATGCAAAAACAAGGGACAAGGTCAACTACATGCATACACAAGAGCGGTAGGTGAAACATTGGACACGATCAATTAGCTCTCGTGTGAGCTCTCCTGTGAGAAGAGCAGAAGGCACAAAGAAAAAAAACAAACAAAACAAAATAAAACAAGTTCAGATTCTTGCCGCCGGTGATAGGAACCGGAACGATCAACAGGGATGCTATTGAACATTCATAGCATAGATAAGTTTAGATTAACAGGGCATAGCCATATACCCTTCCACTGATTTCAGTTGACAGCCAGAGCCAGTCTTCCCACAGGAGGTGCAACTTCTGGTGCAGGTGCCTGTTGCGGTGTGGTCGACCTCCACAACGAGGCGTAGCAAGTAGGACCCGCCGAAGAACGCAGACGGACCGATCAGCAGGCGCCACTGATGCTGCTCGCGGACGTACGTGGCAGAGAGCGCAAAGAGAGGAGAATGTGGAAGCAGTCTGAACGGAGGCGCGGGAGGGAGGGCGACGGGTGGACTTGCGGGTGGAGCACGATGCGTAGGTTGGCTTCGATCGGCTGTGAGCGCGCCGCTGATAGTTGTTGGTTACATCCGATCCATTTCATTGGCAGAGAGATAGCGGCCAGACCCGCGTGAGCAGGCCGAGCTACGGCGCCGAGGGTCGCGCGATCGCGCGGATGAGCGACCGGTCGCGTAGGACCTTTATCGAAAATAGAGACCAAGATATTGGTATTTTCCTACTGTAGTATAAGCAAAGTTATTAATAACATAGTCAAATTTGGGGGGGGGGGGAAGAGGAGCATGTTGCTATGGTGTAGAGTGCAGAAGTTCCCATACTAACAAATGATGAATTTGCTGCTAAATATCCAAGAGAATTACTGAAGGTCATAGAGAATTCGCTACAAAACATCCAAGAGTATTTGCTAGTGAAGGCCAAATAGAATTTGCTACTAAAGATCAAAGATAATTTACAAATGAAGGTCGTTGAGACTAGTGAAGGCCAAACATAATTTGCTACTTAAGATCGAAGATAATTTGCTAGTGAATGTCGTAGAGAATTGAAGGTGATAGAGAATTTGGTACAAAAGATCCAAGAGAATTTTTTAGTGAAGGCCATAGAGAAGTTGTTACTAAAGATCCAAGAGAATTTGCTAGTGAAGACCATAGAGAATATGCTACTAAATATCCAAGAGAATTTGCTAGTGAAGGACAAATAGAATTTGCTACAAAAGATCGAAGATAATTTTCTAGTGAAGGTCATAGAGAATTTGCTATGGAAGGTTAGAGAGAATTTGCTACTAAAGATTCAAGAGAGTTTGCTTCTCGAGGCTGATAATAATTTGCTACTGAAGATCATAGAGAATTTGCTATTAAATGTCGAGGAGAATTTGCTAGTGAAGGCCAAATAAGATTCGATACTAAAGATCGAAGGGAATTCACTAGTGAAGGTGGTAGAGAATTTGCTATTGAGGGTCACGGAAATTTTGCTATTGACGATCAAAGAGAATTTGTTATTGGAGGCTCATGATAATTTGCTACCACAGAGAATTTGCTACTAAATATTCAAGAGAATTTGCTACTAAAGATGAAGAGAATTTACTGGTGATAATTAATATGTACACATTAAAATGGAAGCTATTCAAGTTAGACTTTGCTAATCAAGGATGCTCAGTAAGAGAATTTACTGGTGATAATTAATATGTACACATTAAAATGGAAGCTATTCAAGTTAGACTCTGCTAATCAAGGATGCTCAGTTAAACATAATATGAAGAACAAAGTCCGTTAACTTTAATTTAAGCCTACACAAATGATGATTTATCAAATGTTAAGTGCTAGAAACACTAGAGGCAAATATGTACGGAAACATAAAAGCTGTGAGTTTAAACTGCTAGGATTAATCAATCCGATTACACATATGCATGCAAAAACAAGCTCAACTAAATTGCATGCATACACACGAGAGCAGTAGCTGAAACATTGGACTGGACATGTATCAGTTAGCTCTCGTGTAAGAAGAGCACAAGGCACAAAGCAACAACAACAAAAAAAAGTTTACACTCTTGCCGCCGGTGGTAGGAACCAAACCGAGTAGGGATGCTATTGAACACTCAAAGCAGAGATAAGTTTAGATTAGCAGGGACTAGAGTCGCTACAGCTTTCCAGTGATTTCGGTCAACACTCCATTTCACGACCACTTGCAGTAGCAACGAAAATGTCCACACCGAAGCCAGTTTCCCTAACGAACGGAGCCGGAGCTCGAGGGTGAAAAGCAGGATTGAGGATCGGCAGGAGGTCCGGTTGCTGGTGCAGGTGCTTGCGGTGTTGCCGTCCTGGCGACCTCCACAACGAGGCGAGCGGGTAGGGCCCGCTGAAGAACGCGGGCTGACCAATCAGCAGGCACCGCCGATGCTGTTCGCGGTAACGGAGTCGAGGATGAGAAAGCAGTGGGCTCGGGAGGGAGGGCGAGGGGTGGATTTGCAGGCGGAGCCTGGCTTCGGTCGGCAGCGAGAGTGTCATTGGTAGTTGTTGGCTGGCTGCGTGCGTTCCGTTTCATTGGCGGAGAGACAACGGGCCAATTACGCGTAGGGCCGAGCCGTGTGCCGGAGTCGCGCGGTCGCGCAGCCTGTGAGCGTTTCCGATCTCCGAATTCACTGCCGAGCGGACCTAAATAGCACCCCATCGATGAAGAATCACACGTGCGTACTACTTGGCACGAACCAAGGAGCTAGGTGGTTGGTTGGGTATAGGCGAGAGGCGCAGACAAGCGAGATGAAAACGAGCAGCCGACTCCAGGCTCACCGCGCGACCGAGATTCCGGCTGGTGCGCCCGGGGTTCGGAGCGACCTGGTGCTGCTGTGTTTCTCGAAGCTTTGCTCGGCCCACGCTCGTGGCGAGCGGCCGAGATGCCGCGAACATCGACCGCTCTCCAAACGATGCCAGCGGGGAGAGAGATGGTGTGGGCGTGACAGAACCCGACGAGCGACCGATCCGTGTCGGATCCTGTCGAAACCGAAAGCCCCGGCCGGGGATGCCGGCCTAATCGCCTCCATCATCACCCCTATCCCAACAACACTCTCCATACAGCAGAGACGCCGAAAAGACGAGTCGCGCGGGACGGGACGAGAAAAGGCGCCCGCGCGCAGGCCAGAGAAAAAGAGAGCCCACGGCCGCGCGCACCGGCACCGGCGCCGCGGCAGAGCACGCACGAGCGATGCGCAGGTGAGCCGTCTCGCGCGGCAGGAAAAGCCAATGCCAGCGGCAAAGCGCTGCTGGGTCCACCCGTCCGGCGCCCCTCCTCCACGGCGAGGCCGAAACGTGTTCCGCCGCGTCGCCCGAACGGGAACGAGAGCGCTGTCCCCGGCGCACCGTGCCGCCCCCTTCTTTGGGAAGCCTCCACCCACCGATCCCTAGGTGCGCTTACGTGCGCCTGCCCGGAAACCAAATGCGGCCACGCAAGGCCGGAAAAAGCAATCGCTAGCCGTATCTCGGCACATGGCGGGAGCGCGCCCGCCCTCGCTCCCTCCACGACTGGAAATCGCGGACCCGTGCGTGCCGGATAAGTACTGTACTGCTACTGCAAGAAATTTCCAGGCATTCATTGGCAGCTCAGGACACACATTTCAAGCTACTACTTCTCAAAGTGCCAGTTCGATCATTAGTCACTTACGATGGTACGACTGAGCGAGTACTGGGTCCTAAGACAGGATTAATAATAAGAGAAATGGAAATCACAGACATGCCCCTTGTGTCACGCGCACGGCGGCCGCGCCACGGGAGGCAGGGGAGGTCGGTTAACACTAGCAGGACACTACTGACTGGCAACAGTTACCCTGATGAGCTAATTATGACAACTGGACTAACCCTAGTGACGATTTGAAGAGCTGATTAGCGAGCGGGAAAGCAGGCTTCCTCCCTAGACACTGATGGGCGACGGGGAGGCGGACGACACGGCGGCGCGCGGCGGGGAGTCGTCAGTGTCCTCGTCGTCGTCGCCGCCGCCACCCATTCTTGGGTTGATGATGCCCGTCCCGGTCCCGGCGGCGGGGTTGATCATCATGCCGTCTCCGGCCGCGGTGGCGCCGGGGACTCCTCCCCTCCCATTCCCATGCCACCGCCGCCGCCGGCGGAGGCGGGGGCGGAGGGGGTGAGGTGGGTGTCGAGCTTCTGGGCGGCGCCGCCGCCGTGGTGGTTCTTGTGGTTGTGCATCCAGACCTTGAGCACCTGCCGCTGCACGCCGATCTCGTGGCAGAAGCGGTCGAGCGCGCCGTCGTCGTTGCGGTTGATGCGCCAGCCCTGCTTCTCCGCGAACTCGCGCATCCGCTCCTTCTGCTCCGGCGTGAACTTGGTCCGGAACCGCTTCCTGCCGCCGCTCCCGACGACGCCGAAGTCCTCGGGACGCGGCGGCGTCTCCGACCCGGCGCGCATCACGCTCCACGGCGCCGCCGGGACCGCGTGGTACGGCAGGGCCAGGTGCGCCGGCGCGACCGGCGTCGAGGGAGGAACGCCTGCAGCGCGGCCACGTGGTGGTGCTGCTGCGACGCCGGCGGCGGTGGCAGCGCCAGCGGCGGCGGCGGGCGGAAGAAGGCGCCGCCGGGTGCGCGGCGGTGGAAGCTGCGGTGGCACCCGCAGGCGGCGCAGCGGAGCGAGTCCCCCGGCGCGTCGGGCATGAACTCGCCGCACCCGTCGAAGGCCTGCCCGCCCATGGCCGCCGCGTGGTTGCGCATGCACTCCTTGTACTTGGCCGCGCCTCCTCCTGCGCCGCCGCCGCTGCCGCCCTCGTAGGGCACCAGGCTCAGGTGCTCCATCATGTCACCACCCACCACCGACCGAGCCGACGCCGGCGCGCGCGTGCTCTGCTGCCTGCGACACAACTTTACCGGTGGCTGGCTATCGCTTTCGCTCGTCGCGGCAGCGGCGGTTGTGAAGTGGAAGAACTGGCAGCGGCAGCGGCGACCAGAAGGGGGTTTTATCCGCGCGTGGCGTCGCTGTCACTCCTCTGCTCGGCACGCGCGCCGTGACTAATCACCGGTGGTTAAGGCTAAGCCGTCGCGTGAGGCGCGCCACGTGGCGGACCGGGGCCCGTTTCTCGGCCTCCCCATCCCGCCACGTCGGTAGGCAGAGACGCGGCGAGGGCGAAGGAAGGACGGCAACAGCGGCTAACGTGTCGAGCTGTCACTGGAGGGCGTTTACTGGTGACGCCCGTCCGTCCGGGCCGCTGGCACCGGAGGAGTGGAAGTTTTTCTTACGGCGCGGGCCCACCACGTGGGGGCGGTGGGGCGGTGTACGCGCGCGGCGTCAGGCGGGGCACGGGCGGACGGCTGTGATGCGATACGACGGGGACTGAGGCTTAACAGTGGATAAGCAAAAACTGCCAGGAGGCCGTGCATTGCAACGATAGCGAAGCTCCTCTGAAGATCAGCATGGATCGACGAGTAGTTAATTGCAGCAGCGCGAGTAGTAGTACTGGAGTGTCACAGGGAGCTTACGCCCGCATTAACAAGGCGCTCCCCGGCCATTCATGGTGATCACACGGGGGCGAGACTCCACGGGGGCTTACCACCTGCATTAACCGCTCTCACCGTCGACACCTCGTACGCGGTACGGCGCGGGCGACGATCGCGCTGAGCCCGAGCGCGGTAGTAAAGGCGGAGCGGATACGCTGCTGCGCCCCGTGACGCGCGTACGTACAGATCTCTCTCTCTCTCTCGGCCCCGTTCGTTTCCACCTCTAAAATTTAGATATCGTCACATCGAAGAGAATCTTACTTATTTAATAAGATCTTTTATTAATTTAATGATAAAACCTATGTCACGACCCCCTCTAATTTGCGAGACGAATCTAATGATCCTAATTAATCTATGTTTTGCTACAGTGATGCTACTGAGTAAACATCTTCTAATCGCACCTTAATTACCCTCGTTGGATTCGTCTCGTGAATTAGATAGGGAGTCTGCGATTAGTTTCGAGATTAGACTTTATTTAAGTCTCCAAAATGATAAAAATCTCTTCGATTTGACCCTCTAAAATTTAGATAGGAGGAAACGAACGGGCCCTCTATCTCTCCAGAGGATGGCGCGGTACTGCACTGTAGCATGCACATGCGGGCTCGTATCTCCCGGTCAGCCGAGCACACACGCGCTCCGGCGCTCGGAGAAGAGGAGGGTACCGCTTGGGCTCGTCGAATCCAGGATTCTCCTCGCCTGCTTCGCTCTTCGGCAGATGCCCGTCGGGTGAGTGCAGTAGTACAGGACAGAAGTCGGGTGAGCACAGTAGGTGGCGGTACCGGTAGCAAATGCGAAGCTTATCTCGCACGGATTGCCGTTCACGAGCCACACTGATCCGGTGATGCCCATCCGCCCGCGGCCAGTGGAGCGCGCGCGTGACGCCGTGTCAGGGTGTGTTCGTTTCCCTATCTAATTTTTAGAGGGTCAAATCGAAGAATTTTATCATTTTGAAAGATCTTAAATAAAGTCTAATCTCGAAACTAATTGCAGACCCTCTATCTAATTTACGAGACGAATCCAACGAGGATAATTATAGTGTTATTAGAAGATGTTTATCTGTAGCATCACCGTAGCAAAACATAGATTAATTAGGATCATTAGATTCGTCTCGCAAATTAGAGGGGGTCGCGACATAGGTTTTGTTATTAAATTAATAAAATTACTACTAAATAGTAAGATTCTCTTCGATGCGACAATGATCTAAATTTTAGAGGTGGAAACGAACGGGGCCTCAGTGGCCGTTTGACGGAACTGGGCCGGCAATGAATGGCGCGCCTCCACCGTTCGCGGAGCCGACCTTCCCGTTTTACAGATGACAGACTTTCCTGTGGGATTCGCACTAACCCGCGATTCTGACGCGGCGGAGGGAGATTAGTAGGCCGATGCAGCTCGGACTCGCGCTTTCCCCTTTCCCGTCGCGCAATTTGCTTCATCCACGTCCACAGTTCCGGGGGCCCCGAGAGAGGAATACGCGCAGCGAAGAGAGAATCGCAGCGATACTGGCGCACACAGTGGTTCCAGTCCGGAACAGCGACAAGAGCGAGGCCACGCGGGCCGACGACGGACATGCGGGCGGATGGAGACGGCAGAGGCAGAGCTGCTGCACCCTTCCCTTCCCTCCCCTCCTCCCCCATCCCCGGTGCTGCTCCCGTCGCGTCCCCTCGCCTCTCTCTCCCGTCTTGTCTGCCCCGCCTTTCTTTTAGCTTTCGGTTTTGTTTGCTTGTTAGCGTCAAAAAGGCTCTGCCGCAAGTATCATTTCGCCACCACCCCGCGCGCGCTACAGTAATTGCTTCCACCACTGACGCCCGGATTGATAGAACATGGAGCTTTTGCCCCACGCCCCGTCCTCTCCGCTGCCACTCGCCCATTCCCCACGCAACCGACCTGCCAACATGCACCAGCAACTTGGACCTGCACTGCTCTCTTCTCACACAGTATGTGTAGTACAGTGTGTTCTTTGGAACATCGAATAACCACGCCGAAATCTCTGATCGTTTTTTTAAGAAAACTAAAAGAATCTCTACTTCAGGAGCACAAGGCCTACTTGGGATTCTGTATTTTCGTTCCGGGGACAATGTTATTTTCCACGACAAAGGCAGGCAGCGAGGAAAGAAAAGCCACCGAGGAAGGACGTCGGACTGTGTGGAACAAAGACAGGACATGGAAGGCTACAATCTCTGCTCGCGGTTCGGCCCGGCATGTCTCTCCCTTTCTAACCAGGGTCAAAGGTTTTACGTCCCCTAGGAGTCAGGACAGGCATCATTAAGCGGGGCACTGAAGCTCAACCAGGATTCCATCTCAACAGCTCGTGTCGCGAATTGCAGGCTCTTTTGGGGCGTGTCCGTCGCCGCAAGTCCAAGACAAAATTATTGGACGTCCAGTCTTGCGTTACTTTTTTTTAGAATTTTCTTTTCAGGGAATCGTTCATGCAGTTTGAACTTGCCATGCTCAGCGCAAGCACCTCTCATCTCTCTTCCAACGTACCGTTTCCCCCCAACCAAAGGCCAGAACATTATCATCTCTCAAAAAAAAGGCAGAGCATTATTACCTTCAAATGCCTGCTTGTACATGGCAGCTGGAGAGATCGTTTCCATGTTAGCACAGTACACGCGTGGCGCCACGTTGCTGGCTACAACGTGTCCGGGCTAACAACTACTCCCATGTTGACCTCCGGCTGCAGGATTCGAGCGTCATCGCCGGCGAGGACGGAGACAATACACGGCCGGCGGTTATGGCGAGATTCGGACGGAGCACGGAAACGCTATCCGGCCGTTCGGCTGCGCTCATGTCGCAACGGTCATAGCGCCACAGAGCGCATGGCCGTACATCATTAATATATTGTCGCTGCCTCGCTAGCTAGAGCCATGCATCCGCCACGCTCGTAGTCAAACGCACGCCGAGTACGGCGTCCAAGTACGCCGAGTCACGGTCTCACGGATCAAATCGGCAGTGTGGCGCCAAAGCTACTGTTGCATTACATCCATCGGGATCGACAGTTACAAGGGCAGAGGAAAGGTCAGCTACAGAAACTCCGCCTTCGGCGTCTTCCTAGCTCCTACTACCACTAAATACAAACCAGCTATCCTACCACTACTATCTAGTAATCCTTCTGGTCCAATAAGCTGTACAAGGGAGCACAATCTTAGCTACATTTCGCTTCTGTTTCTTCCAGTTAAACGGGGGTTAATCAAGGTTGTTTCAGCTCTAGAAGCAAACAACGTGGAATTGAGAATGAACATCAATGTGGCGGGCGTCAGGGGATATCAGCACGACCGCAAAGCTGTGACCTCGGACGGAAGCAGCTCCTCGGCTTTGGGACGAGATCGGCCTGCTATAGCACTTGATTTGCCATCTGCAGAGCATGGGCATACTTTAAGACTCGAGGCATGTTCAAGTTTCAACAATGCGTACAGGCGCATGGTGTGTGCCGTATGCAAGTTCAAGTAGGTACGATCATTGACGGGCATACCTTTTCCTGGCATATCCTTGAAAGTGCTTCAACATGAAAATTTTGCAGCTCGTCGAGGACTTTGATATCTAAGCCCCTAAGGTCCTCACCCTGGAAATCAAAACTTGCATCAGTAGAAACCCAACTAGCTTAATTTCGGTACATTCTTTTCAATGGTCGAGTAAGCCACCAAAGAGATTTTCTGGATCACAAACTAGTGCATGGATAAAGGGATTAAAAATTACCTTTAGTCTACACACAACACTTTCTAATTCTTTACAGCGCCTTCGTTCAAAATTGTAAGCAGCTCTAGCTTCTTCCAAAGTACTGAGTCCATCCCAACTCCTGCTACCCGAAGCTTGCATTTCACTTAATATCCTATCATTGTCGTTCTTAGAAGAGTGAAAACCGTTTTGCTTTGCTTTGAATTCAAATAAACCATCTTGGGAGCTCTCATTCTTTATCTTTGAAACAAGAACCAACATGTTTGATAGTTCGCTTTCTAAATCATGCTCACGACATTTTGCATCATCAATCATCTTTAGAAGCTCACTCTCTCTTCGATCCTTTTGGGACAATGTGTCCTCTAACGCAGCCTCCCTCTGACAACTAGAAACCAGCTCTTTCTGCAACTCCTCCACCAAAATTCCATTCTCGTGATCACGGCGTTTCGTGTCATTACTCCTTGAAACTGATGCAATTATATCTTTCGCCGCAGCTAAATCAGCATTCAGCTTTGCATTTTCATAAGAAAGCCTGGTAACCTCTTCTGCCAAGTTTTTTAGCTCAACTGCAGCAGCGGCGGCCAATTCTTTAGCATAGGATGCTTCCTCAGCCAGCTTTTGACTGTAAATTTCCACTCTATCCTTCTCTTGCGTTAGCCTCTGTTTTTCTTGCTTCAAATTTTCAATTTCTGAAGCCTGTCACACCACGTATAGGTTTTTAGTTGACAGATAATAAGAAGATAAAGCAGATTAACTAAATACAAAAATGATGAATTAAGGCATATGCTTTCTACCTGCATGAGCACTTGAGATATTAACCCCGATTCAGTAGCTTCAGTTGTTCTAGAGGCCACATTTGAATCATTTGTAACTTCATTTGGCTGATCCCTGATATCATTGCTTGTCATAGATGGTTCACTAGACTGCATACTAACAAAGCTATCCTCACTTCTGGAAGCTTTCAACAGGTTACTGATTTCTTGCCTCAACTGTACAACTGTTTCTTGGAGTTCCACATTTTCTGTTGCCTGTTTGAACAAGAAAACAAAAATCAAAAATTGATCTGTTGAATATAAAAGTAAAATTTATGACCCCATGTTTGCTAACCTTTGCTTGTAGCTGATCCTGAAGAATTCTATTATCCGCAGACATGATCTAGAGAAATCACAAAGCCAAAAAAAGCGAGTAATTATTGCAGCATAAATATCACCCAGAAACTAGACACAAAGTGACTATATACAAACCTCCAGTTCAAATGTTTTCTCACTCAACTGCGTGCTCAGCTTTGAAAAGGTCTGAGAAGATGTGGTTACAATAAATTTTCCGATCAGCAATATTGAAAACGATCATGACAATTCAAAAGGAATAGGAAAAGGAGAATAAATATCAAATTAATAAGTGGAATAATGACGAAAAAGAAATAATATCATATACAGATAGTGTAAAAATATAATTAGAATATATTAATATAACCAAATGAAAGTGGTAGAATGTTACAAGTAAGCCAAGCTAAGATGAAGTTAAACTTCCCATTGGATAATTATGTAGCCATTTCACAAACAATTACCTGAGACAACTCTGTCTTAACTGCTGGGTCCTCTTTAATTTCCAATGATTGTACCATCCTCTGCTCTAGCACATGTATATGTGACTTCTTTTCATTGATTTCATCCTTTAACTTCTTGATTTGTTCCTGTAGCCAATGAGATTAAAAAAATCACTAAAGATGCATAAAAATTGGGATAGACACATTCCAAAGAATACGATAAAAGAAATATCCTCAGACGTTTACAGGACTATGAGAAAATTTACCTGAATTTGCAAATCATCAGGGTTGGTGGCCGCTTGCTCTGACAGCCTTTTGAGTGCGCTTGTACAAAGAGCAACTTCCCCAGCCAGCATTTTGACCTGCTCTTGTAGAAGATCGATTTGGTCCACAATGGTTGTTCCACTCTTAAAATGTAACATGGCTGTCAGTGTCAAGAAATATAGACATCCACCAAAACAGTACTACCTCCATTCAGAAATAGATGTCATTCTAGCTTTGGGCACGGAAATTAACGAGAGATGGAAAAGGTGGATGCACAAAAAACAAGGAGAGATAGAGATAGAGGTGTGATGAGATGAGAGAAAGGTGTATTGGGAAGAGAGAAAGTTGCATTGGGAAGTGAGAATGACATGTAACCGGAGAAAAGTGAGGAAGGCTAGAATGACATGTAAATGTGAACAGAGGGAGTATGTAGCCAGAACAGGATACTAAAAGATAGTAATTCGTAACAAAAAGAATGGGTGGCTTATAAGCAAGAGAGGCTGCTAACAGTCTCATATCAGGTTGTTCTTGATGGGCAATAGGGCCACAAAATCTATGATACGGCCCTCCAAAATGCCATTGTTCACCAGCAGGTAACAGTCTAAAATTACCAGACCTCACTTAAATTTAACATGGATATTCCATAGCATACTATTTGCCCCCTTATTTGTTGAGATATAATGCATGCAGAGTGAAGATGAAAGCAGCGAGGAAACTGGGGTAAGGGAGAGGTAAAAGCATAGTAAGAAATCTAACTCACCGGTGGAGGATGCCGTGATCTGGATGCAGCACTGAATAGATCACCAGCTTGAGTCCTTTCGAGAAAAGAATCAGCAAGTGTCGGGTCATCTCCTTTCCTAGTCATTGATTTTCGTCGACCATCCTTTAGATCAAGTAGCAAATTCTTTTGTTGTAACGATTTAGAACAGGAAGGTGAGCCGCTGGCAGTGCTATCACCATCCACACTAGATGATAGCCCAGACAATTGGTCCGATTTCTGCGTAAGTTTGAATATATTCGATTATTCATGCATATAATCCATGAAGCTCAACTGTGTTCCTTCATACTCTTCTTTATCTAGTATTCATATAAAAGTACCTTTAGTTTGAACCAACCAAGCATTCCACGTTTGCGGTTCCTCTTGTCAAACCTGACTGACTCATCAGTATTGTTTAAGTCAAGTTTCCCCTCAAGTGAAAGCTCTGAATCTAGACTAATATCATCGTCATCTGTGAAGTCCCGTTTTCGATCAGGCAAATATGCAAGCTGCAATATGAAACAGAATGAGAACAGTAGGTGCACCATAGTACTAAAGTGATAAATAATGTAATATGAGTAGTGATTCACTACATGCAAAAAAATCCAAGATAGCTTTATTTTTAAGTGCTTCGAAAACTTAAATGTCATGGTGTACAGCAATTTTTCGTCGTCCATCCAATGTGTCATGTAACCATTTTCAAGGTGAAACAATGTATTGAAGTTATATGTTCTAATTGCACTATGTCCTGATAAATATGTCCAGAGGATAAAAAAGGTGTAGGCAAAGCACAATGCACAACAGTGTGATAGCATACAGCAAGAGGCAAATGACTACATGTTTGCACATTTCCACTATAACACAAAGTTTCTACTTGTGTATTCGCAGGTAGAAGTGCAGTCCCAGGGTTATTGTTGCATATTAGTTGGAAAGAAAGCTGAAACTAGCTAGGAATTAATAACTTCAACAAGAAAAACAGGATACTGTATCCTCAAATTCTGAAACATAAAAATAACAAAAGTGGTACCTATGCTGGTCTTTCACAATTGCATTATACTAAATTTTGGTTAGAAGTAGGTTGGTGCAATTTCCTACTAACTAATACAAACAAATTGAAATAGAAGGAAGCAATTCTTTGGTTTATCAACACACACAACATCATCATGTTTCATCAAACATATTGTGTTCAGCTTAATTAAGAGAACAAAATGTTGAAATCAAGCAAATGAAATAAGGAGGCTGGGCTCAAAAACCTCATCTTCGCCGAATGAATGCCGTCGACGGAGATTAGTCCTTGCTGAAACATTTGAGGATATCGAACTTTTGGTTGATACCAATATTAATTTGGTTAGCCTCTGAATTCTACCCATCAGAGCTGCTTTTGCTTCCTCTTCCTGTTCTAACCTTGATTGAAGTTGGACTTGCCCGGCCTCAAGCTATGCAAAAGAATGTCAAGTAAGAGACTAATATATGAGAATGAAAATAAAACTAATAAGAAAGAAAAGTCCAAAGGGAAAACATTCATTTTATCCACTAGAATATGATCCTGGGGAAAAAATTAATACATCAATCCTTCATAGGAAAATTATCTATGCAACAATGTTGTCATTTGCCAGGTTCTTTACAGTGTCAAAATAGTTTCCAAACTCCAAAGATAAGATAGAAAACGGACAATTCACCAAAAGTTAAATTAGTTGTTGAATGGAATGTAAAACAAACCTGAAGTTTCAAATTGACGAGATCCTCTTGATCCGTAGGAAGAGTGCTCCCGTTTCCCATAATACCACGTCTCAGCTGTTGTAGCTCTTCTTTCAGGCTAGATATCTCCTTTTGATACTTCTTTATTAAGGACTTCTCGTCTATTATCTGAAGAAAATCCAATCAACATTAGAAACAAACAGAAGAGTATGAAACAATAGGGGCACCAGACTAATTGGTTATTACCTTATTCTGAGAAGCTTTTATTTCAATATGCTTGCTCCTGTGGGCAAATTTTAATGTATTATGTGTCTCTTCACTGTTGCTGGATGCGGGAGTAACTGTGCAAATAAGCTGCAGGAAGGTTAAGATTTAGAAAATAGCAATATATGATGCATTATGCATGTGGCAGCATGGATAGGTGAAAATAGATTCCTCAAAGCACAAGCTAAATATAAAGAAAAATACTGAAGTAAGCGTGTGAGCTTACAATAACATAAGGTATATTGTAACTGTATAAGAACTCACAGAAATTCGTCCATGCCCGCTTAGAGAATACTGAAGTAAGCGTGTGAGCTTCGAGTCTCTATAGGGAATATGAGTAGCCTTACCATCTGTAAGTTTAGCAATAACCTGCGATGAAAATGTTAATGGTGATTTTACCACAAGGGAAACAACAACAAAAAAAGAATATGATTATGTTTCAAATATCCTTCCCAACTGGCCAGTTATATGTAAAAATTGACAAATATATCTAGATGCAACAACAACCTGCAAAGAACACATCAAGAAGGAATCTAATATAATTGGAAAAAACTGTATTTTTTTATTTTTGTGCTGGTCTTGTGGGTAAGTGGGTTTCATCTCTAGCCTGCCCCAACTTGCTTGGGACTAAAAGTCTTTGTTTTTGTTGCTCTTGCTATTGTAATATAGTTGAGAATTGTATCCCTGCAAGTTTGCAGCTGGCAATTCCAGTATTTCCCTAGGCAAACAACTAGGCTCTGGGCAACACCACCCAAGTGGCATGCCTAATTGCAAATAGCTGCTAGGCATTTTTCTATGAGCTATCTTGGTGGCAGTCTGGAAGACTTTAGGTGCCTATTTCTTATTAGAAATTCTAGTTCCTCCTAGATAGTTTTCATACACATTTTATATATATTATGAAATGTCATAGTAACAGGAGAAATCCTAAATAACATAGGGTACTTACAGTTCCAAGGGTGAGCAGACTTTTATTTATGTATGAACCTTCTTTGCGTCGTAATCCAGTTGTTTCGGTCTTGGAACTCTCAGACCCGGCAAGGTCAATCAAGTTCTGACAAAGGGATACAAAAGAATGTTACTGATAGCACTTATATAGAGGTTACATGATTGCATATTTAAATAGGAAAAGGAGACTCCTATACACTTAAGCATGACAAAGGAGAGGAATGAATCATAAGCATTTTAGAGGAGAGGAATTACCAATTGAGATAACTTGACTTCTTCTTCTGATCCATTTTCACCAGAGGGGCTGCTCTCAATGGTCTGCAGACGCGTTGAGAAAATAATCTTAACAAGACTACCTGATTTAACTGTTATCTTTATTATGCTAGGAGAAATCAAAGAGATTGAGATTCATTGAAGTATTATGTGAGACAACTGACTTTATTTCAGTCTTAACATGTATTTATCATAATTATTAAGTAAATAACAGTGCAAGTCCTTAACCTTTCATGACAAAAGTATCCATGAACTTGTTCAGGTGACTATCATATTCTCAACCAATAACAGTCTAATAAACTAAAGGGAGAGGGAGGAACTTACCAATGTAAAGATAGTGTGGCTCCGACTACTAAAAAGATTGAAGTTGTTTGATCCAACATGCCTGTGCTCTATAAAAACAAGGCAGAATCATTAGTTTAGTATAAGAATGATCTCATTCTGCTGCGGGAAAACTGCAAAGGCAAAATCAAATGAACTGCTAAAACACATGAAGTAACATACTTGAACATACAGAAGTACATGTTTATGCAAGTTTCTTTCTTCCTTTTACATCCATACCATATATAGATGCAGTCTGTTAATAGTAATGCTGTGCAACTAAATAGTAATGCAGGTGTCCATAAAAACTAATTAACACCTCTAACAATGAGAAATCCTTGGATGCAGTTGGTGATTAATGTTAGATTGATTTATATCAAGCCCATTGGGCTTTCCTAGGTTAATGCCTGAGTGAACCCTAGGGCTCGCACCCCATGCCTTCTATCTCGAGAATGGTCTATTCAACACTCACTATCACATCTATGCTACATGGGCCTAAAATTGGATTAGTCAACTCAGATCCCTTGGGTTTGATACAAATACATACAATAAGGTATTCATGCAGCAACAAAAATCTTAATCTGTTTAAGAAAGGTGCGACACATATTACACGGACATATAAAATAAAAGTGTATACTAGATAGAAATAAATACCTTCTCCAGATGCTATTAGAGAGAGTGCATGTGCAGGTGATAAAACAACCTCTTCTTTGATTCCTTCCACATAAGTTCCCTAAATTATTGGATCGGTGGAAAGAAATAAGGCTACAAATTTGTCAACTAGTAAGAAGGAACAAGTGATCCAAGACCATGAACAAAATTTATCTTGATCAATGAGAAACACAGCAGTTGACAAGATAAAACAAGAACTGTCATGAATACGCAATTTTTATCAAAGTACAAGAAACCTCAGAGTTTTAACTTTCTGTGCCGTATAGCTCTATCAAAATAGATACGGGTGATAAACCACAAAAGTCAAATGATTTTATTAAACACCACCACATGAGGTACCTGTGCATCTTCTCGAATCCTGAGATTCTGTCCTGTCGGATCAAGCAAGTCGTTGATAACCTGCAGTGTGATATAGATAAAACCAGACATGTGAACAACAAATACTGAACTGATTCAAGATCGAGTTGTGAGCCAATTCATTTCAACACATATTTTTTACTATTTTGAACTAGACCATTTCATTACTGTCTAAGGGTTCAAGTTGAATATACTATCATGTCAAGCGCATCAAAGCCTAGATCAAGTGATGATCATGTGTTTGGATGAAAAATACACTGGCATCTAGGGGATGTATACTCTGTATTCAACGAAAGCTCAGATCTGGAGTTGAAACAATAAACAAGCAAATGCATAGTTTGAAAAGAGAAGTCACCTCATTGTAAATTTCAAGATAGGAAACTCGTAGAAGAAACTCGCGCCCAGGTGTCTGATGTCAACAAGAGATAATGATAGTGTCATGCAAGCCCTTTTTTTGGAAAAAATGTGGATAGAAAATGAGCAAATTACATCTTGAATAATGCTGAATACATCCTTCACTGCTAATGGAATGATTCCAGGTGACTTCTGTTCTCCCTGCAGTCACAATACCAGTGTACCATGAAAGGCAGCTCATTCTTGCAAACTAAAAAAAGATTCACATGACGATTGCAGGGTTTGAAAATTGCTTTTTTCCTTTTTAGATTGATATCGCAAGTAGAAGGTGATGGTAATCACATACCAAACAATAAAGGCATGTCTTGTGTTAAATACACAAGTTATGCAATTATGCAGCAGCACATCACCAGAGGCATTAGAGATAATAAAAGCATAGCCATAACAAAGCAAAAAAAGAAAAAGAAAACTTACATGCATGGTGTGAGTTTTCCCACTGCTAGTTACGCCATAAGCAAAAACAGTGCCTGCAAGGAACTGAGAAATTTTAGGACACTGAATATTTTTATTGTTAGCATATTATCACAGTTCCAATGCACAATCTTTGATCATTATTCCCTGTAAGTATATGTTTAGCAAACCTATGATGGTATAAGTATTTTGATGCCGAATCTATTGATGTTATTTTCCATGTAATGAAGTAAAATGTGATCTACGCATTTTTCAACAATTGAATGCACAAGTTCTAGGAGGACATTTATTTTGGACCACAGGTTGTAACAGAATAAAAAGGATGCATGCAGCAACGCTATACCAGCAATGCTTTTTAAGTCCTAATCAAAATCAGAGGTGGCATGTGGCAGTGATAGGAAGAAGCACACAACACAAACATCTAGTTCTGACAATATTTATACCAAAAGAACAGGTAGAGATCTGAAGGAATGACAGGATACGGTTATCAATTTTTTTATCCCACTCGAAATCTGATAGTTGTGTAACAATGGATATGAGTTTAACAGCTTGCTTATTAATTGCCGCAAACATTTCTTACACAGCAAGAGTTGAACATCAAAACATACCATTGATTCCTTCCATGGCACCACTTACAACATGCTGAGCAGCAACATCATATACATGGCGAGTTGTAGTAGCAGGACCAAAAACTTTATCTGCTCAAATAAACAACAAAAACAAAACATATACATAGGGTTTATTAAACTCCACAAAGTCTGGTAAATTGCACTCCAACAGTATGGCATATAGTTGATCTGTGACTTGGTCCTTCAGCTAGAACACGATAACAGATTCAAAACAACCACAGAATTGACCAAATATATTACTTCTATGAAAAACATGACGCCCTCATCATGCCATTGGTGTTCATATATAATGGAGCATCATTCTTGATCAAGAACAAATTAACAAATCGCACAAAGCATTCTTTCAGATGCTGAACCTAGAGAATTGTTTTCAACTTTTAGGCTTGCACACTATACTGCAACAATACGTCAACATTCCAATGCCGGGTAAATACCGGAAAATGAATTTGAGCTCCACGAATCAGACTGCTTGATCAGCAATTATCAATTTATTAACAAATGTGCCATACTATTGCCCGTATTCCTCTACTACGCAGTAGGGTTTACATAAGTTAAGCAACTCTATTCACTTTGCTTATCAAACATGCACAATTCCAGCACATTATCAACTACAACAAAAATTAACATTGAGCAGAAATGAACTCAGCAGGACTCACCAAAAGCGTAAGCAATGCTGGGGTTGTATTCGTTGCGCACCATGTTGTCGCCATCAGCATACCACGCAACTTCGTCCCCCTTGTTCATCTCTCTAGGACTACACCACAAAACACAGAAGCATATTAGCAAACATCCAGCTAGAAGGCCCAAATCACTCGAAAGTCGAAACCCATTACATCACGCCCTCCCAGCACAGAAGAAACTAAAGTGGGCGAATAAGAGTAGAAGCGCGCACCTGAGCGGCCGGAAGCGGACGGTGACCATGATGTTCTCCTTGGCATTGGCCGCATCCAGGGGCGGAGCCCTCCCGCAGCGCGCGAGGAGACCGACGATGGCGTGGAGGGCCGAGCGGAGGTAGTGGAGGATGGCGTAGCGGGCCGCGCCGAGGCCGACGGAGTGGTGGGGCGCGCGAAGGCGGCGGACGGGGTGACAGGGCGGCCGCCGGATGAAGAGGACGGCGTGGTGGGCCGCGCGGAGGACGAGGAGGGCGTTGATGGGCGGCCCCCGACGAGGCCCTCGATGGCGGAGCAGGCGCGGCGGCCGCCGGTGCCGGGCGACGGGATCGGAATGGGGATATGCTGGAGCGCGACGACCTCGACGACGACATTTTGCCGCGCCGCCAAGGTGGAGCGGAGCCGGTGTTGGGAGAGGACTAGGGTTTTGCCGAGAGGAGGCGAGCACGAGCACGAGCTCGTGGGTGGAGAGGGAGAGCTCGTGGGCTTTGCTTTGGAGGGTCGTCGTCGTCTTCCTCCGAGGCGCCCGGGTGCCGCCTTTTTTGGGTGTTTTTTTGGTCTAAAGCTCCGAAGTTTTTCTGGGGGTTTGGACCACCGGCGGTGTGCTCACCGCGGCTTTATTGGGATAGATAAAATGTCAAAACTTGCTAGTGAATGCTAAGCTCTGTTTTTCATGTGACTACAACTTCAGGCGACCAAATCTGTGCCTAACTTTGCAGTCCTACTAGGAGCTTTTTGACTTTTAAGGGTCTTTTTCTTCTTGCAAATTCTTGAAGATCAAAACATGTAAGTCATTTCTTCTAGTACTATTTTAGTTTTTACTTATATGCATTATGAGTTTATTTGAGAATTTCGATATAGATTTATCAACTTGGCAAGCATCTGAGTTTATAAACTAATTATGTGAGAAAGCTCAAGTCCACATATAGGTGACGTACCTAAGCCAATGTGACTGGAGCATGGCTATATAGGGCCAACGGATCCCAAAAGTCTAGGCCCCATCTTCTTTTTTTAGACAAAAGATCAGGAAAAGTAAAGAAAAATCAATTCTAGAGACAAGGAAGTTAATTCCTAATTGTAATCATCGATTTGTTCAGCTGCTAAAATCCTTCTGAGTTTAGAGTTTCCGATCAACTCCACGATGTACCGATACGACCAAAAGGGGTGCTTTCAGCTACCAATTCTGTGTATAACTGGACCTTCAATTGCTAATGCCATTGTGATGTCTAATAATGATGCTAATAGTGTAGTACAAATTTTGGTTTCATGTTACATGAAGTTAATGACCATACTCAACAATGACATTTGTACTTCTTTCGAACATGAAAGTTTGCTTGGCTACTTGAATTTTGCAACGGGGCCTAGAAGGCATGGAATTTTTTACATAATCATGATTGTAGGAACCCTTTTTCCATTGGTCTTTAAAGATTTTTGATAGGATCAGTTATACACCAGTGTCTCCTAAACACACAAATACTCTTGAATAGACAAAATGTACACAAATACTATTGGATAGCCAAATGTACAAGCATATTTGGGATGCCTTATGAGACGTCTCAATCTAGTATTCTTTGTATTGCACTTTATTTTCAAACAAAAAGTCCAATACGGCTGACTATGGCGTCATTTTAGCTGCGATGCCTTATGAAAGGTGTCAATCGTAATGTGACGTACTAGTAGTGTTCTCTCTACCTCTTCTTCAAACAAAAAGTCAAATACGGCCGAGCGCTGCGTCATTTGGGCGGGAAGGAACGGTAAGTACTCCTATAATCACCGGAAAGTCACAGGACGCCTGACCTCTTGAAGTTTGTAATTTTGGAGTGTGGCTCGTTGCGCCACAGCGAGCTCCGCGGGTGCCCGGCACGTGGCGAACACGTGACGCTCGTCATGGTTAATGCCGCGCTCGTTGCCTTGGCCTATCAGCCGCATCCTCATGCCCCGCACACATGCCTCGCTAGTCGCTACAGGTGCTGTCTCAATGCTGTCCTAATCCAAACCTGTTTTGTGGTGATGCCCACAAGCCAGTTGGTCCAGTCCACTCTCCCGTTCCAAAAACAAAGTGACGCGCGGTGGCCCGTATTGGTCGACCGTGGACCCTGTCCACGGCCAAATGGCCCATCGCTGATTTAAAGATTCCGCGCGTCCGTGAAGACAAATCCAAAAGCATGGCTAGATGCAAATTAAAATTGCGCCTGGTTATGTTGGCAAGCACTCGAGCAGATGCTGCAGAGGTGGGGTCCAGAGAACTTTAAGTATTGCAGATCTGCTGTTAACAGCAGCAGCAACCTCCGTGCAAGGGAGTCATCTCATCGGCTAGCAACTGACAGTACATGCAAAGCTTGAAAGAGATAAAATATCAAAAACACTATCTGGAACTTAACACATGCTCTCATTTATTAGTCGTGTCTTTCTTCTTTATTTTTCAAACTCGCTTCCAACATCTAACTAATGTTCAGGGGAAAAACTCCTTCGTCTGATGAGATGAAAAGCCGGGAATCCCTCCATCTTGTGTGACAAGGGCAATGTATCCTATGTTTTCCTGCACAGCAGTGGAGTGAATTTGTTTTAGATGTAAATATCATTTTGTCAAGTGCACTGTGCAACAGAGATCTGACTATACAAATTGTTTGTGTACGGACTACGGAGCATATACCTTTCTCCGAGAGCAATTTGGCTGTTTCACGGCCCTGGCTCAGAGGCAACGCCATTAATAATCATCCAATGAGAATCCCTGCAGGATCAATTTGAAATAAAAGGACGATAAGGTTGGCCCAGCTTGCCAGAACAAAAAGCAAATCAGCAATGGTTTTCTAGGGAAAGAGCTAGTAGTCGTCAATCCATCGAATATCACTAATTTGTGTAAAATGAAAACCTCGTGGGAAAACTAAAGATGAAATGTTGGGAGCCTGGGCCTGACCTGAGGGGGATTGAACTCTGCTCCGAGATTGCTCAATTTAGCATGGGCTTCAGCATAGTCTTTGAAGAATGCATCTTGGTCCTCGACATATTTTTCAGCATAGACCTGATTGCATTGTAAGCACTCCAACGATAAGTTCATGAATTACTGTATTTCATAAGACTAAAAATATATATATTTCGAGTATAAGATGTCACTTTGAATTTTGGGTCCTCAAATAATGCAGCATCTGTAGGTAACACCAGAAGATCCTGGTCTCTTTTCTCTTTGATTTCCTGAAGTATTTTGCAATCAGCTCAGATATGATGCACTCGCAATTGTTTATTCAGTATGTAGCATATGTCAAAAGGGGATATACCTTGAAGTAACTGTTGTCAAACTTCAGCCATTCAGGGGTCCATGACTGCCCACCAGGTGCACCAGGGCCGTTTTTCTGTAAACATCATACCAAACCATTAAGACCTAAATTTGATCCAAATGAATTTGATCACACAAAGCACCACATTTAACTTCATATGCAGCTGTCCAGGTAGCATAAACACTTTCGAAAGGATTTTATACACCAATTATGTGAGAAAATTTTCACTAAAAACATTCAGTCTCAAAAATGAACATGGACAAAGTACAAATCTCGAATAGAACACATTTAGTTCCTTTCCAGAGATATTAAGGATAATATTGAGCAGTGTACAAAAGCACTAGAAAAGAGCATACAGTCCTTGATGCAAAATGATAACATGCAGTTCAATTCTTATCATGACCATAGGCATAGAGTGAATGGAATAAATCCTGTTCAATAAGAGCTTCCTGTCCAAAGAACAACAAATGTGCCTGCTAATACAATAAGGCAAGAACATACAGTATATTTTGTTTCTGGTTTCCCCAGCCACTCCTATCTGGCCTGGACCTTCCAAGTGTATGTGCTCCAGATAAAGCAACAATTTCCTACACATACATATGAACAAGACTGCTCAATAAATCCAGTAAACAGCATATCTGAATGGGTTGCTTGGGTTGTCAACTGCTAACCTTGTCATCAAGGCCCAGTCTGTAGAATACCTCCCTCAAGTGGTCAGCAGGAGAACTTGGGCCAGCATCTGTGGAGAACGAGAAAGTGAAGAAATGAAGAACTAGAAGACTTAGATAACAACATGCGTGTATTATTTGTACTCAAATAAACAAGAACAATTCTGAACATTGCAATGTCCTTCCAGTTATTCTCTATTACATGGATTTGTGAAATAAACTCAGTTGGCATCTCAAGCAGATAATTGACATCTTTGAGCGTTTTTTTAAAATATCTAGTTCATTGCTACAAATTAGAAAAGAAAAAAACACAAAGTACTGGAACATGCAGCATGTCGTGAGGTCGTGTGAAGAGAATTTACTGACCAGGAAGCTTCCCTCAGGAGGACACTGTTCAGGTCCTGTAACATCAACACGCCCATATTTCATCGGGATCTTTGGGCCACCAGCTTCCTGTTGTGGGATTGACACACACAAGTCAAAAGACTATATTGTTATTGCCCTATCCAATTTTTTTATATATGGTGCCAATTCGTTCTAAATTGGACTAAGAAATGTCATATATAAAAAAATGGAGGGAGTATTTTTTAAGAAAAATCCTGATAATTCAATAATGGTGATGGTGGGTGGGGGTAGTTCAGACCTCAATCGCTGTAGCACTTGCTAGCTGGAATAAATCAGCAAAAGTGATACTTGGGTACTTGTCTTTAATTGGTTGGATAAGCTTCAGAGCATTTATCAGACCTATAAGAATGCCAACAGGGCTTTTAAGTTATTTACAGTACACTTAAAGTGAACAAAGCGATGACATTTAGAAATGGTCAATAACAGTACCGGCATTGGCTCCATGTTTCAACTCAACATCAAATCTTAAACTTCCGTTAGCTCCACCTCGTTGTGGCCACTCCTTAATATTCTTGTCATATGTACCAGCATCATGCCATCCTAGGCGAACCTTCAGGCAATCAAATAAATGACAATTAACCATCTATCTTTAATCATACAAGACTGTAACATGATCTTGGTCGTAGCTTTGCATTTGGTTGCAAATTGCAATATGTACAATTTCATTCAACCACGCTCTTTTGGACAAACAACAATCTTGTTGATATCTTTAACCTCTATAAATTTGTAGCATATTTATCTATTTGATAGGTCTACCGTCACTGCTTAAATATAAATATAGATATATGAAAATGCTGCATATTCAGTCAAATATAGATCTGTGTCATCTGATATATGGGCCCGAAGCAGACATTTGATATTGCCCTTATTTGCATGACATTTGAGTTCATGTGAGTCATCACGTAATTTTGTAGCCCTCATGTATCGCTAACTCTTATGACATCATCATGAACAATTTCCTTTACATGCTTCGTCTCATTTCATAACAAAACAATTTTAAAGTCAATTATTGCTACTGATTGCGTGTACAAGCTATTATTGGTATGCCACTAAGCCACAGAAACACAGAGTAAATGGAACATGTTGGATAACAGATTAACAGGGACAGACAACAACAGATTATGATTGTGGGCGCGCTGGTAACTGATCATATGCTGCAGTCTATTATGGGTAGGCACAACTATGAAGCAGCATCAAAGCCAGTTACAGATCGAACCAGGCACCGTGTTCTCAAATCGTGTAACAATACTCACCAGGATAGGGTGGCAGTGTGTCGTCTTGAGAAGCTCCTTGATGTCCTCGCGCGCGGACTTCAGCTGCGCCGGGTCGGACGCCGTTGCCGCTGCCGATGCCGCCATACACCTCACCGCTATCGCCCTCTGCGGTCGTCATCACGCGCACAAACGAGTCAGCCACCGCCACGACATCGATATACTAGTAAGGTTCAGGCCGTTCAAGCCGGCGCGTCCGGACCCAGCCGAACTGAGCCGCCGGCGCGGTACGGACCTGCGGGAGCCGAGGGCCGCGGCGGCGCGGAGGGCGACGCGGGCGTGAGCCGGCGAGGAAGGGGAGGAGGGAAGGAAGAAGGCGCGGCCGGCCCTCGCGGCCAGTCTGGCGGACGGGGCGGCAGTAACGGCGGCGGCGCGGAGGGTGGCGGCCGCAGCGAGGCGCTCGGCCATGTTGATGGTGGGTTTGGTTGGTGGGAGCGAAGCGCGGCGGCCCTTGGAGCACGGAGGAGCTGCGCGGATCGCGAGAAAAGTGGTCGAGTCCACCACGGTTCCTTGCCTGGGTTTCGAGGGGTTTATGGGGTTGGTAGTGGGCGGGGCGTGCTCGGGTGAGGGTCAAGGGGAACGGCGGCGCGGGCGGTTGGTGGTCGCGGGCGTGCCTTTTTGTTTACTCGGCGGCGCGGCCAGTGCACGCCGGACGCGGAGAGGGTGGCGGGCCCAGTGGCAGGATGACTGCGCGAGTCTGGGGATTTTATTTATTTTATTTTATTTTTTTGCTGGGGCGAATTCGCGGCGTTGCTGGTCAGTTGGTGTTCTCCGCTGGGTTCTGTTCTCTCTCTCTCTTTGACAATATCATTTATATCATTTCTGTTCTACTTATATAAAAAATATCAGTTCTGTTCTCAGTGGAACCACCCAACGGCCAACGGCGTGGTGACTTGTGTCATGACTCATGAAGCGTGTCACGCGGCTGACGGCTCGTCGGAGATGACGAACTAGGGGGTTCCTCCGTTTCCTGTCTCCATTTGTTGTTTCCCGAGTGTCGTTTTCAGCTCGTCTGATCACGGTTCCTCTTGTCTTTTTACATGCAGATCATCTTCTGGAAATTTCACTTATCTGGTATAGTAGCTTGGGAAATTTGGAAAAGCTTTTCAAGAGGCAAATGGCCGGTTAGGCGTTCCAAAGTCTGGCCCAACAAAGTCGCAGACTCGGCCCATTGACGTTCCTCTATTGGCCCACTGGTCAGTGTCGAAGGGCGATAACGAGTGGCGAGGCATCCGCCATAGCCCGCCGCTCTCGCTCCAAACAAGCAAACCGATGCCGTTCGTCGTCTGTCCCCGCCGCGGCCCGCCGGTACTGATCGCCGGCCGAGCCCGCCGCCCTTCTCCGGTCGCCGCCACCGCGCCTAAATGTGATGCCTCTCCCCTTCCTCCACTCTTAACCCGGAGGACCGTGTCGGCCGCCTCGCTGCTCCTCGCCGCCCTCCCCTTCCCCGCCTTGTTGCCGCAACTCCTCCCCGTCGCGTCCGCATTGGAAGTGGAGGCCGAGGTTAAAGAAGGAGATGGAGACGCAGGGGAGCTCGAACTGGAGCGGTACACCGACCAGGAGCAGGGCTTCACCCTCCTCAAGCCGTCCTCCTGGCCTAAGGTATGAAGGCTTGGAACGATTCAGTGCTGCATTTTACGGTGAATGCTAATCCAACATATAATGTGGCACGGTGGTATGTGCTCATTTCAAGTGGCCGGAATTGCGGATTGGAGCTGTTGTAGTGTTGCTGTTGGTGTAGGTCGAGAAGGCGGGCGCAACGGCATTGTTTCAGCAGGAGGGGAAGGGGAGCAACAATATTGGAGTTGTCGTCAATCCTGTCCGACTCAACTCGCTGACGGAGTTTGGGACACCACAGTTCGTCGCGGACAGACTTTTGCAGGCAGAGAAGAAAAAGGTCATGACTGTTGCCTGAACATGATTTCCTGAAATTGCATTCCCACCGTTTAGTTTGAGTGTTGTACTTATGACTCCTTGTGTGATTCAAGTTCACTATGCTCAGTTCCTTCTCTGCTACAACTACAAAGACAGAGAGTTATTGTGTTTCTATATGCTCAATTCTTGTTTGGTCAGTTGATCTGAATCATTTTTTCCAATGCAGGAAAGCACCAAGTCCGCTGAAGTGATTTCTGTGGGAGAGCGATCGGGTCACGATGGCCTGAAAGTTTATGAAATCGAGTACGCACTGGATAGCACCAGAGGAGGGATGAAGCGGATCTTCACGGCTGCATTTGTTGCTTCAAGAAAGCTATATCTTCTCAATATAGCCCACTCAGATAGTCAGGAGAAGCCCCTGGGCAGCGAGACTAGAATTGTTCTGGAAAGAGTTCTTCATTCTTTTGATTCTGTATAATTGGTTTATTTTAAAGGATTTGTCTTTCTTAGTTTCAGTATTTCTTTTATATGAAAGTTTGAAACCAAGTATTGGGGTTTCTTTTTGTTATTTTACATTATGTTTGTAGAAAGCATACTAATCTGACACTTATGCAGTGATTCTTGCAGGCTACATAACATTACCATACTTTATTGTTGAACTTCATTTTCACAGATGGTTTGTATTTACCTCACAATTCGATTCACACTCCAGGTTCTGGATGAGATCATGTAGCTGAGGAAAAGCAGACTAGGAACAGTTACTGGGAACCAAAAAGTGGAAAAAAAAAAAAAAACTGGAGGCTGTATTAAGCTCTGAAGGGTTGATCTGAAATCAATGCCTATTAGCATCATGCCTATCATTAAAGGGTTAGTCACATTTCTTCTGACAAAACTTTTAGGACAGATACAATTAGATGACAATGAGAGAATAATACCTATCTCATCTGGTCTAATCATAATAGTGACTTCTCCTGTTTTCATCTAAATTTATGTCAGATGAGGAGTGGATTATTTCAATATTTTCCAGAATCCTGATGATTTTTTTTAAAATAAAATCTTACAAGATTAACTCAAAACATAAGGGAAAACCCAATAGTGGTCTGCAGCATTGTAAGCACTATGTGCAATGAGATATCCAGATTCACGCAAATATGTACCTTATGTAATTGTATTTGAAGCGAAATGTTCCTTTTATTTTGTCCCCAACAAACATATCAACATTTTGTCTACAGATTCATGAAGCAAAAACTCTTGTCTTCTTGTGGTATCTCTTTAAATATTTAATTTAATCGTGGGAATAAAAATGGAATGCTCAAATGACAACTATTGGGTTGTCAACAAAATTTCATTGTAAAAAAAGATCACATGCTCTAACATTGCAGTCGGAGAAATTGTTCCAAGAGCTCTTGTGTTGTCATATAGGAATAGACTCATAAACTGGTCGTCCTGATTGGACGATGTTTCAGTATAGCATTGTTTTACAAAAATAAGTAGAACTGTTCCATTTTTGGACTGTCAAAAGATTCTTTTTGAACATTCTGACTAAGTTCTTGTTTCTGGGTGATTTTTCTTGATGTATCACTCTCAACTGATGTTGGTTAAGAGAAATTTACTAGTCAGATATGACCATTTGATTCACCTAGTTGTCATACAATCATATGACGGGAAACTAAAATGTCCTATTATTAGTTTTTTTTTCTGATAACAGTCCTATTATTAGTTTGGAACTAAGTTATCAAGTGCTAGTTTCAAAAAAAGTTATCAAGTGCTATAGTACGATAGGATACTGTATGTACGGTATTTTACCAGTGTGAGCTAGGATGCACATGTCCCATTTACTTTTCGAGGAAAGAAAAAGAATTGTTTGCGAATATTCCACAGATAACCATATATGCATGAATTTGTGTGGTTTCAATTTAAAACGGGACTTCCAGTGTTACCCAACACAACTACCAGGTTATGTCACTCATGCTGATAAACAATCGACAAATCAACAATTGTATCTTCAAGTTGGAAATAGACAAGCCTCCTGGTGCGAATCTTGATTAAGGTACTCCAATCTTCAACACAGTATCCTCAAGTTGAATTCTCATACTAGAGCCCTTTTTTAGCATGTCATAATAGAGCTTGTTGAGCTGGTCATATGTTGTAATCTTTTCAGTCAAAAGAGAGGCCCATATGTAGGGAATTTCCCAATCGCCAAGTTTGGAAGGTGTCAAAGGAGCAAGACTATCCCCGCCCTTTTCCTTTGAGAATGTGTACTTCGTTGTCAGTCGTAGAATAACTGGGTTTACGGTGGTGTCAAGTCCAGAACCCAATGGCATCCAGAAGAAAAGGGAACTAGTAGTATTGTACTAGTAGTACTTAGTTGTCCTGGAAGACTGGAACCGTGTCGTTTGATGACGTTGCTTCCACGAGATTGGTATGATGAGTTCTTGCCTGGTTTTGTTAATACAAGTTGCAACTGAATTCGTTGCTCGACTTTTGCAGTTTGTTGTCGGCTGCAGGTTGGAACTGGAAGCGAGTCAGGAATCTGCTAATTTGACATGTGATAGTTGTCACGGAGCAGCTGCTTTCTGTTCTGATTTTCTTCTGAAGCAAAAAATGTCGTCATGTCACTTGTGCATTACGCCAGTTTTCAACGAATTGGGATTGGTGATTTTAATTTGCACGTTTCAGGCTCAGTACGTATGGCATGTCTAAACTAACCTCGATATGAAATCGTGCCACATTTCGTTACTATTGAGTTAAGTTTGATTTAAATTACGAAACAGGTTTGCGTGTATAATCCACATTTGCTCGAGATTGTACGTGACGTGTATACGCGTATTGTTTGCTTATTGTGTAGTATACATAGTATTTTTTTCCTTTTTAGTGTTGACGTTTTTTTGTTGAAAATTGAGCTAATCAAGGGAGTAGGATACGTAACGTAAACTACTAGTGGCATACTGTTAAAGTCATCGCATTGCTACTTCATTGTTCTTCTCGAGAAGGTTAAGTGGAATTATTAGACTAAAAGAAACGTGCGTGTTTTCCATTGTTTACGCTAGCGCTTGGACCGTTCAAAGGCTAGTTTTGGATGCTTCTGCATCAACAAGCGGCTGCGTGTGAACGCCTCGTCCTACTCAACTCGAAGGGAGAAATATTTTATCGCGAGATCGGACGAGGTCAGTCAACGCAACGGCCTCTGGCCCACCAGGTTTGAACAAGTTACAAGTGTGGATAGTACAACATGGGTTCAAATTGGCAGCGTGCACATACAGGAGTCAACAAATGAGTTAATACGACTTCCTCAAAAAATAATAATAATGATACGACTTCCTAAAGAAGGCATTTCCATACTAGCAAGTTACTTACTACGTTGTGGTTCATCAGGCTGTCCATACAGCGTCGCCTGAGGCTTGAAAAATTATGCGCGATCACCTTTTCTTGGCAGATAGTAGGTCCTACTGCATGCTGATTTTGCAACTAAAAAATATACCTCCTCCGTTCTTAAATTGTTGACGTCGTGACTTTTTTTATTACATTTGATCGTTACGTCTTATTTAAAATATTTTAAAATTATCAAATATTTTATTATAATTTATTTTATCACTAATGAAATTATGATTTTATATATTTGAGAAAATATTTTAAATAAAATGAATGGTCAAACATAACGAAAAAATCAACGATATCAACAATTTAAAACGGAGGAAGTACTGTACTCCTAGCTAGTAGCTGTATGTTCCGTGTCCACCAGCAGATTATGTTTCCTTGATCACCGCTTCCACACTATCCTGATCCTGACCTTGTAATATTATTTTACTCATAGCATGAACCTACTTGTGACGGGAGGTGAGAATTTTCCTTGATATATCATGCATTGGTGCTTCACTCTTCTCTCATATTTTGAACGCACCTGCCTTTTGCTTCGGAAAAAAAATTGAACGTCGGTTTCTTGCAACACTATGGTTATTCTCGTGCACCCTCCGAAAACCAAGTCTACTTTAGTACTTTATATTACGAGAAATTATGAGGCAGGTGTGCACATCCTTCATTAACATGAAAAAACAAAACCTAGCATCACACGTGTGCAAAAAAAAGGAGACTAAAGAAAAGGAGGAGAGTGAAGCCTACTCTACTAGGAAGAGCCTTCCGTTGTGTACCGGGAAAGAAAATGAAATTGCACACATTCACGTGTTGTGCATGATACCGGCTTAATTTTCTCTAGAAGCACACAAGCTCGTCACCGAAAGTTTGTGGAGACTGTTCTGTTAGTGGACGTGGATGCTAACTATAACCATCGTCGCTTACATCATACTAGTATACAGCTATTTTCAGCTCTAAACAGCACTGATAGAATTTCAGCGGACTGCAAGGCGCAAATTGGATGGTTCCCCAAAACGGAAAGGGGCCCGGAGTTTCTCCCCGTGTAAACACGCAAGCGAGTGGGTGCGCGTACCATTTGCCAGCCGAGTACCACCAAGCTGCAAGGAGAATCTGAAATTCTGAATCCCGCTAGTCGTCAAGCCGGGTGCTCGGCGGACGCAACGCAAGCAACCAAACGAAGCGAAATATTTAAGCAGCGCTGCACGCAATATAAAACAACCGAGCAGGGCAGGAGTCCATCACTCTCCAACCCTCCTTCCTCCTGCTCTCTAGACTCTTCCCCGGCGCGCGCCTCAAGACGCATCGGCTCCCGAGGCGCCAAGGACCGCAGGCTCGCGTTGCCGCTTCTCCTCGGCGGGGAGGACAGCTCGGCTCGGCTTCGACCATGACCGGGGCGGCGGGGGAAGTGGTGATGGACTCCGGCGAGAAGCGGCTCAACGAGCTCGGGTACAAGCAGGAGCTCCGCAGGGAGATGGTGCGATTCTTTCCTTTCGTTTTCTCTGCGCTTGCAACTCCGTTCTTGGTTTCCGGAAGATGGACACTGTGCCGTCAGAGGTTCAAATTTTCTG
This sequence comes from Chloris gayana, assembly GCA_031894775.1. Taxonomy (NCBI): domain Eukaryota; kingdom Viridiplantae; phylum Streptophyta; class Magnoliopsida; order Poales; family Poaceae; genus Chloris; species Chloris gayana. The sequence continues at coordinate 59,721 of JAUNZO010004818.1, read as the reverse complement.
ATTGAGCTCACTCACCGAGCCGAAACGTGATACTTGCTCTGTGAAACTAAGTAGAAATGCGATCTTCCTCTGCTTTCGTTTGCGGTGTTGAGTACTTATGAAGCTGTTGGAATTCTTCCTCTTTCCTGGATCGAAATTCCTCCTCTTTCTCCCGGCCGGGCAGTATGCTAGCCTGTTAACCGGTTGATGGCTCCTCGCGAGATGGACGGACGCTGATGATTCCCGTGTGTGTGCCTGATGCAGACGCTGTTCAAGACGCTGGCCATCTCCTTCTCGACGATGACGCTCTTCACGGGGATCACTCCGCTGTACGGGAGCAGCCTGCAGTACGCGGGCCCGGCCCCCTCGTCTGGGGCTGGGTCGTCGTCACCTTCTTCACCTGGTTCGTCGGCGTCGCCATGGCCGAGATCTGCTCGTCCTTCCCGGTACGCACACGCCCTTCCCTCCCTCCCTCCTCCCAGCTGCTCACCAGTTTCTTGATTTGCGGTGGTAATTATTACTATTCCAAGGGTAGTAATTGTGAATTATAGTAGTGTGCACCGTGTGGTCAACTATAGGGTGTTAATAATGGCGGTTGTTGCTCTGTTTTTCAACATTCGGCATGTTAGAGTTCAAATGGTTCGCCGTCACGTTCGCTGGGGGTTTCTCCAATTGTTCTACGCGGTGCCACTTGCCTGTTTTATTGTTTATTTATCCTTGGCTACCATGCGTCAAGCAGGACAGCTTATTTTCTAGTACTACTCGTCTTTGCATGTTTGGTTGTTTATTACCACTATGCCAACAGGATTGCTCTGGTTTCTTTTCGGCGTTGAACTACCGTAACTGTTATCCAGACGTCCGAGACATCTTAATAATAAAAAAGTTAAAACGACTGTGGGCAACCGGCGTTGAACTTATCCGGTGCTACCTGATAGTATATGTTTTCAGTCCCGGTGAAATTTGCGATGTAGTAGTGTTTTCTGTTGCAACTGCAATCTGTTTCCGACTTTGCCTTGGCCTCACTGAAGTTGCAATGCATCGGTCTGGTATTCCCGTGGCTGTCTAACTGAAGAATGTTTATGGTTTCTGGTCACACATGCCATGCTCTGCTTGTTTTGCTCGTGTTCACACTGTTTTCCACTTTGAAGTAAGTTTGTGACTTGCTGTCCTTTCTGTTGCAACTGCAATCTATTTCCGGCTCACATTCCTTTGATCGTCGAACTGAAGAAAACTTGCCGTTTCTGATGCACGTGCCATGTTTTGTTTGTTTTGCCTCGCATTGACACTGTTTTCCCATCTGAAAACAGACCACTGGCTCTCTGTACTTCTGGGCTGCTCACTTGGCTGGTCCAGTCTGGGGTCCGTTGGCTTCTTGGTGCTGTGCCTGGCTGGAGGCCATAGGCCTAATCGCCGGAATTGGCACGCAGGTACGTTTCTAGTATTTCTGATTCTGGCGCATAATAATGTGATTCTGACATGTTTCCATTTGATGATCCTTGTGTGGAAATTTTGCTATAACTTCACGAACCACCGAATCAATCACACAGCTCGCCATGCCAACTCATTAACAACTAACACTTCATTTCTTTGAGAGCTAAATTATTCGGTACAAGCCACATGTAGTGAATCATCCTACCTGCTGCAGGCGTATGCAGGATCCCAGGTGCTGCAGAGCATAATCCTGCTGTGCACTGGAACCAACAAAGGCGGTGGTTACCTGGCCCCTCGCTGGCTGTTTCTGGTCATGTACATCGGGTTGACGCTCATCTGGGCCGTGCTCAACACCTTCGCGCTGGAAGTCATCGCCATCCTCGACGTGATCTCAATGTGGTGGCAGGTACCCATTCTATTTTATTTTTTTGGCCACTGCCATCAGTGTCAAACTAGAGCCGACCATAATTCGCAGCACGCGTCCAGCCACTTGACGGCGTCGATGATGGTTGCAGGTGATCGGCGGCACGGTGATCGTGGTGCTGCTCCCGCTGGTGGCCAAGACGACGCAGCCGGCGTCGTACGTGTTCACCCATTTCGAGACGGCGCCGGAGGTGACGGGCATCAGCAGCGGCGCCTACGCCGTGGTGCTGTCCTTCCTGGTGAGCCAGTACTCGCTCTACGGGTACGACGCGGCGGCGCACCTGACTGAGGAGACCAAGGGCGCCGACCGCAACGGCCCCATCGCCATCCTCTCCAGCATCGGCATCATCTCCGTGTTCGGCTGGGCCTACATCCTCGCCCTCACCTTCAGCATCCAGGTACCTCACTCTCTCTCTCTCTGAAAAAAGAAGAAATAAATTAGTTTTCAGAGAATGTGCCAATGAATTGCCCACATATGTGCACTATGCATATGCTGATCACTGGAAATGATGCTGCAGGACTTCAGCTATTTGTACGACCCCAACAACGAGACCGCCGGCACGTTCGTCCCGGCGCAGATCCTGTACGACGCGTTCCACGGGCGGTACAACAACTCCGCGGGCGCCATCGTGCTGCTCTTCGTGATCTGGGGCTCCTTCTTCTTCGGCGGGCTGTCCATCACCACGAGCGCGGCGCGCGTGGTGTACGCGCTGTCCCGCGACCGCGGCGTGCCCTTCTCGTCGGTGTGGCGCCGCATCCACCCCGTGCACAAGGTGCCCGCGAACGCCGTGTGGCTGTGCGCGGCCGTGTGCGCGCTGCTGGGCCTGCCCATCCTGCGCATCAACGTCGTGTTCACGGCCATCACCTCCATCGCCACCATCGGCTGGGTGGGCGGCTACGCGGTGCCCATCTTCGCGCGCATGGTCATGCGGGAGGAGGACTTCCGGCCCGGCCCGTTCTACCTGCGCCGGGCCAGCAGGCCCGTCTGCCTCGTCGCGTTCCTCTGGATCTGCTACACCTGCTCCGTGTTCCTGCTGCCCACATCCTACCCGATCAAGATGGACACCTTCAACTACGCGCCCGTCGCGCTCGGCGTCTGCCTCGGCCTCATCATGATCTGGTGGCTCGTCGACGCCAGGAAGTGGTTCAAGGGGCCCGTCAGGAACATCGACGAGCACAACGGCAACAGCAAGGTCTGAGATCATCTGATCAGAGTCTCAGCCACGACTATGCATGTTCTTTTCCGATCCCTTAGCAACTAGTAGTATACACTTAGCTACGAGTGCTAGCAGTGACACTCCATCTATGATCGATCTCTAACTGTGTGTGGATCTTGCGATGCTGGATCAGCAAGGTGTGGTATACCCAAGGAAAGTAGATGTAGATGCATCATTTATTATGAAAAACAGATGAAAATTGAGCTGGCCAAAAAGGAGAGTGAAAGGCCCAAACAATTTTAAGCAGAGGAAATCGTTCGTCTCATGTTCCTAGGTCGTCTTACACAGCTCGTGGAAATTAAAGGACAAAAGGTTCCCGTTGGAAGTATATATCATTAATTGCCATCGTACATAGTACTATTATGCCAGGGAGATTCAATACTATAGTTCCACGCCACCACTGTTCCACATAGCTCATAGACGCGAGTAAATAGAAGCCCAAGGGAAGACGAATGAGCACATAACAAAAATAATAAGGATGGAAGGCATCAAGAAGAAACACGAACGGTCCAGTGAAATGTCGTGTGAGCAAAGAACGTAGAAGCTGGATTGCGCTTGCGCAACAACACTGTATCTAAGTTCGAAAACACACCATCTATGATCTCTGTCTGTCTGTGGATTTGCGATGGTGTGGTACACAAGGAAAGTAGATCTAGATGCATGATTTATTATGAAAAACAAATAAAGATTGAGCTGGCCAGAAGGAGAGTGACAGGCTCAAACAATTTTAAACAGAGGAAATCGTCTCGTCTCACGTTCGTAGGTCTTGCACAATCTGTGGAAATTAAAGGACAAAAATTTCCCGTTGGAAGTAGATACAGTCACGGAAATATGAAAGATCTCAATATCTCTTAAAAGATGTTTAATGACTTCGAGATTTAATCAATTTCATTTTTTTCGTTTGAAATGCATCATCAATTGCCATCAGAATACTACTCCATGCTAGCGGGATTCAATATATAGTTCCAGACAAGCCAAACGGAAGAGGAATGAGCACACAACACAAATAATAAGAATGGAAGGCATCGGGAAGACACACAAGCAGTCCCAGCTCCAAGGGGCGAGGAAAATCTGCCCAGGCTTTCTTGTACTCCCACTCATAGTCACCGTTCATTGAAGTTGAGAGTTAGAACAGTGCAGAATCCAACGGTATTGACATCCAGTGGAATGTCGTGTGAGCAAAGCACGTAAGGGCGTCCGCAATGTGTGAAAAAATGATCTTTATACAATAAATAATTCTACAGAGGTAGTCTATATACACTATGAAACCGGTCCATAGAACATTTCTGGTTAGAGGTATCCATATAGCTAAAGACCACCCATATAGATAAAAAAATTATTTGTTTTCTTGTTTTCTAGTACACGTGGCTAAAGACCACCCATATATGGCTGATGTATAATATGATTTTTTAAGTACATGTAGGGTCTATCTTGTTTTCTCTCCATTATAAACTTTGAAGGTCACCTGTTGTGGGTCCCATATATAAAGACCATCCGGTCTTTATACATTGGTGTTGCCTAAGAGATGGATTGCGCTTGCGCAGCAGCACTGTATCTCAGTTCGAAAACACCAGCCAAAGCTGCGTTAGGTTAACAACCATGGGCACCTGAACATAGGGTGCGTTTGGTAGGTTGCATCCTGCCTGCACGGCACCACCGCATGCAGAATCTTTCGATTTCGTCGTGTTTGGTAGCCTGGACACGGTTTCGAGCCTGCACATGCGGATGCAAAATCGAACGGAAAAGTTGCATCGCCAGAAACGAAAAATTTGGTCGTTTCCGCTCAGCCTGGCTCGCTTCGTCACGAGCGTGAGGATAAGGTTACCTCCGGTCCTCTCTTTCCCGTCCATTCTCTCTCTTCCACTTTTTGCCTCGTGAGCCATAGGTGAGCTCCAGTAGATGATGCTCCACACCTCCAACCAAGCGACCATCATCAGCTTGCACATTGGGTGGCACCGCGAGCTCCTCCTCCAAACCTCGGCGAGCAGGAGGCACGGGGTGCGTCGGCGCCGCGAGGTGACTTTGCGAGCGGTGCGGCGGACCTGCTTATGGGCGCAGCGACAGGCGTGCTTCCGACGGCGGGAGCTATGCCATGCTTCATCCCTCGCGAGGCTCCGCCCTGCTCCATTGCCTCGGGAGGCCACCGTGCTCCACGATCTGCATAAAATCCGCATTGTGTTGTCGTCGGTGAGCTAGCGCTCTTCATTGTCGTCGGGTTCTGCATCTCGCCGGGGCAGGTTTGGGTGAGTTCTTGCGGCATGCGACGACATGGCCGTTGCTTCGTTGGTGGAGATGCAAGATGGAACGCGTGAGAGGGAATAAAGCTTGCTCGGTTCACGATTTTTTTGACCGAATTGTTCAATTCACGATTACATCTCTCTCTCTCTTCTCTCTCAGAATCAGCATTCTCTCTCTGTCTTTGATTTCTTCTTTTTACCGTGGAGAAAAGAAAGTTCTTGACGATGCCTGTAAAATGGGGAATGAGGGAAAGATTGGAGGATGGGAGGGGAAGGGGAGGTAACTGTACCACTTAGCGAGGTAAGATTATCAAATTGTGCAACCTATCAAACACTATCTTAGCTCAGCCTGGTTGAAAATGTGCAGTCTACCAAACACAGTGGTAAAAACGGATTCTGCACGAGGTTAGCCTGGCTCTGCAGAGATGATACAGAAAAGTTGATGCAGGCTACCAAACATGCCCATAGGAGATGGAGAGCTGACTTGATGAATTGCTCCGAAAAATAGCATGCTTTACAGCTTGCTCTCACAAAGTTGTGGTGTATAATGTATTGATCAACGAGAGACTATCAACAAGAACTTCATCTTGTTACTCGTTAATAAATAAAATTTCCAAGTAATTAATCCGTTGGTAGAAGAAAAAATAAATTAAGATTAGCAACATAAAAAGGACGTTACTAAAGTCATCTTGAAACTAATTATCGTAACATTTAATTTTCACAATCTAAATGATTTTACTTTATATAAATTATCATTGATCAATTTTTAGATTTAATCAAATCAGAAATACTTTTATTTCCTGTGTGAGAAAGACCTAGGCAAAAAAAAAAAAAAACAAGTCTAAAAGAAAAAAAATCGATAATGCGATTAGAGCTCGAAAAGGCCCACTTGATCCAAAATACCCAATTTCGTGGAGAGCAGCCCAAGAGACAACAAGGTCCACACGCTCACGCTAATCTCGCCACTTTCACTCCAGTGCCTGTTGCCGGCCGCCGCCAGGCGCCAGCAGCTCCAAAATGGACCTGCCGTCAAGGCCGAGGACCGAGGTGGAGTCCGTGGCACCTGCTTGTGGTTCCGCCCCTGCGCGTTCCGAGCTGGAGGGCCGAATGCGAGGACGGTGGCTCCTGCTCCCGCTTGCCACCGATTGGAGAGGGTGCCTGGCTCGGTGAGTGTCCTCCTCTTCCATTGCTAAAATGTATGATAAATGACCAATGCGATTTTTTTTGTTAATGCTGCGATGATTGGTATGATAATTTGGTTTTCAATCCCACCTACGATCGCTGGTCATGCACATCAAGCATCACCATTTTCTTGGCTACCGCTAAATCTACTGATGTAGTTTGGAACCGATTTGTCGGAAATTTGGTGCCTAGATCTTCGCTCGAGAAAGAATTTGGTTCCTACATTGAGTTAGCTGTTTTACGTTGACATAACCTGTGAAGAATTGAGTAAACTGCGAAGCCATGCTACGAGACTGACTGGGCTGTGGAGTCATTGTTTGTGTTTGCTCTGTCGAACAATGGTTATGCATGTTTGAAGGGGGAAGGAGGAGTACCCGAAAAAATTTGTCAGGAGAGGCACGGGAAAATCACCGCAACAAAGTATCTCTACATTGCTAATATGGCTGTAGCAGTGATTTTCCTCTTGTGTTCTCAGAATCCCAGTCCCATAGGCTCTTAAGGTTCTCAGTTTCACTTATGGATATGATCACACTATCTAAACCTATGTGCGCATATGTTTTGTTTTATCTACTAAAATATTAGTGTATAAGCCAAAAGGAAGGGGAAGGAGCAACTAAGAACAGTAGGCATGGGAGGCATCGGGAAGGCACTTAGAAAAATCTTGACCGCACTTGGGGAAAAGAAAAGTTTAGGCTTTCCTCCATGTTCCCATGCCCACAGCTCTTAGAAACTCGATTCTTCCTCTTCCGGACTCATCACAAGACAGCGTCACCTAAGCCTACACATGAGGCTGTATTTTTCTTTCTTCACTGAAACAGTTCTGCAAGTCAATGGAAGAGGAAGGAGCATCTAAGAACAATAGGAATAGGAGGCATCAGGAAAACATAGACAAATGTCTACATGGAACTTTGGAGGTGAAAACAAATAGTTCTCATGCTTTCCTTCATGTTCCTATTCCCAGTGCTCTTAGATATTCTCTTTCTACCTCTTCCTGGGCTCCATATAATAAGGATAAGAGTAGTGAAGTACTGAACAACACCTATGGTATTCTACTGTATATATAGGGTTGTAGTGCAGTACTTTTGGTTGTACAAGATCATTGTGAGTGAAAGCAATGGTACGCCTGCTGCCAACTGCAGGGCCCAAAATCCCAAATTCAATAATGGGCAGGCAACATATGTTGATAACGACAGTACATTTGTAGGGTGTTTTCCTTTACATATCTTCAAGACCAACAAAGCAAATCCTTGATCCCAAAGAAATGCAACTGCAGCAAGCAGAGAGAAGAAACTTAATTTTCTGTGAAGGTTAGTAGTGATTGAAGATGACTAATCAAAGAAAAACTAGCTTAAAAATAAATATGATTGTGTAATACATGCCACCATGATATTATCCCATAAAGGTCAATTAAGCCTGTGACAGTCAATTTGTTTTATAGTGTGTTAATAAGTAATTATATGTTGTATTTGGCTGGGGATTCTCAACTACAGGAGCATCTTGTTTAGTCGATAGCTATGGACAATTTTACAGGCTACTAAACTGTAAACCTTTTTGAGCAATTCTGTCGGGTACTTATGTTCAGGCATTAAGTTGATGTGTTTTGGGGTGAGTTCGCGAGTGTGTTTCGCAGGGATATTTTGTTTCCTCTATCCCTTGTACTATATTCTCTCTTCTCACTAAAATACACAACTCTGTTAAGTGTTCGAGAAAAAAATGTGTGGTATACCAGTAATTCTTTTTCTAAATGTCTCACGATTCACATAAAATTTATTGGTCATATACACGTAAAATTTGATTGACATCGCTTTTATACTAGGCCATTTGTCAAGAAACTTTCTTGGAATTCACTTGATTAATAATTTGACTTGACATGTGTATAAAGTTTAATATTGCATATTACTGACAATTCGTGTTTCTAAGCATTTGCAATTTTCTGGTGGATATGCAAACTGTATGAAATTACCATTTATTTCCTTAATCAAAAGTATTTTGTTAATCAATAGGAAGAGGAACACCCAGGAACAATAGACACGGGAGATATTGAGGAAAAAAGAACTAAACCCCTCATTATAGCGATGAATCCTACATTCCCACTTCATGCCTTCCTCCATGTTCCCATTTCCCAATGCTCTTAGATGCTCATTTTCTTCATATTCTCAACTCGCTCTCAAGGCCATGATCTCAATGCTCTCTTCATGAGTTATTCTGAAAATCTGCAAGTTTTGGGTGTTATTAGAAGAAGATGGTATTAAAATCATTGAGAATTCAGGACAACATCCACCTCCCATTTGAGGCACATATGTTAAAGTTTGGTATCATTTTAAGCCCAAGGTAACGCATGCTAAAGCAAAGCATATCTGGTACATGAATAACCACACCACATATTCTGCAATAGTATATTGTAGTGAGCCAAAGAGGAAGGATCACCTAAGAGAACAATGGGAGGCATTGGGAAACTCTAAGCATATCCTCCATTGTAGGTGGAATAACAGTGCTTAAGCTTTTCTCCATGTCAAGATTCCTAATGCCCCTATGCCCTGTTTTCTTCTTCCTAGACTCATTATCTTTGCCAATCACCTAAACCTATCTATAAGTTTCTTGTTTTTACTAAGACCAATGTGCAAGCCAAAATGAAGGGGAAGGAGCATCCAAGAACAGTAGGAATGGGAGGCACTGGGAAAGCACATCATGAAATCTACTTGTATTCCAGAAGACGAAGGACAGAGTCCATGCTTTCCTCGATGTTCCCATTCCCAATGCTCTTGGATTCTCTCTTTCTTCCTCTTCCTTGCTCACCCTCTTACTAACATTCTAAGAAATTTCAGGAGTAAGAACCTTGGAACTATGTTGCAATTCTATAGTAGCTTTGAGCCTTTGAGGCATATATAAACTTGTTGCATATTGTTTAAAGGATTGAAGGTCATTGCAGTTAATGAAGGGCATTCTTGGGAAACCTGGTAGCAATAAGTCTTCCCATCCTTTCAATCATGGAAACAAGCCTTCATATCGTACAGCTACAAATATATAGGTTATACTCAGAAGATAGGGATACAGAAAATTTTGGCTTGATAGCCCCTTCTTTTTGTCTTTCTTGGCTCTGAGCATGTATGCTTTCAAGCCTTCAGTTTCTGGCCTGACAAGGCCTTGTACAATTCCTCTTTGTTTTCCTTTCTATTACATTTATTTATTTAATCTGTTACTGTAGGGCCTTCCCCTAGCTGTTTTATTACTAAGATGGAAACCCTGGAAGATGTGATATACAACTGTTTTGAGAACAGTAACAAAAAGATGGATGGCACATAAATACTAATCAATCATAATGAGAATGGCACCCAATTACAATCAGGATGCATAACAGTGGTTAGGAAAAGCAAAATCTATAAGGCACTAATTGAACTTAAAAAACCAGAAAATACCATCCACGACCCGTTGCAAGTATAAAAAAATTGGCGCTCTGGTATACAGCTTGGTACCAATTGGTTCATGTCACACATCCGTGCTTTTCATCTCATGGAAAATCAAACAATGACAAGTCTCTATTGTAGTGCCAACTGCCTCTCATTGATGTTACAACATAGTTGAAAATATGTCTTCTCTGTTTTCAGCACACCTTACCTTTTATGCTAATGTTCTATGTTTCTCCCTTTTATTTGTGTGCAACATGAACGTGCAGTTTTAGTAGTAACAGCTGATTTGCACATACCATTTTACTATTTATTTACTGAGTGTAGATAAATTTTCAACTCATGTTTTTACAGATGTAATTTTTCTCCTCACTCTCTCACCTAATCCAATTCTTATTTACCATGATGCAGGTCACTCATTAGCTGTCAATAGTGAGTTTTAGCAATTGACAGAAACATTGGCACTTCAGTTCACGCGATCCACGATGGTAAGCTATGTTATTTTGATGTATTTTTCTATCCTTTAGAAATTCCTAGGTCTGATTATGACTTGGTGTCTAGGAAAAAACTGAATATAGGAAGTTAAGCAAAATTGCTAGGAGATGTAATGGGTTTAATATATGCCAGTTGCTATAACTATGGGGCTCTAACCATAAGTGTGTGTGTTTTCTATCCTGCAATTATGTTTTGAACACATGATATCTAACCTCGGTCTGATGTAGCTCTCACAGTTTATTAGTATATTGCTGTGATGCAAATTAATGCACCAATGCAAATTTATGACTCTGGGTATCCTAATCAGGCATAAACTATTGCGGGTTCAAGGTTGAGCACATTAATGATGAAGGAAACAAGTTGTGCTACAGGAAAAATTATGAAGGATCATCTAAGAACAATACTAAAATTTGTGGCATATCGATTGCATCAGGAACAATACTGTGCCAAGGGGAAAAGGAAGGAGCACCAAAGAACAATAGGCATGGGAGGCATCAGGAAAGCTTGAAGCAAAATCACCACCTCAAAGAGGTAAACATAGATTAAGCTTTCCTCCATGTTCCCATGCCCACTGCTCTTAGGCCCTCATTTCTTTCTTTTCCCTTCCCACATTTGAGCTCTCACCATCTAAATACATGCATGAAATCTTTAGTTTTCTCATCCAAGTAATTGTGCAGGCCAAAAGGAAGAGGAAGGAGGGCTTAAGAACAATAGGAATGGGAGGCATCGGAAAACATTAACCTTTTTCCCCCATGTCTAGAGGAAACAGACGGTTTAGATTTTCCACAATGTTCCCACTCCCACTGCTCTTAGGCTCTCTCTTTCTTCCTCTTCCAGAAGCACCTTTGTGCCTACAACTTTAAAAAATTATGGAGTCCTCAGCCACTGAACCATTTCTGTGTTGGGTGAGGTATATATTGAGCTCTGTGATAGACTGATAGTACAGTGAACAATGAATGCATAAAGAAATGGTTGCCTTGTGTTGGGTGAAGTATATATTGAGCTCGGTGACAGCTGGGCCATCATCGATAGCATTGTTGTGCATATGTAGAAAGCCATTTTTGTTTTCTCGAACGCGCGCATGAGAATTGCACATTTTTTATTAAGAAGAGAAAGAAGAGGTCAAAAAATGGACCAGTACATGCCGCCCTAGTGGCAGTTTAGAAACAAACACCAATCACTAGATTACACAATGAGCAACCACATAACACAATACAAACTAAGGTCATATGCCACCAAAACCTTTTGAACGGCTGCGCACCACATCCTGGCCTCATCCTTGATTTCTTGGATGATCTTTGGGGCACCGGGGGAGGATCCGTAAAAAAAGGTGTTTCTATGTTTCCACAGCCACCATGCGGGCACTGAAGTTAAAGCCTGGACACTGAAGTGTGGGCACCATTTCCATACACAGAGTATGAGACTATACCTCGCCGGTCTGCTGTCCAGCTATGTTAATGATTTCTAGCCATATAAGCGATCCACATTTTGTTGGTGCACATGTTTCCACACACGTCTTATGGACTTAACAAAGACGTGGGCTGATTTGCATGAGTAAACGCTGAAACAACTCAATTTCCAGTCGTGCTGGTCCTTGTAGCGTGATCTCCTCCAATAATTCCCGTAAATGAAGATGTTCAATGGGGGATAATGTGGATACAATTCCTCTGATCTTTGACACCCACTTCAAGGACTGGGTAGTCCATAGTCTATACATTAAAGCAGGACAAGTAGAACAACAAAAACTAATAGGCAAACCATGACATGCGTTTGACTTTGCTGACAAAAACTGTTAACTAGAACCTTTGGAAGATCATATTACACATCGGCATAATTTACTGTCCATGCAAAAATGCAATCTAATTTACCATGAATATTCAGGCAAAAGAGGCTTAATTAATGGGGTATAATTGGTACCTTGGCCTCTGCTCATCAAAATATAAGAAAGTTCAGAAAGCAAATATATCATTATTCGTGGTCTGAGGAAACATCACTAACTATGCCATTTTACTGTGGAGATAGAAGCTTTTCAAGTAAAAGAAGGGTCCTGGTATCCCCAGTTAAACCCTTACCATTTGCTCAATTTTTACTTGTGTCCATTTCATCAATTTATACATTGTTGTTACACCATTGACATATGTATTTCTCTCAGTATCCCTCAGCAAAATTTTATTGACGCATTTGGAATAACTCATATACAAGACATGAAAGGATTTCTTTGTGAATAGGTGAACTTTTTTTTTTTGAAAAACACGCAAGTTCCTCCTATGTTGCGAGAACAAAGGAAAAGGAAGGAGTGCATAAGAACAGTAGGCATAGGAGGCATCGGGAAAATCAATAGGATCTCTTCCATTTGAAAAGGAACAGAGGGCCTACACCTTCCTCCATGATCCCATGCCCACTGCTCTTGGGCCCTCTTTGCTTCCTGTACCCGTCTCACCCCTGAATGTTTTCATGCATGTCATAGTAGTGCAAGCCAAAAGGAAAAGGAAGGGGCTTAAGAACAATAGGAATGAGAGGCATCGGGAAACACCAAATTAAATTTGTGACTCCATTGCAGGACACAATAATCATGGCTTTCCTTGATGTTCTCATTCCCACTGCTCTTTATACCCTCACATTCTTCCTCTTCCTGACTTGTTATCAGGGGCCCATCCCTCTGAGTATGTGAAATAGTGTATATCTTGTTCACCGAATCAACTGTGCTAGCAAAAGGAAAAGGAAGGAGCACCTAAGAACCATAGGAATGGGAGGCATCAGGAAAGCATCAATCCAAATATCGTCTCCAGTGTTAGAGAAGAAATTACGGCACTTGCGTTCCTTCATGTTCCCATCCCTACTGCTCTTAGGACCTCTCATTCTTCCTCTTCCATGCTCACTGACTTTGAGTGGGAGGAGCCTTTTCTATGGAATGGAACCATTTAGGCCTCAAGTACATATATGCACCTTTGTTGTACCTAGCACAAAGTGAATGGACCTAGTGTGGACTTTAAAACATTGGAGGTGGATGCCTGTGCAATCATGTAGCAATTAATGTGGGACCAGGTAACCTATAATTGAAGAGCACATGCAAGAAACCCAGACGGAGATCTTCTGCCTGTGCCATCTCAGAAAGGGAAACATATCACCAAGACACCAAATTAAACTGATGGACCATAAATTCACAAAAACAAAAACCTGGACGGGGGTGGGTCGCAAGTTCATGGATGATGTTAAAAGCAAGCCGACCACTTTTAGTCTACAACCTGCTTTTCTGTATAATGAAAGGTTCAAGCTTTCAAGTCAAAAAAAATGAAAGGTTCAAGCTTGCTTTTAACATCATCCATTAGTATTTCGTATAGGAAACCATGGCTATTTCGTAATTGCAGGGGAGATCTTTAATCCAAATAATAAAATGTTCAAGTTCTTTATTAGAAAACTTAGATATCAATTTGGTTTTCCTCCACTTAGTATATTTACAAAAGGAGCCACCTGATCGCTTTCCTAAATGAAGGAATGGTTATTTAAATGGTAAAAATATCATGAACTATTAACTATGATCCCTTGAGGCTTGGAAGATTAAAACAGGTCGACATTTCATGGTTATGCATGAACAAGTTCAAGCATGAAGGCATGAAGCCACTGTAGGCCATAGTGATGGCACAACAATATATTTTGTCAGCCTGCTTGCATCAGGATGACAGGATGTCCTATGTCATAACTCTTTCTACTTGTTATGTTTCCTTGTTGCAAACTAACTCGGGCTACTGTCCATTTGATTGCTATCCCATATGCATTTATGATCTCTGCACAACTCATATGGTTAAATTTGGCAGGGTGGTTGGTAATTGTTGTTTATGATGTGCATGTTCTATATTAAGAGTATAGCTTCATGACATGTGTCATCTTCATTTCTCTCTACATTATTTGCAGTTCTTGGTTAGAGACATTTGTGGTGAATGCCCGCCATCATTTGGACCAGTTTACTGTCCCTGCCTGGCATGAGCTTGGGGATGATGCAACAAGTAATCTTTGTTCAGAAGAGGATGAAACTGGTGGGGTGCTTTGCCAGCGCGAGGTCTCGTACTGCTGCATGCTGAAGAACTGTGGCATGCATCATCTTCTTTCAGATTCAGATATACCCAACTGATGGGCGTTAAGTTGTAAGAGAGTTTACTAAGAGTTGAACTTTAGGCTTCAATTCGCTCGTCATTTTTATGGCTTGATGAATTCAGAAAGAAAGAAACAGGTTGAGCAGAGGATCTCTCTTTTGGCTACTCTAGAGCAAGCTGCTTTGGAGGAGGTTAAATGATGTAACACTCCTTTTCTTTTACTGAAATATGCTTGCACATTAGAAAGAAAACTGCCTGGTACATCAGAAGTATGATGGTTATCATTCAGAAAACCAGGCTACTTCTTTAAGGACTGGAAACAAAATTTATCTCCCTATACACACTGAAATGTGTTTAGAAATCCTTAAATGGATTGACTCTTTAATTTGACCTCCTAGTATCTTCTTTTAGACCAGTACAGTATGTTCCTATGTTTCAGCCAACGTATCTCATATGAAATATTGGTATCTCCTGTTGATGATGTTACTAGTCCATACTATATGCAGCCTGATAAGTCCTGGACAATAATTAATAGTTGAGCAGTTATATTATTGTGCTAGTTGAATACAAAACTTAAATATTATTTAGCTAAGAACAGAAATGAAACGCTTAATCCAAGAAAAAATTGAGAGACACCTGATTCAAATTTTTGCCCCATTCCAATAAAAACTAGCAAGTCAGGCTTCCTACGACATTCCCAGGCCCTTAAACACTGTTTCTTCTTAGCAATTTGAAGTTTCATCATCTAAATATGCAAAAATGTGTATCATCTTCATCCCATAATCTGTCATGCTAGTGAAAGGAGGAGGAAGGAGCACCTAAGAACCATAGGAATGAGAGGCATCAGGAACACGCCAAAGCAAATATCCGTCCCATTGCTAGAGACAAGATTAGAGCATACGCATTCCTTCATGTTCTCACTCCTACCGCTCTTAGGACCTCTCTTTTTCCTCTTCCCAGCTCAAGAGTTCAAGTGGCGAGCATCCAACGAGCAGTGCCTCATTTGCCTCTAGAGTATGTGGCAATATATAGACCTTACCTGTACTGCTCTACATAGGGTTGTATGACAGATGGCAGTGGGACCGTGCCCTATATCAGTACAGTCGATCGTCAGGAAAAAAAAGTGTACTATATCAGTCCATGTAGAGCACATGCAAGAAGTCAATATGGAGATATCTTCTGACTGCCAAATCAGAAGTCAATATGGAGATATCTTCTGACTGCCAAATCAGAAGTCAATATGGAGATATCCACGTTAGCTAGTACATATTTTCGTGCATTTACTTGGTTTGTTGATTACACATGTATCGCTGGTTACTACTGGATGTAACTCGAAGTTCTGTTCTGTCCAGAGTCTAGACTGAGCGAAAAGAATTCGTATTGACAATAACACAACCTCCAGACATATTCAGAGAACCCAATGTTCATGCTGTGTGTGCCATCACCCATGTTTTCTATATACTTTCTTCGCGGTCCTTGGTAATGAGTAGTCAGTGATGAAAGCATGCAGTCATTCCGTTCAATCATTGAAGGACTGCTTCATCTGAAGTCTCAACAGTACAGGAGTGGTTAGATTATTTGTTATAAATATCACTCTTCAGCCACCCCCTCAATTCTTTCAATTCTTCAGGCGGTCAGCCTCTGTATAGCTTACAGTGCTTATTTCCTATTGGACCTTGTTTTCTATTTTTACCTTATTAATATAAACCCCTACTGTGGCCCCTATTAACAAAAATGCTGCACTGTTTTAGGATTGTGCTAGTGGAATTGGAAACTGAAGTGTTGGCTAGCTCGCTAAGCCATCATCCACTAAGCATGAAAAACTCTGAAAGGAACTGCACTAATTAGCCAAGCTATTAACATAAAAGACACATGAATTCAGGAATGCTAAAACTGCCATATAGTCGGTTTGGTATTTTCTTGCTAGTTTGTAACTAGTTGGTAGCATGCGAGACAATTTGTTTATGCTTTCATCTGTAAAGATGAGAGCGATTGTCCATTGACGGTTTGCGTAATGTACTGGTCATCGACCACAACTCTTTGTTAATACAAAAATGTGCAGCTCTCATGCGTATTCTAGAAAGAAAAAACAGCCACAACAAGAATAGGCTCAAGAAGAACAGGGATCAATCATCTGTGTATTGTGTGAATCAATGGAAGAGGAAGGAGCACCTAAGAAAAATAGGCATGGGAGGCATCAGGAAGACTAAAAGTGTAGCCTTCCTCCATGTTCCCATGCCCACTGCTCATAGGCCCTCTTTTCTTCCTCTTCCAGGATCACTCTCAAGTCCAAATCATCCAAATAGGTATATGTTTTGGCTCTTTTTGCTAAACATTATGCCGCAAGCTGAATGGAAGAGGAAGGAGTGCTTAAGAACAATAGGAATGGGAGGCATCGGGAACGTCAGACCATGCTTCCGCCGCTATGACTAAAGGTGGAAACAATCAGGTTTAGACTTTCCACCATGTTCCCATTCCCACTGCTCTTAAGCATTCTCTATTCCTCTTCCAGTCTTCCTCACAAATTCCTACAACCCTCCACATACTCACACAATTCACCTTTGCTGGGAGCTGAAGTATATATAAACTTCTAGTGGAGTCTGTAGAAGTGTAGAAAGCATTGTGTGGAACAAATACTGTAAAGATGACAGACCTGGCCCAGAAATGGGATCATTGTAGTCAACAGTCGATGACTGCGGGGACCATGTGGGATACGGAATGGCAGCCTTCTCCTACAGTATAAATATACAGCACAGGAAGGAGATACCCTGCTCATCCACGGCAAGACCAACTAGTATGAAATCCCTTCATTGTAAATGTCAAGCATGTTCAGGAGGTCTTCTGCTTATCAAATGTGGCATATCTAAATCCGCAGCTAAATACCAGGCACTATTAAGCCTGCAGTTAGAATAAAGAAAATAGGTGAACAAATTTGTATTATGGGGAATACGAGAGGATACAACATATCTGATGCAATTCAGTGGTAAGCAGGGTTCATATGCCAGGGATAACATGCTCAGTAAGACCAATTAGAAGCTAGAAATTATAAGGGCATAATAACTTGGTCAAAGCATGAAATAAAGCAAACAAAATTACATATGCAAAGAGAATTTTTTTCTCAAACACACAGGAGAACTTTGGAATTTTCCTCTCATTAAGAAGAATGGTAAGTACAAAGAAGAGGTGTGAGCGCCATTTACAAGCGGCCTGGTGGGCAGTTGTTGAAACTGAGCCCCTGCAAGGCACCAACGTGTGCATTCATTGCTAATTGGTTTCAGCAGAGTGGAGATGTTTGGCTGCACACCATTGAAGACGTAACCATTCTGGTGTTTTCAAATTTCCCGTGCGACCAGATATACAGTTATTACTACAACTACTGGGAAATGAAAACAGAAGATTGTAGAATACTAAAAATCAAGTCACAATAAGTTACTCTGGATATAAACTGGAATGGAATAACCAAATAAGAAGATATACCTAGGAGTGTGTATGGTCCGAATTCTGTAGTCTATAGTGTGTATAGTCTATAGTCTACATAACATGAAAGAATTAATGAAGAAACAAATAAATTTCGTACACAAATGAATACAAAAATCCCAGTAACAATTGCTTACAAGGAAATACATGAAGACATAAAGATCAATGGAAATTTCAGGAAGCATGGGAAATCTGGAAGCAACGCAATACAAAAATCTTCAGAAAAGCAGACCCTTCCTTCCACTCATGGAAGCAATCTGGAAGCTACAGTTACATAGGTTAAACTCAGAAGACACAAAGATTTGGCTTGATAGCCTTTTATAGATAGCCCCTGTTTCCCTTTTCTTTTCTCTTGGGAGCATGTGCAGCTTCAAGCTTGCTGTTTCTGGCCTCTCTAGCCTGTGTATAGTACGGTTGATTGCTTTTGTTTTCCTTATACTCCTTCCAAGACAGCTGCTGTTAATAGTTTTCCAGTGCAATGCTCTGGTCCAAACATCAAGAATATACAAACGGAGGGAGTATATTTTAATATGTCTACCACACTAGGGGATTCCCCTACTGTATTTTCCTTTTTTAAAATTTTTTTTGAAGGTCTATGGACACCTTTGCAGCCTAAACTCGCAGTACACCAAGTATTGATTCAGCTATGAAGCTACTATCTAGTACTTCCTGAAAAAGGTATGGTGCAAAGAAAGAACTATTTTTCCCTGCCAAGACCATTGCTCAAAGTAAAAGTAGTAGGATCGAGTTCCTAATTGATGTATTAGCATATTTGTGTCACCAGATCATTATTGTAGCAAAAGGAAGTGGAAGGAACACCTGAGAACAATAGGAATGGGAGGCATAAGGAATGCATCAAACCAATATCAGCCTCTAATGGTAGAGGAGCAATTGAAGCATATACATTCCTTCCTGTTCCCACTCCTACTGCTCTTAGGAGCTCTATTTCTTCCTCTTCCGTGCTAACAAGCCAAACAAATTTTCTGAACGAGAAGCTCTTGATGAGAAAAAATTACTCGCCCAAGTATGCATATATATATATAGGAAAAGAGAGAGATGGACACTTTTGTTGTGCCTTAGTTTTATTAACAATGAAAGCACTCAACTAACTAGTACTAGTGCAATACAGCCTACACAGGTCACTAGACAAGGGAGTCGATGACCATGGGACCAGGTAACCTGCACCAGAATCATGGAAACCTATATTGTCCATGAAGACCACATTCATGTTAGCTGGTTGATTCAGAACCATGAAAAAGTAAAATGCAGAGTGTTTTGAGTTCATATACTTGGATTCAGATTATTCATTATAGAGATGTGGACAAAGATTTTTTTCCCCAGAGGTCATGGCAATGCATTAGAGATATTGTGGACAAAGATTGTTTCATACTTGCAACTAAAACCCAACAACAGTCCATTCAAGGAACAAAATATTCAATTTTTTTGTTACAAAAAGATTTTACTAAAAACTTGGTAGAACCCACAAACGGATTTGTCAAACTTGGAAATCAAATGCAAACTTTGGAATTCATTCAGAACAAAAATTACATTGACATTTACTGATCCTACATTTATAGATCCAATCTGAAACCACTGTGTGTACTGCAGAATTTATTTGGCATACATTGGTTCATCTATGATTCATTCGTGGATGTCTTTTAGGGCCATTTTTCTTTGAACGGAGAATTCAAAAGTGTCAGCTGGATCACGTGACTGCCATGTTTAGTTCTAGTTAATTTGGTCGGACAAATTTTCCCGTGTGTGTATGAAATAGGTAGGAACAAACCCATTTAAGTGAAAACATTTTTCAGGAAAGGTTCCCATTAATGTGTGGAAGAAGTCATCTCTTGTCAAAGTCCGATTTTCCTCCTCCAATTACAAAACGAGGTATCCAGCCCACCTCAACTATTGAAACTGTCCACTCTTCCTCCTTGGCTGGTTTTAGTCAGTGGTTTTGACCTAATCAATATGTGGGACCTACGTGTCAGTGACACTGACATGTGGAGCCCACATGTCGGTCACATTTTTTTATTACTGACACTTGGGTCCCACATGTTGACTAGGTCAAAACCACCAACTAAAACCGGCCAGGGGGAGAAGTGAATGGTTTCAATAGTTGAGGGAGGTTGGATACCCGGTTTTGTAGCTTGGGAGGAAAATCAGATGTTGGCAAGAATTAAGGGGAGCAAAATTGACTTCTTCCTTAATGTGTAGGCTAGGCGGCCTCAAAAGTCAAGACTACAATGTACATGTTGTGCATGTTCGCTTTCTCTCCATCAGTTTTTTCTCTTTCAATTCTTAGAGCAGAAAACTTGGTCGCGAATGACACTACGTATTTTCATAATATTGAACGTAATTGTCACTTCTACAGTTAATTTATTTGGTAGCCAGTTCCCTACCTCATATATAACATGGCAAGTCCTGTATGATATATTTATAATGTCCAAAAGGACTAAAACAGCAGTGTGTTAAATAGTTGTAGATTGAACAGTTGGCACCTAAAACTTTATGCAGCTGTCATCTCAACCATGAACAAAAATGCCCAGGAATCTTGATGTCAGTTTGATATCTAATTCACACAAGAGTGCTAGGAAAACACTTTGTTTGTGCTGTGATGAAACTGCAACTTTTCTGGACATTCTCCTCTTTATTCATAAGTGAATATGGAAGTGGATCATGGCCAAGTGCCTGGTCTTAGCGGACACCGAACTCTCATGCACATCCGACAGCCTATGCGACTAAGTGACCCAAAAAAGAACAGACATGAAACTTCCAGGCTTAGGCATCTAGGACCTAAAAAGGACGAATCTGAAAATAACTAAACTTAGGCTAATAAAAATTGAATTGAAATTGTTCCAATCAGCCAAGTAATCATCTTAAACTATGTGGATTAGTGGACTGAAGCATATCAAAAGAAACATAGAACAAGAAGCAGCTTCATAGATTGAACCGAAACAGAAAGTACATCATCTAATGGTTTGAACCGAAAGGAAGAGGAAGGAATACCTAAGAAGAATAGGCATGAGAGGCATCAGGAAGACACAAAAAGGCAATTTCTACCTAAAATGTGCTTTCCTCTATGTTCTCATGCCCACTGTTCTTAGGTCCTCTTTTCTTCCCCTTCCAGGCTCACCTCAAGTTCAAATCATCCACAAGGTGCCTACTTCGGTTTTATTTGTTGGATGGATGGGGGGGGGGGGGAACCAAAAGGAAGAGGAAGGAAAGCTTAAGAACAATAGTAATAGGAGGCATCAGGAAAAACTAAACCAATCTTCCACCTGTAATGCCAGTGGAGAAATAAATTGGTTTGCTTTCCTCCAAGTTCCTGTTCCCAGTGTGCTCTTAGGCCCTCCCTTTCTCACCCTTCCCACATTTTTGCTTTCTTTGCTGAAACAGTTGTGAAGCCGCAAGGAAGAGGAAGGAGTGCTCAAGAACCATAGGAATGGGAGGCATCGGGAAACAGCAGACCAGGTTTCACCTATACTGCTAGAGGAGACAACAGGTTAGGTTTCCTCCATGTTCCCATTCCCATCATTCTTAGGCCCTCTTTCTCCCTCTTCCTGGCTCACTCTCAAAGTCCTATAACTGTGCACGCATTCTCAAACAACAAACTTGAATCACTGAGCCCTTTGGATAGAGTTATATATAGACCTGTAGTGTAGTCTAGAGACACCTTTTGTAAAACAAACAAACAGAGGACAGACCTAGTCCATGGTGCATCATTGGAGGTGGCAGTAAATGAAACAAGTGGGGGCCTGTCCTGAACTGCCAGTATAGAGCACGTGCAGGATGAGATCTTCTGCTTGCCTATATCCACAAAAGCAAAGCAGTGTTAAGACCTGCAGTTATAGTGAAAAATGCGTGGACAAATGTGCATAGAATGAGGTCATTGAGAACGAGAGAGAAGAGACATTATGCAGTACAATGGTAGGCCCCGTGCAGATATTAGGGATAGTATGCTATTTGAGCGAAATCAGAATCTATAAGATAGAAAAGGCATGGAAAACAAGGTACATTAAATACAAAAATAAAACAAAAAGACATTGAGCACAAGTTGAAAGTTGACACGAGGACAGCTGTATCACAGTATCAAATTAACCAACCTAGAAGTCACTCTAGACATAAAGTGTTCTAGAACAAGTGACAAAATGAGTTTGATCACAAATAGGGATATTCCTTGCGAGAAAAATTAAAATGTGTACATACACCTATCACGTAAGTATGAGATTCAGATTCTATAGCTATACAGTATGAAAGCAGAAAATATAGAAACAACAAAGTAAAAACAAAGGTCAAGGAACTACTAGAAACAAACCCTTGAGAAAAAAACCAAGAACATTTACATGTCATAATTTCATCATGAACTCACTGTACATGTCGATTTCAACAGCTTTTGATTTAATTATTCAACTGCTGAATCATCTAATATTTCTTGAACAAGGTCCGAACACAAAGGAAGAACGAGGTCTTGAAGAGAGTTCGGTACTTCTTCCACCCATTGAAGTACTTCCCAATGGCAGCCTTGTAGCTTGGCCGCTGCTTCACCAAAGCGTAGTACTCCAGTATCCTGGGTCTGCAGCTGATGTATTCGTCATCGAGGTCCAGAAGAGTTATGCGTGCAAGAATGGGGACAAACATTGAATCAGCAGGTGTGAATTCATCGCCAGCAAGATACTTGGTCTTGTTGAGCTGTGCTTCGACGTCGTCAAGAAGTTTGTGCAGTTCTTCCTCGCTTTGCTTCATGATGTCAGGATCCTTGGCTTTGTCTTCGGCCTCGTAAGCCTCACGGAGCTTGACATGGTACATGCTGGCTAAATCTGGGGCTTCAGCCATGCGAGCAATCAACACCCGTCGAATGAATTTGGAGACAAACGATCGGTACTTGACCGGGGTGTGGGTGAGGGTGAACATCTTAGGATTCCAAGCATCAACTTTCTGCATCCATTGGTGAACTTCAGTATTCACAGGGGGCATTTCACCGCTTAAATGCACCGCAAGTCTGTCTAAGTACCTATGACAACATTAGGCACACACAAATGAACACTGCTGCTTCAACTAGAGCGGAAGAAAGATGCCTACGCTGCAGGCATTTACAATGTGGAGGAAGAACATACTGGATGATATGGATGGCCCGGAAGATGACATGTGCGCCGTTCTGGAAGACAGGGAGCTTGGCAGAGGGGTTCATGCGGAAGAAGTCCACATTCATGTTTTTGCCCGTCAGCGGATTGACATGGTACGAGGTGTAGTCGATGCCCTTCTCTTCCAGCGCTATCCGCACTTTCTGGCTGTCGAGCGAATAGGGGTGGTGGTACAGCTGCATTGCTGCATATAAGCAGCAGACAAGGGCACGGTCAGTGTGAATTCCTCCTAACAATAACCAATCAGTCTTGCTGTGTGTGTTTGTGGAATGTGATGAATAAACGTGCAGTGCAGACCGTCAATTAATTACCATTGGAGGATCAACTTATAAATTGCCATCAACACGAAATGAATAAAAGCCTGTATGAGCCATGCCCATGAGTACACATGCTTCTATCAACCTAACACGAAAAAATCACGCGCACAAAAAGAACATGATGGCAACCACTTGTTTGATTGTAATTAATGCGTCCCTGAAGGATCACGAACCGTAATAAGAATCAATGAATCCTTACTCCACTACTACATGAGACAAACACGAGCCTCATCAAATTGAAAGGGGAAAACACAATTCCGCACTCTTCCAATCCGCCGCAACTGCCTGTCGAATCCGACCCTCAACTCCAAGCAAATCGAACACAGGAACCGGAGAACGGTATTATTACCTCTCGACGCGGGCGAGGAAGCGGAGGCGCGAAGGCGACCGGGCGGGGCGGAGGAGGCCGGAGTTCGGAGAGGAGAGGCCTGACGAACTCGCGAGATTCTTCTCGGCGCAGAGGAGGAGCCGCCGCGGGGTTTAGGTGCGCTCGAAGCCGCGGGTGCAGTTTCCAGCCAGCGCGCGAGGGGCGAGTGCGCTCGGTTGGATTCGTCCCCGCTGGCAGCTTTTCGGGCTTCTTCTCTCCTCGACGCGCTCGCCCGCCTCTCGGTTTACGCTGTGGTGGTGGTCGGTGGCGGTGGGGGCCGCGGCCGGGTGGTTATCCAAGTCCAATCTCTGGTCCCGCGCGAGTCGCCGTGGCCGAATGGGCGCGTGTCCTCGTGGGTGTGTGCGGTCAACGTCGACGCGACGGCTGCGCCACGACGCTGCGTTCCCGTCGCATCCCACTCCCGTTGGCTTGTTGCTGAGTTGTTGCCCGATACCTTCCCCTGCTGCCGGGGTCCACCGAGCCTGCCTGTCACCGTGGAGACGCAACTGACACGGGCCCGGTAGCTTCGCTGTAGGGATGTTCCATTTCATCGTTTCCGTTGGCAGGCTTGTTGGCCGTTGCCAACGTCGTTGGAGATACGACTACGAGGCGTGCGGTAGAGGTTTGGTTCCCGGTATTACGCAAAGTAACCCGACGACGACGCGCCTGGCAGCCTGGCAAAAATACTTGTACTGTATTTTTTGGATCATAAAATACTTGTATTTTTCATGGAAGTTACACCGCGGCGGTCCCTTTTGACTTCCGGCCGCCGAACCTGGGCGCCAATTTTCCCAGGAAAATTCAATTCTTGGACTCGGGCCGAACTTGGCTAGTTGACATCACGTCCAACATCTGGTTCCGGGCCAATACTAGCCCAAGTAGAAAAACGTGGCCTACATACTGTTTTGGGTCATACATCCGCCCCGCTCGCTGCAGACAAAACCATCTTCGACGGCGGCTGCACCTAGTTCCAACACCCAGTACGCCACCATTAAATTCCTGGACCGTAGTATACGGCCCTGTTCCTTTCCTCGCCTCTAAAATTTAAAGATCTGTCATATTAAAGAAAATCTTACTATTTAAAAATATTTTCATCAATTTAATGACAAAACTCTATATATCATTAGTCATGACGACACAAAACTCGCCGCTGGGCCCCATCGGCTCCCCACGTACCGTCGCCCCCGTCGTAGTTCAAACGCTGCCGCTTTGTCATATGTTGCAGTACTTGAAAACATGCTAATATAGCAGAAGCATACATGCACACAAGATAAGAGTATTTTTGTTTTTTTAAAAAATTCACATGAACAGTGAACCAGAGGTGCCACAGTTAACCCAGACGTTAAAGCTGTGAGAATCTTTTGACAGATGTGCGAGATGTGCGGCTGAAAAGAGGGGCTGTACGAGCATCCGCCCGCACCAGCCGATTTTCGCCAGTACGAGCCATCACCTCAAGTGGAGACGCGCCGCGCGCGCGCCGCGCATGTGCGCTTGTTCCGGCACGGCGGCGGGGCGCGTACGTGTCGCGTCCACGGCGATCCAGGAGAGACGAAGGCTCGCGCGGCGTGGGGCGAACGCGCGATCCAGAACAGACCCGCTCGCTTGTCGTGCTCGTGCCAGCCAGTTCCTGCTGCCGCTCGGGTGTCGTGAGGTGAGACGGGACACGGCTCCGCCGTGGCGCTGTCCCATGATCCGTCAACGTCGCCTCGCCGCTCACGCGACAGTGCCTACCCACACACAGTACAGGCAGCAGCGACCGCACCGCGCGGCGTCGTCGGCATGTGTGTAGGTTTCAATTTCAATCCTGCGATGATACGCCACGCGCCTGCTTCGGCGAGGAATCTTCACATGAAACAAAAGAGCCGTGAGCGTCAGCGTGTGAGAGACACGCCGGGCATGAGGATTCTGCTGACAGCTAGCGGTGCACAGCTCCGGCGACCTCGAATTTATTAGAGTACTTGCTATCCGCGCCAGGGGAACTCGTTGTCCACGAGCTCGCGCGGCGGCGACCCTACCCGCCGCGGGTGAGAGAAGAGAGGCCCGGGGCCTGAACCTGAACTGATGCCTTCCTGAATGCAAGTCCGGCCTGACAGGCCGATGGAATGGAGCAACCTCCAACCACCCGCCGCAACCAACCACCGTACGGGGGCGTAACTCGAGCGTACGTGTCCAGCCGTGCGCGAGGGAGAGCGTCCGCGCGCGGCGCCAACAAGTCCCCCTGCCTTGGAGGAGGCTGGAGATCAGGATCTCGCCGCCGCTCCGCTCCCCACACAGCGCAAGCACCTGGTTGGGCCGCGTCTTTTCTCGTTCGGCGCCGTACGTCACACACTCATGTGCAGCTTCCGTCGCGTGTCCAGGCGGAAAGAAGCTAGTAGTACTGCTAGTAGTACTATCTTCGATTGATGGGGCGAGATCGATCGTGTCGCATGTTGAGGTTAGTGTGACTGTGTGAGTACTACTAGTAGTTTCACCGAGATCAGAGGGTCATCATCCTGGCTTCTAGAAGCGGGTACGAGTGCTACAACTTGTCGGCCGCCACCAGTGATCGATCGTACAAACGTCGCGGTGGAGTGCTTAATTGCACTCTGTGTTAGAGTCACCGTTACCACATCACTTATTAACGACCTCAATACAATATCAGGCCACCATTGGCTTACAGTAAACCCAGTGTGCATGGTACACTCAAGTGCAACTAATAAATCAATGCGCATTTTTCTAAAACGAAACATAACCGCTATGGCGTGCCTAGTAGTACTACATTGTTCCTGGAAAATAAGCATGGATACGTTGCTGATTATTATATTCTAGTTACAGTTCCAAATGTATAGACTACTCCATCTATCTCTAAATGTAGGCCATTTTGAAGTTTAAAATTTTTCCTAAGTGTATGACGTTTTACTGATAGGATAAACTTTAGAGTTGGTGGGAGAGTTAATCGGTGGGTGGAGAAGAGTAACAATGAAAGATATTATAGTACTCCGTATTTTAACATATTGACTATTTTCTTGTTTGGATGCTTAGAAAGTCGTACGTTTAGGGACAGAGGAGTAGTGTAATGCATGACAACATCCAAAATGTCACTTTTCTAGCTAGTAGGAGCAATATCATGCTTGTCGTTTGGTGAGCTCTCTTCGCAATAGAAAATTTACTATCAGTTTCCACCCGCTACAGATTGATTGGATACATCTGGTCCAACTAGCAGGGACATTACGACAAGTACAAAGGTGTGGTCTTATAGACCGTTTCATGCATGACACGTAATCTCGAGATAGTCTATTAGACCACTTTGTACAATGGGTGGTTGTTTTAGTTGTTTTGTAGAAATTGATATTTCCTAAATTTGTGGATGAGAAAAGGAATATTTATGAGTTGCATGGCAACTACAACTTGTACAATGGTGTGTAAGCCGTCTCATACTCCTAAATTCTAACGCATGAGGCGGTTGCTTCGCAAAACAATCACCTCTTTCTCTCACCTCCTCTCTCTCTTTCACATCATCAAAAATCCTATGTGACATTACATGAGACGGACTATGAGACTCGCCGACGTGTAGCGTTGTACCTGCCCTTAGAGTTTAATGAGTTTTGATCTCAATCCATGCCATCATATGCTTCTCCGTGTGGTCGGCATCTTGAAGTTGTGCCTTATATGTGTATGCGTGTCGTCGATATGAATACATCTCAATTCTAGCATTTATTCTTACATAGTGGCATAGTTCGATATTATTACACATTTAATAATAATCATGAGATTCAATATTTATACTTAATCATAATTAATACTCCCTCCGTTTTAAATTATAAGACGTTTTTGACTTTCGGAGATTATGTTTAACCGCTCGTCTTATTCAAAATTTTTGTGCAAATATACAAATAAATAAGTCATTTACAAAATATCATTAATAATAAAATAAATCATAATCAAATTAATAACATTTGCTAAAATTTTTTGAATAAGATGTAACGATCAAACGCGAAGTCCGAAAGTCAAAAACGTCTTATAATTTGAAACAGAGGAGTAAAAAACTTGAGCACATGCTCTATGTCCACACAAGTCATTCTCCGTCAGTCTCATGTCATGCGTTGTCAGTGAAGTAAACAATTATCCTTCAATAACTTTAGATCCCCAAACATCTGTATGCTAGAAAACATGCCTATGTCCCCAATCCAAGCGATATAAGATTTAGATGATGAAACAGCTTGTGCTCACCCAAAAGTATTAATAGGAATCGCTTTCCCGAGTCATTACAACTTTGTTGTAACATTGTATTAGGGTGCTCAAAGTTGTTGTGTGATGTCGGAAGATCGAGCAGTTCATCTAGCATCTTTGTTGTAATCAGTTTTGAACTTTAGTGCCGGGGGGCGGGGGCATTCATATCTGCACCCCGCTACAAAACAGGTGCCGTTTGATTTCAGTTTTTACTTCGTTGGAGTTTACAAAAATTCAGGGAAAGTACACCGAGTTTCAAAATCGGACCGAACAATAATTGATTGATTAGGGTTGACAGCCCTTGACAGTGCAAAACACATCTCAAGTGCGAAAAGAAAAGGACCTGATTCTTTGTTTCGTGCTGTATTTACATATAGCCAGCCAGCTCGGGCAAACAGGAAGTCCTGAAACTGTTTCAGCTAACAATGTCACCTCATTACTGTACAAACAAAATGGTTAATGTACCCAGTGATGATGTCCTTATCTCTGTGACTGCGACACGAGATGGGCTCTGTGCTGCTCCTTAAGCTGCGATGACGGCAGAGGTGACATTTGCTACTGCTGGCAATTACGCTCGGATCCCTGATACTGACTCATTGACGCTAGAAGTACCGTCGATACATGTTACGCCCGCTACTGTTACCATATCAGGACTAACCACGAAAAACATTAGTTCAGTGTGCTAATACGGGTAGCCATCCTTGTCAATCAAACTATTGACATTTAGACTTCTAATCACCTTCGTACAGGTCCTTCACCCCGCACGTTGAAAACGCGCGCGCGTGCATGTGACTTCGGAGAGGGATACCCTACCGTACAGATCATCATACTGTGTAATAATAACATCATAGATGGATGGAACTCTAAACAATTAGTGGGAGACCTCATATGTAGAACTTCTAGTAGTACTACTTTTAGTTGTGATCACCAATTCACTCTAGCAACTCTGGCTCAATATATTTTTCTATAATTTTATTTTTATGAAACAGGAGGGAAAACTTCTCTACTAATTTAATATTTTCATTAAATAAAGCATACTTTATTAGTATTCTGCTAAGCATATTAAAATATATGAATTCCTTTTAGATACTTAAATCTTTCTTGCCATCAGAAATTTTACTAAGTGTACTTAAATCCTCCTATTTAGACACTTAAATTGTCGTTGGTACCATACACTTTCCATGACTTAGTAGAAAAAAAAACATAAGGTCAATATTTCTACAGTAATTATGAAAAGACAAGTAAATCAAAAGTAAATGGAGGTATGTACAATTGTGTTTTAGGAATAATTACTGGCACTTTCTATTTATCAATTTTTGTACTAATTGACAATGGCTATGTCCCATACTCGCGGCAGATGACAATAAATGCCAGTAATTATCCCTGTTCTGTAAATCATACTCCCTCTGATTTTAAAATGATGACGTTAGGACAATAAACTTAGTTCACTTTTGAATTAACAAAGCTTGTCCTAATGGCATCAATAGAAAACGGAAGGGAGTAACTAAATTATGCAAACTGTCAGGTCTGACTGAATAAATCTTTGAGTTTGGAAATGAAAATGGCACGTCTGGACCACCCTAGCCGAAACAGAGCTGCACCACACTATGACCGATCGACCATATCACGCCATCTCAGAGTGTGATGGCACCATGCAAATGGAACAAGGCATCCATCACAATAAGATGGGAGACGGAGAGAATTTTTATTTTAAAATAATTATTATTAATCTAAAATTTTAAAAATAAATCGTCTAAAACTAACTTTTTAAGATCTAGACGTTTTTGTCACGTCATATCAGTATGGCGTGATTTCGAATAAATCACGCCACATGAAATGGCGTGATTATGTCCACGTCGATGTCGACCGTCACGTCGGAACGGGATGTTGATCGAGGTTGACTCGAATCACGCCATATGGCGTGATTGGACTATCAATCATGTCAAACCATCTCGACGCGATACTGACTTAGTAATTTTGACACGACGCATGACGAAACCGAAGATAGCTGAATCACGCCATATGATTTGGCGTGATTGATAAGTGAATCACGCCATTTCATATGGCGTGATTCACTCTTCTCTCTCTTAAGTGTCACTTTCAGTGATGTCAATCGACATCATCAGCTCATATTTTTTTAAAAAAGTCTGTAGACAATACATATGATGTCTGTTTTGAATTCCGTTTTCACCATTGTGTTCTACGCGACGAGACAAACAAAACTAGATCCCACTTGCATATGTTTCGAATATGTTTTTTCAGACCCTAAATTACTACTACATATATAATGAAATTTAGTATATAAATTTTTTGATTTTAAATTCTATTGTCATCATTGTGTTGTACGTGGCGATACAAACAAACTAGATCCCACTTGCATATGTTTTGAATATTTTTTTAGCTCCTAAATTACTAAGTACACATATTTTTAAATTTAAGTTATAAATCTTTTTTAAAAAACATATGCAAGTGAGATCTAGTTTTATTCGTCTCGTCGCGTAGAACACAATGGTGAAAACGGAATTCAAAACGGACATCATATGCACTGTCTACGGTTTTTTTAAAAAATATGACTTGATGATGTCACTGACATCACTGAAAGCGACACTTAAGAGAGAGAAGAGTGAATCACCTTATCAATCACGCCAAATCATATGGCGTGATTCAGCTAATGCTTCGGTTTCGTCCGCGTCGTGTCAAAATTACCTTAAGTTCAGTATCACGCAGATAGTTTGGCGTGATTGATAGTTCAATCGCGCCATACAGATTGGCGTGATTCGGATCAACATCGATCTACGCCTGTTCAGACGCTGACGGTCGACGCTGACGTGGACATAATCCGTGATTTATTCGGGAATCACGCCATACAATATGACGTGACAAAAACGTCTAGATCTTAAAAATTTAGTTTAAGACGGTTTATTTTTAAAATTTTAGATTAATAATAATTATTTTAAAATAAAAATTCGAGACGGAGATCCAGATCCTGCCTGAGTACCACAATTCCGGCTGAGGTGAGGGCCGTTGGACACGCAAGAGACCCAGCTGAAAAATGCTGAAATTTTCGAGCCGTTTTTGTTTTCTCTCTGGGAGAATGGACAAAAGCTGCCGGTGCGACGATCCGAATTAAAAATTCAGATAAGTTGGGGAAGGCGACGTTGCGCGCTCTCGTCTCTTCACGCCGAGAGCGCAACGAGTGGCCCTCCTTTCCCGCCCTCCGGCTCTTTCCGCACCCACAGACTCACCTAGCCACCCTCCCACTGTCATGTGGGACCCAGCGTTTGTGGTCCTACACGTCGGTGGCCTATCCGGAAGACCCCTCCCTGCACGGAGCAACGGAAAGCAGGGTCGTCGTCCACCTCCCCGCTCCTTAATGACACGCTAATCCGCGAGCTTAACCCAGTACAGGCCCGTCCATTCTCCGCTGCTCGCACCACTGCTCAGGCGGCGCGTCACATACTCACATGGTGGTGGGGGTGGGGCTTGTACTCTAGCCATTAATACGGCAGGTCGCCCATCCCATCGCGGCCGCCCGTCTCCCCCTCCGCTTAAATCCCGCGTCCCGCTCCGCTTTCCCGACCGCACCCCAACCCCACTTCGCCGCCGTCGCGCTCCGTCCCGGCTGTTTGCGGTGTGACTGTGCCGCGGCGCGGCCTGATCGACCGATCGAAGCGAGATGGACACCGTGATGGCAGCCCCCGACGCGCCGCCGCCCTCCGTCATGCTTGTCTCCGCCGGCGCCAGCCACTCTGTCGCGCTCCTCTGTAAGGGCGCGCGCGTCGCTTGTGAGGCATTCATTTCATCGAACACCGCTCGTCCGCTAACGATGGTTTCGTGCTTGTGTTTTTGCTTGCAGCGGACAACATGCTGTGCTCGTGGGGCAGAGGAGAGGACGGGCAGCTCGGGCACGGCGACGCGGAGGACCGGCTCGTGCCCACGGTGCTGAGCAGCTTCCACGCGCCCGGGATCACGCTGGTCATCTGCGGCGCGGACCACACCACCGCCTACTCCGAGGACGAGCTGCAGGTGTACAGCTGGGGCTGGGGAGATTTCGGGAGGCTCGGGCACGGCAACTCCAGCGACGTCTTCACGCCGCAGCCGGTCAAGGCGCTGCAGGGGCTCAAGATCAAGCAGATTGCCTGCGGGGATAGCCATTGCCTGGCCGTCACCATGGATGGTGAAGTGCACAGGTGAGCGAGCTAATCAGCAGTAGTTCACTGTGCTTGCTTTAAATTGCTAACTTGGTGGGAGTATATGACAAACAGTGTTAAGTTTGAGTTCTGCGCATAATTGTTCTGTTATCTGAAATTTGTTTGCTTATTATTTGTTCCAGTTGGGGCCGAAACCAAAATGGACAGCTTGGTCTTGGAACTACCGAAGATTCGTTGCTCCCCCAGAAGATTCAAGCTTTTGAGGTAGAATGTTTCCTGCATAAAATTCATTTAGTGTATTGTAGATCCAGATTACACAAAAAGAATTTTGGGCTGCCTCGCTGTCTTTTGATATTTTGTCATGACTAGTCTTTGAATGAAATGTGTTACTCTCAGGAAAATATCTTTGTAAGATCACGAATATGACTCGGAGCACTGGATGAGATAGCTCAGTGCAAATGTTTTGGTTGACACCTAAATATACTAGTTGAACTGCTATCATTATGAGATGTATCACAGATGCGCTGTCACTATTTCTCGCATGTAATGGTGATGCGAACATTGCCTCTCATCTATTACATATTTGATGCTTCTAGAGGAGAACTGTCACAATTCTTCAGTATCCCGTGCTATGCTGTTAAGTGCTTATGGTCCATAATGTTTACAGGGCATTTGCGTGAAAATGATTGCTGCCGGTGCCGAACATACTGCTGCAGTAACTGAAGACGGCGACCTCTATGGATGGGGCTGGGGTAGATATGGAAACTTAGGCCTTGGTGATCGTAATGATCGTCCAGTTCCTGAAAAAGTATCCTTGGAGGTAAATTATTTTGCTGGATTGACACTTTCTGTTTGAAATCAACATGATTCCTCAACTGATGTTCGACTGGTCCCTTCCATTTCCAATACTGCATGGGAATTGACTCCTGCAACTTAGGTGTTGTGTAAACCAAGCTAGTTATTCTTTACCTGATCCCGTAAATATGCCAACCTGGCTTATTTTCAGCTGTGAGCTACTCGGTTTCAACCTGAAACCATGTTTTCATCTAGAAACATCATCCATAAAAGTGATATACTTCAATTTTTTTATATAGAAACTACTGAAATGTATAATACTTTCATACGATCTTGTCTAGTCATTCTCCTGGAGATTTTTCTCACAAAATATCTCCTGGATATGTTATTCTCTAAAATCATATGCATGTAGCAATACCTTTGTTACCTTAACTTTCACAAAAAAAATTTAAAAAAATTACAGAGTGGAAGCAAACCTTATTGGTTATCTATGTGGTCATGATTGTGAAAAGGGTGAACCTTGGAATAGCCCAAGCACTGAAGTATTTGGGGAACAGAAATCAACCTTGCCTCAAGCACAGTTTTCTGCTGTCAGATCTTAGTGATGTTTTTAGCAAGTTAATGCAGCTGTCATAAATTTGGTTCTTGTCGTAGTTTGCACTATTGTATTTTCCTACTTTAGTAATAGGATTGATGTTTCGTTTTCTATTTGTTCTTTTGTTCTAGTTCTGTATAAATTGTCATGCTGTTCCATTTTGTAGGGAGAGAAGATGGTAGTTGTTGCATGTGGATGGCGTCATACAATTACTGTTTCCTCCTCTGGCAGTCTGTACACTTACGGTTGGAGCAAGTATGGTCAGTTGGGGCATGGTGATTTTGAAGATCATTTAGTTCCATACAAAGTAGATGCTTTGAAAGACAGCACTATATCCCAGGTAATAACTTTAGAAACATTCATAGACATGATTTTATGAAGGATCAATAATGCACTTTGTTTTTACTTTGCTGGGATGAAGCAGTTGTAGTTTTATTTTTAAACTAATTATTTTTCCCACCTATTCATGTGGATGAGATTGAATCCGAAACCTTAGTATGGTAATGTAGTAGACTTTAGTTTTAAAACATGACTTATCTATAATTTGTAAGAGTTTTATATTGAGCATCTCCAAAAGACACGACCCTGTGCTCTGCTACTTAATTGAGAAAAAATATATTCACAGCAGACTAATTTGTTCTTCAAATCATTTCTTCGTATTGAGCTTTGGAATGAAATGTTTATAAACATGTGTTCTTTTGATTTAGATTTCAGGTGGTTGGAGGCATACAATGGCTCTTACATCAGAGGGGAAGCTTTACGGATGGGGATGGAATAAGGTAAATGATTGTTGTGCTTCTATTCGTGTCCTTTGGCTATCATTCTTACCATTTTATATTTCTTTTTATATCCTTTGTCAACTATTTGTGCCATGGCACCTCCAATTTATTCTGGTTTATCCATTTTGTCCTTCCTCCATTCCTACTTGATTATACCTGGCTCCAGAATATCAGTCATTATACCTGTAGAACTTGTATTAGTTAAGAAAATGTGAGCTATTTTTTTAGCAACTCACTTTATTTTGTGTAAACAGATTAGTTCTAAAATCTTAGCTTGACTTTTAGCTATAGGCTACTATTAGTGGGCATGCCGAGCCCAGCTCAATTTTGATACTGAGCTTGCTTGTGTTCCAAATATTGTTCTGAAAGCTGGTGGTACTGGCTGGATGTACACACATGTTTGACATGTTTGTTGAATGTATTTTGTTCATATGTCCACCTTTATTTCTACTATTATTATTTGCACTGATTGTCTCCAATGCTGAGCCTGCAGTTTGGACAAGTTGGAGTTGGAGATAACGAGGACCATTGCTCCCCGCAACAGGTTCATCTTCCAGAGGAACAGGTATGGCATGTTTATGGGAGGGCTTATGGTCCAGAACTTGTGCTTAACTGAATTATCCATGTACTAATAAAACTATGGTAATGGGTTCATTTATGTGAAATTGTCAAGGTCAATATTTATTAATTGATTCATTTGTATAATGAAGCCAACTTCTGTTAATTACTGTATTTACTGCAGAAAGTTTCCCAAGTTGCTTGCGGATGGAGGCATACTCTTGCCCTTACCGAAAAGAAAAATGTTTTCTCATGGGGAAGGGGCACTAGTGGACAGCTCGGTCATGGCGAGATAGTCGACAGGTGGGCTTTCACCCTTCTTCCTCCAAGTAAAGCATTTGTTTGAACTTAGCCTTTGCTTCTATATTCATTTGAGCTTACAAACTATCATCTTGTATCATCTTAAAAGGAATACACCAATGATCATTGACGCCTTAAGCCCCGATGGTCCTGGATGCAAGAAGTTGGAGTCATCCAAAGCGATTCCGTTTGCAGGTTTGCACCATCGGCCCCTGGTAACTGCTGACTGCTTATGTATAGACAGTCAATTAATGTTTGATTTACCTTATGTTTTCCAGCTAAAATTTGGGTCTCGCCGTCAGAAAGATACGCTTTAGTCCCTGATGAGAATGTGAGTTCAGTTCATGCGTGCTTGATGCAAACCAGGTTCGTCGAGAATCGTCATTGACCTTCATGTTCACCGTGCAGGTTCCTAAATCAGGCGAAGGCGCCGCGCGCGGCAACGGCGCTGACGTGAATGTACCCGAGAATGATGTAAAGAGAATGCGCGTGCAGTCTTAGACGCGCCACATCTCCCGGACCTCCTGTGTAGCCGTAGTAGTGCAAAACCCTCCCCTGTGCCTTCGTGTTCACTGTCCCCCATGTAGCGATTTTGTGCATTCCATTTGCGCTGAGTGCCTTTCGGCGAACCTCGCGGTGCTGAGGTGACCGTCCTGTCTCAGATGCTTTGATGTGTGTAATTCGTCCTCGTAGAGGTGTCTAGCGAAAAGGCTTTGTTGTTGTGAGAGGGTGTCTAGCAGAACCAACCTGGAGCGTTGTGTTTTGAATCCTGAACACTATTGTGAAAGGGTACAATAAGCACTGGTAGTTCTCAAGATGGACCTGGGCCTCATTTTCA
The DNA here is from genome assembly GCA_031894775.1 of Chloris gayana. Taxonomy (NCBI): domain Eukaryota; kingdom Viridiplantae; phylum Streptophyta; class Magnoliopsida; order Poales; family Poaceae; genus Chloris; species Chloris gayana. The sequence goes on along the minus strand of JAUNZO010004818.1, from coordinate 23,735 downwards.
GATAGACAGCAATGCCACCAGCCTTTTTTTTCAAAAAAAAAACATAACGTAACTAGTAGTAGTAGAAGGAGCAAAAATAGATGGACAGTAGACACCTGCTTTCGTCGAATAGTTGCTCTGCTGTTTGAAGCAGAGGCAAACTGAAGGTCCCTATGCTTGCGCGGCTTTGATGGCGTGGTTTTCGGATCCTGTGCCGTGGATCACAGTTTCACCTTCAGTTCGTGATGCCTGCCTGCGTCCACTTCCACTTGGTTCTCGCTCACCAATCACAACAAATCAACCATTTGCTGCACATGCCTGGCGAAGAGTGACATGAGAGTGCCGGGAATAAAGCCGAGCGGTCTCCGCGCCGGCAGACGGCATCCGTGCGTGCGTCCGCCATCCGGTTCGCGCCGAACACGGGCGGGGCTGACACAGAACATTCCATCCGTGCCGGATGGCAGGGTTGCCAGCTCTACACGCCGTGACAGCAGGGCGGGTACACGCAAAGAGCCATTTCGTTCTAGGGAAGCCTCTGGTTCTGATTGGCCGAGCGGCGCGAGTTCCTCGTTGCAGTCCAGCCCGGTCCTTGGACGACGACGGCGACAGCCAGACACCGGTATGCGTAGCAGCCCTGCCGACTGGGCGCCTCCCCGTGTCGCGCCACAGGGACGGCAGCGGCCTGATCGGGCTGAGGTAATGGCAGCCAGATTGATTCGCCAGACGTGTTCATCTCGTGCGGACTTGTCAAACGCCAGGTGCCGCGCACCCGCGCGCGACGTCTCGTTCGGCCCTGTTCCAGCCCGGTTGCGGCCGTCGCCGCCACCCGTCGGCCGCCCAGCCTGGCCCGTGCGCTTCACGCCTCCCACTTGACTTGCCGGCGCGGGCGGCAAGCCTCCACCTCGAAACGGTAAGCAAGCCTCGCTTCGACAAGACGGTCCACCCGATTCGCGCCGGCCGGCCAAGAAATTAACCGCTCCCGCTCCCGCTCCGGAGAGAGGCAGATCGAGTCACCACCTACCTGCACGGCCGCGCACGTACACGCACCTACTACGCGACACGAGCCCGCGACGTCTTGTCTGGTGTCTCGACTGGTCCCGGCGCGCCGATCGATCTGTTGTGTGTACGCTAGCGGTCGGGCGCGGCCCCGCCCGGTCCGGGCGACGGATAGGTGGTCTCGTGTCGGCCGTACGCCCGCCCCTCGCGCCAGTAGATCGACCTGCAGACACCGGCCGCCACGGGTGGATCTACCCGGCCAAGCACGGCACCGCGCGATCTTCTGCCCCCGCCGCGCCCGTGCAGAGGCAGCGACGCACGGTCGAAACGGGTTACTGCTCGTCTACTACATGTGCATGGCCTAATGAAGCGAGTACTGGCCACCGAAGAAGCGAGCTGCAGAGGACGGCGCGCGCGCGCACCGATCAGCTGGCGTCACCCGGCGGCCCCCAAGTATACTTAAATATCGGTGAGCCGTTTCTACGCGCGGCCGGGCGCAGATAGCACAGGCCTGGCAACGCGCGTCCGCTCTACTGCTACTACTGAAACCGTAGCCAGATGTCTTGCTGTGTGGACAGCACAACAGGTTAACAAGAAGTGCGTGGGCATGGGCGACCTCACCTTCTTCGTTCCACCGGAACCAGCGGCGGCGCCGGAGCCTGCAGCAGGCCCCGCCGTGCCGCGGTTGCGCCGCCGCGTCCACTTCTGCGACCTGGTCGCCTCGCCGCACATCTGGTTCGATCCTCCCGCCGACGCCGACGCCGACGCCGCGTCAACATCACGACAACAAGCGGATCCACCGCCACCGCCGGGGCCGGGGCCGGACGAGAAGGAGACGGCGGCGGACGAGCTGGTGATGACGGACGACGAGGACAAGATGGACCTGCTGTGGGAGGACTTCAACGAGGAGCTGCTGGCGATGCGGCGCGCCGGGTTGCGCCACCACGACCTGTCCTCCTCGGACGACGGGGAGGAGGACTCCGACTCGGCGGCGGGGCGCGCGCCCGCCGGCTGCTTCCCGGTGCTGCGTCCGGCGGCGCGCGCCGGCCTGGCGGGGCACTACCGCCGCCGCGCCGGCACCTGGGTGCTGCTCATGCGCATCTTCCGCAGGCTCTTCGTCATCGACAAGACCATCACCTCCTCGGCCGGGCGCCACGCCGCCACCGGCAGCAGCAAGCGGTGATTGTGCTTAGCGTGCCATCACGCAGCGCCGTGCCGGTGGCACATAGGAGTAGCGCACATGATCAATCGTCGTAGCCTGTGCAATTATATTGCCATGAGAGCATCCAAGAGAGAAGCATGCATTTCGTGCTTCATTAATTACACACACGATGCAAATAACATCTATACTACTTGATTACACCGCTCAAGTCGTAAGCGTTCTACACGGTGTAAATAAGGTGAATCAGAAAATAGAGAGCAAGCAAGCCGTCTCAAACTCTATGTTTGTTCTCACGCCTTCTACCGTATCTTCTTTTTTGATGATAATGCATGCTGTACTACAAATTGATACTAGTACATATAAAACGTACGTACAAGTCAATGCCTACGATGAGTGCTTTAGGATTACTAGTCACGAGACGACTGTGTCTTCATACCTTGCATCTTTGGATCTGAAGAAAGAAAGGTGTTCGGCTTTCGCAGGACAAAATTTTAGGTGCGGCACAACTGGGCGGAGGAGGATGGGCGGCGGCGCGTGTTAAATCTGGGATTCTGGGCGCAACACACAACGACACGGGGTTTGCTCGCACTAAAGGCAAAAAGAGACCACCGACGGGGACGACCCAACCTCCCTCTGCTCAAAACAGCAAAACACTGCTCCGCTCTCTGTCCTATCCTACGGAAACCTCGCGGTCGGAAGCCACCGGTGTTGTGTAAGAATGGGGGAATCACTAGCTTTTTGACGAAATGGTGCGATGGTGCCGCATCCTGACATAATGGCGCAATCTGAAAACTCAAGGTTCCGAGGTTTCCTGTGTAGTTCAAGCCAGCGAGTACCACCACTGGGGCTGGTAAAGTTTCCTGAGAGTGAAGAAATGGACGGCATTGTCTTATTATTGATCGACACTGCCACTTACCTACATTATTAGTTCAAAAAACTGCACGAGTATAGGGAGGAAAGGGACAACTGTTGCAAAACTATCCTGGAATCCGACCGCAACTCAATAACAAATCGGGGTCAACCGACTGCATAATGGACAGGAGACAGACCACAAAGGACCTATGGTGGCCGTACACACATAAACCAGCGTGATGGCAGCTGGCCCTACTTTCACCAACTATCTCAGTCATACGTAATGCAACCACATTATACATGATATGCATACTCGAGTTCAATAATAGAAATGATACAGCGATGGTCCATAATTTCACGAAGATGTGCAGATCGCAGTTCTATAATTGAAGATAGGTACGGTGAGGTTAAAACCAACTTCAATTTCTAGCTAACCATGACAGGTATATTGCAGCAAACATGGGGAAATGAATACACAAACTAAAGAAGATTTGTGGTGTTTTTTCTTCAAAATATATTATCTGGTCAGCAATATACAATGTGCATAAACGAACCATTGATACCGTGCCATCAGATAGATATATCCATTTTTTTTCTTTTTTTTTCCTTTTAATATTTAGAGCACAAGCATCATATGATTCTTGCCTACTATAATGGCATTGTAATGAAGAGTCCGGCACTGTATCATGTTGATATCTCGCCACTGAAGGGGAGCCTCACAATCTGCTTGATACAGCGAGATACTTGGTGTGACGACCCTGCGCAATCAATTTTCCAGTCTTTTTCTTCCTGAAATCGACAGATACAACACCAACAGACTTTCCAGCACGCAACAACTTTCCCTCAACCTCTATTTCTTCCTGGACAATTGATAAAAAGGGTAAACAGTGAGTCAAATTACTTCAGAAACAAACGTAGCAGAGTGGAAAAGAACAGAAAGTTCAGTTTCTAGCCTTCAAAAAGAACAAAAAAGGGACCAGCAGCCTATACCAGTACATTATTCAAAGCGATATCTGAACAAGTATCAAAGTGGTAATCTCCGGTACCTACCACGCAGTCCGTAACCAATCGTACAACTGTTCTTTTCTTTTTTGAAAACCAATCCTATATTGGTTTAATAAGCAAGTTATAACAAGAGGCTTCACTTCTTACTAACATGATGAAAGGAAGATGAATAAAGTGTGAATGTAGAATTATAGATGATTCATTCATTCATCCTGTCAGCTTACAGTTAAAACAACACATTTGTACTCCTAACTAAGAAGAATGACAGTTCCCAAAAATTAAGCTAAATACATGTAGCCTTCAAATTGAGCTGTCAAGCTACGTGTTCATGATGTTAACACATAAGAACACTACATTCCACCTGCTATTAAGCAATATTAAAGCTTGTTGAATATTTTGCACTGAATTCATCTTTATCTATTGTAAAGAAAAATATAAATTACTTGCAGTAAAGTCATTTATTTTGGCATGCAGGAACCATCTCTGAAGTATGTCAACAAAAGTAATGATTTTATAACATAATCAAGAGCCAATAGATACACTGAATTCTGAACTGTGTTATGATGAACATATCAAATAATTTGGAAACAAGTTGAGAAGGACATCTACTGAATTGCTTGTTGCTGTTTTTCTCGAGTAAGCAGGAGAGTTGTGTATCAATGCATTAAGAGAGAGAAAAATGGCCCCTTATAAATCATCACCATCTTACTGAATTTCTTCTTGCTATGTCCTCAATAATATAAAATCATGTACTGTATGGAGCTGTATCATCGTTAATCTCCATGGTAGGCACTCTCATTAGTCAAAATGATGCCACAAAACAGGAAATAACATAAATACAAACAGCTTTGATAAAGTTCAAAGCAATCCCACATCTGAGATCCCAGCTCACTCTTCCCCGTCAGCTAACATCTACAACTACACACTTTGACAAATCAACTTTAGTAGCAGTAAGATCTAGGCATAAGGATTTAGTGACAGTTTCTACTGGCCGCAAAACTGTCAGTCTGTCACCAATCATACCCAATTGAAATTCCCAGGGAAAATAGCACATAAATAGTAGACTGATCTGAGAATTACCTAAAAAGCATAGCTTATAAATAGCAGAAATTGGAGAGTGTTTACTGACACAATGACACTCAAGGGTTTGGCTCCAAGTGTTTCCCAAGCTATAACTATTGCCACTGATGAAAGACGTCTTTGGAAGATTGCAGGAGCACACTGCCTCTCTTCCTTAATGGCTGCAACTAGAGAGCCGTAGAGCGTAATGTGTTGTGTCGTTTTTGGGTCGTTTATTAACCAGTAACAGGGGACAATGTAAATCTCGAATCAAATGTGGGTGTGTGCGTTGTATGGGTTCTTGTCCCATTTTTCTTCTCAATATAACCATACGCAACTCTCATGCGTGACGGAGAAAAAAAACATAGTGACGCTCAATCCCTTTCCTCGGAGCATCTCCAACCATTCCCTAAATGAGGTTGCCAAATGGAAATTTAGGATGTGATTAATAAAAATCATTCTCCAACCATTCCCTATATGAGATTGCTAAATTTACCAACTCCCAACCCATGGCCTAAAGGTTGCTACATTTAGTCACCTAATTCTTACTTTCTAAAGGATATTTGAACTATTTAGGAAACGATTATTAGGAACGGTTGGAGTGCATGTCTTCTTTTACTCCCAATAGATATAGCAATTCTCTAAAACCAGTTTTTTGGGAGTAAAATTATTGGGAACTATTGGAGATGCGCAAGCATGAATCTTAGCATTACAAACATAAGCGCCACTGGGACCTCGGAGCCCAACACCTACTCATACTCACCGAACCCAAAATCTCAGCAAGATATACCTAGCTCTCACATTGGCTAATTTTATTGCGAACTCATAATTTCTACTTTCCATATACCATAATTAGAAGCAATCGAAATGTGAACCGAGAGAAAGGGAAATTCAGTCTCACCCCGATTGCAGCCGCGTCGACGAAGGAGAGGCTGATCTCGATAGAGACCCCGCTGGCGACGAGGCCGCTGGCGAAGAACACGGACGATCCCAACTGGTCGGCGAGGGTCGCCGTGACGCCGCTACGGAGGTACCCCGCGGGGCTCTGTAATTCCGATTAGGAAACGGAGCACAACAAGTCTCGTCAATCGCCGCCAATCTCAAACGCGAAGAGGAGGAAAAGTGTGAGGTCGGTTAGGATTGAAGGAAGGACAGTTCTTACAGCGAGGCGTGGGGTGACGACGAAGGAGCAGAGGACGCGGCCGTGCTCCGCGGCCTCGAGGCTAACGCCGTTGATGAGAAAGGGGTCGTAGAAGGGGGACAGCGGTGGGGTGGACCCGGTGATTTCCGCGGCCGTGGTAGTGGGCTCTAGTGTCCGCCGCACCGCTTCCGGATCCATGGTTAGCGGCGGCGCTCCGAGCCTTCGACCGACGAGTAGGACGCACCACCGCCTAACGAGGCTTCTCCTGTCTTTTTTTTTTTTTGATATGGAGGCTTTCCACAGTCACCGCGGCACGCAACCGTAACGAATGGAGGAAGGAGAGCGACGGGGTGCTGACAGGTGGAGCTAGAATTGTAGCTGGCAAGTGGGACCTCAAAAGGCAAAAAGACGAGGATGTGTTGCGTGTCTGCGTGAATTAGCAGAGCAAAAATAATGAAGAGGCTGTCACAAGACTGTCGTGAAAAATGTGGAGCACTTACTGACCCATGTTTCTCTCTCGGGACCCAGCCGAAACAATAATCCCGCAACTCACGTAACAAGTTTTACCTTCCGTTTTCTACCAGAAAATATTCGTTTGATTACTATTCTGCTCAATTGCCAACGGAAGGTCTCTACAAATTGTGTTTATCATCACTGACTTAATTCAATCTTAGGAATACATGTAGAAAGAATTGGCTAGATTACTTAAATCGTCCGTCAAATAACTAAGGTCAAATTAATGAAACCTCAAGAATCCAACCACGAAGGATCAGCAGAGCGAATTCGAGGTTCCTGCAGGACGACGAGGCCACGTCGTCGTATTCCCAGGCGTAGCTTCACGCACTTCAGCTACACTCCTTCCTTCCGCCGTGCCGGAATCCCCGTTGGCCACGCATATGCTTCCTGGTTGCAGCATGATCCCCGTTGGCCACGCATATGAGTTTCACCATGGGCGAATCAGGCGCGTGAACTTCACAGCAGGGCAACAGGCGAAAAATATGTGGCTGTGCTGATAGTTCCTCCTTGTGAAACATATTCACAGTAAAAAGAACTAAAGATAAAAAAAACAGAATTCTAGTGATCTTGTTCACTTCATGAGTGTCATGACAGCACGTTTCGGTAAATGATGACATTTGGAAGTTTAAATAATATAACTGACAACCCTTAACGTGGCATGATTCACAAACATACTTTTATCTGAATCTTGCAACCTCCCCACCGAACACTATATAACCTGTTTTCTGTAGCATGTTTCTCCGTATACAGCACAACAAAGAAAGCCTCTAAGAAATGGATTTAGCAAAAAAAACAAATTCAGAAGTTATTGGTCAAGATAAAGGTCGCATACAGCGTCCATCTTGATTAGAGTTCATCTTTAACAGACGCTGCCGAAGATGACTAGAGTTCATCTTTAACTGCCGAAGATGACAATGCGATCTCTTCTGCAGCACCAGCACCAGCACCAGCACCCGTGTGGGATAGTCCATCCACTGCAGCAACTGCATCAGCTTTGGGGCCCTTGTTCTCCTTGATGAAACTGATGATCGCATCGGCCGTTCTCTCGCCTTCGTATGTCAGGAGGTTCCCACTGGTTGAATAGAAGTAGATCGTGGGGTACCCCTGGACAGAGAGGTCGCTCGGTATATCGTTCGCAGTTCCATCCTTAAAAACCAAAGCAGTCAGTGTGTATAATGCTGGAAACATGGTCCACTACACAAGTACTAGTATACTACAGAGCAGAGCCGAGAACCAGATTGAATCAATAATTTACCATCTTTGCAATGACCACATCTTCATCGTCTTGCAGGTACACTGCAACTTCCTCCAAGGTTGGGGCTAACTTCCGGCAGTGGCCGCACCAAGGCGCATAAAACTCTAGCAGAACTGCAAAGAAAATTCAAATCACACTTTCATGCAAAAGGTAACTAGAATCTAAATATATAATGAGTCGGAAATGACAAGAACAAACCATTTTTGCCAGAGTTGAAAAACATATCGTCAATACTGTCAGCGACTACAACTTTAACTGGTTGGTCATTCACCTTTGGGATAGGTTCTGACTTAACATAAGGTGTGAAGTTGCCGTACTACACGAGAATGAAAACTAGGTCAGAATCCAAATGAGTGCGGGAAATGATTTCAAAGTGAAGAACGTCAAAGTGGTAGAAGAGGTCTCAACTATGTACTGCTTCATCCAGGGTATGATTTGATCCGGGTCGATAGTTGGGTTGAGATACTTTCCGCTTTGTGCTATCACGAAAAGGAGAGGCACATCATTCTCTTTGAGCCCAAAATACTGAAACATTTGCACAAAGTTCATTAGGCAACTAGTCACAAGGTTTCTCGTGAAAATAGATGCTGAGAGGGAGAGTACAATCACGCAACCTGGAAGGCACGGTCTGCAGCTTCAACATCACCAATTAGAAAACTGATGTTATTAGCACTGAATTGTCTCGCTGCTTCCTGAAATTGGCTCTTGAAGACCTCTATTCTGTCATCGCTGAATTTCAAGAAAAGCATTGCCTGTTCAACCATGTTTCAAACAGTTATGTTATGCTTCCGCCAGACAGAGGATATAGGCCCACGCACGCAACCAAGCGCATACACCAGTCCTTTGTAGATAGCATGATAACCAATGTTTTATGCAGGTAAGGATATTTAGCAAACATCAACAGAAATGATTTTCTTGCATTGAATATGCATAAAACTGCCTACTCCAACTTGCTTGGGATTAAAGGTTTTGTTCTTGTTATTGTTGAGCATGCATAAAGCTAGTATTCTTAAGTTTTCCAAAAGAAAGAAAGAGCCTGTAACCAGCAATATTTGTACTTACCTTAGCACTAGGAGTGCTGTAATATCTCTCGAGAAATTTAATGTTAGTTGGATCAGCATCAAAGGTAACTACCGTAGGGAATCCAGACACCTCAATGAATTTCTCAAGTGCATCCTTATCAAAATCCTGAAAAGGGTCACAACTATACTTGTTATTGTTTTATTGGCATGAACCAATCAGCATCAAACTCATCACATCAACAAATATGTACCTGTGAATCGGCAAATAGCTCATCAAATGGCTTAAAGAGTCGAACAAGAGGGCCCTGGATAGCTTGATCACCACGTGGCAGAATACTTGCATCCGATGTGTGAAAGAAATCATAGTCTGCCCGCATCTTCTCCGCCACCGCCAGGAAATTCTCATATTTTGCACCAGAAAATTCAGGAAAAACTCCCACCTGCACCAAAAAATTCAGAGCCATCCATCAGTATCTCATGTACCCTAGCAACGGGAGACATAGATAGAACAACAGTGGTGAAACCTACAAGGACCACTCCCTTGTCACCAATAAAGCGAACGGCCTCCTCTGCTGATGTGAGCTCGATGGAAGCTGGACCAGACTGCTTCTTGAGGTACTCTACGATGCCATCGGCATCCCTTGGACCACTGTAGCTGCGCACGTTGTTCCCTCCGTCCTTGATGATCTTGATGGTGGGGTAAGAATGCACCTGGTACTTATCCTTGAGCTCCTTGTTCTTCTCATCGTATGCGTCCACCTTCGCGAGGATCAATGGAGGGTCATGTTTCTTTAGAACGCCAGCTGCCTTCTCATACTGCATGCATGGTATAACAATCACATACATGGGAAACCAAATTAAAACGCACATTCAAGAGTTGCATTTCACAGAGCAAGACTGAGACGTGAAGCAAGAAGTGGTTATTATCACCTCTGGAGCGAGTTGCTTGCAGTGGCCACACCTGTGGGTAAGTTTCCAGTTAGCCAACTGTATGGTTGTTGAGAATAGAGCAAAGTTGCTTAAGGAAATGGGCAAACTGTACTGCATGTACCATGGGGCGTAGAATTCGACAACGATGAACTGGTTCGTGGCCACCACTTCTGAAAAGTTGCTCGCATCCAGCGTCAGGACTGCCTCGTCCAGCTCCACCGCGGTGGCTGCCTTGGCTACCGCAGAACCGGAGCAGAGGAAGATGCTGAGGAAGAGGGTGAAAGGGAACGCCATAGAGACGGCCATTGCTTATGCTGTAACCAACAGTGCCTTGCTGAGGCCAAAGCCAAGTTAATATACGTGGAGGCATGGAAAGGAGTAGCACTTGCAGGGATCTCGAGGAAGTCAATGGAACTTTTATTTGCTCACTTCTCTTAGACACTATGTCCCTAAACTTTGCTTCCAGATGACATTAGCTAGCCTTTCCTTCGCCCCTTTTCTACTTCAGCTAGTAAACACTAGTAGTAAATTGCACGTACTACTTCAGATAAGTTCTATAAAAATTGACAGCAGTACAACAACATTATTTTATGTGCAAGTGCCGTTTCACCTTTGTACCCTAACTCCAAATTAGTAATCCATGACCAATGTTCATCGCCAATGTTAAGTTGTCAACACCTGCTTCAGAAGTCAAATGACATTATAATAAATTATTTTAGCCACATACTTCAGTGCTGTAATTGGACAAACCATTCAAAAATTCAGGATCTATCCTAATTCTGTTCATCTCCATTTGAATGATTCTTAAGGTATTGTATATCTCATTTCTGCATGGATGCCGATTATCTCGTGCAAGAAACACATTCATTTTGCTGCCTATCTCAATCCAACTACAGCCGGGCTGCTTACTAACGCCCCTATCCTTCATGAGTCTCCTAACTCTGAAAACATCTGCCCATTTGCCCGCCTCAGCATACATATTTGATAGAAGAACATAAGGTCCAGAGTTCCCAGCATCAAGCTCAAACAATTTACCAGCTGTCCACTCCCCCAATTCAATGTTCTTATGCAGCCTGCAAGCACCTAGCAGAGAGGCCCAAAGCACAGAGTCAGGTTCCATTGGCATTTTCCTTATGAGCTCCTGAACTTCTTTCAAATGACCAGCACGACCAAGCAAATCAATCATGCATGTGTAGTGATCTCGAGACGGAGAAATTCCATGATCTGCAGCCATGGACTGAAAGTATCTCCGGCCCTCCTCGACCAATCCAGAATGTCCACAAGCTGACAAAACCCCTATCATGGTGACAGAGTCTGGTCTCTCTTTGCTGCGCAGCATTCTCTCAAAAAGATGCAATGCATCTTTTGCACGACCATTTTGCGCATAACCAACAATCATTGCATTCCACGACACATTATCTCTGGCTGCCATCCTCTCAAACACCTTCGCACCATCTTCAATGGAACCTGCCTTCAGATACATGTCTACAAGGGAGTTCCCGACAAACACATCAGACTCTGGTCCAAAGTCGAAGCGAAAACCTTCTTTCAGGACATGCGCATGAGCTTGCTGACCAAGCTGAAGATCAGCAAGATTCCCACATGCGTTAAGAACGTTTCCGTAAGTGTAATGTGTTGGCCAAACTGACTCTCTTTTCAGCTGGACAAAGAGCCTAAGAGCTTCTTCCTCCTCTCCATTCTGTGCATACGCTGCAATAAGTACATTCCAAGCAATAACATTCTTCTCAACCATCTGTGAGAATACCACTTGAGCATCTCCTACTTTTGCAGATTTTGCATAGCCAGTGAGCATGGATGTTTCCGAGATAATGCTTCTGAAAGCCATGCAATCAAAGACACACCTTGCTTCCCATGTCCTACCACACTTCGCATACATGTCCACAAGAGCATTGTTCAGCACCATGTCCTCCCTAAACCTGTCGCACTTCACCACACGAGCATGGACTTGCCGTCCTTCTCTCTCGGCAGCCAGGCCTGCACAAGCACTCATGACGCTTGCGAGGGTCACCTCATCAGGAACGAAACCAGCATCCATCATCTCGACAAACAGCACAAGAGCCTCGCCCACAGGGCCGTTCTGCTCATAGCAAGTGATCAGGCTGTTCCAGGAAACAACGTTCCGCTCAGGCATTGCCTCGAACACCCTGCGCGCTTCCTCAGGCCGCTCGCACTTGGCGTACATGTCCACAAGCGCGCTCCCGATGTGCACGTCCTTGGCGTGCGGCGACTTCGCAACAAGGCCATGAACCTGCTCCCCTGTCCTGGAATCTTTCTCTGCGGCGCAGGCGCTCAGAGCGCTGGCAAAGGAGTAGGCATTGAGCACGAAATTGTCAGAGTGCATGGCGGCCAGGAACCGGAGCGCGTCCGCGCCGCGCCCCTTCTGCGCGAGTGCCGCGACGACCGCATTGTAGGAGCACTGATCGGGGTCCGGGATTGCCTCGAACACCGCTCGAGCGTCGTCGGGGCTTCCCAGCCGCGCGTACGCGGAGAGGAGCGCGTTGTAGGAGAAGGTGTTGGGATGGGGAACCCCGTCGAACACCCTGCGGGCGTCTCGGAGGCGGCCAAGACGCGCGTACGCGGAGACGAGGGTGTTGAGGAGGAAGGTCTCGTCGGCGAACGGGGACTTGAGCGCGAGCGCGTGCGCGGCGCGGGCGGCGAGGAGCGCTGACGCGGAGCGGAGGAGGTCAGCAAGCGGCGCGGACGAGAGGAGGTGCGCCACTAGGTTGTGGCCGTGACGCGCCATGCCACCATGGGATGCCGGCCAGGAGGCGCCCGGCAGGAGTCGCCGCCGTCGCACGGACTGATCTCCTGGTGGCGGATGCCCAATCGCCCAAGACTCAATGAAGAATGAACGCCCGAGATTGGTTCCGGCAGGAAAGAGCAAGAGCGAGCGAGAAACAGAGAGCTGGAAGATATCACCAGCAAATGGAATGAGATTTGGGAATGTCGCATCCCACATGATGGCTGATAGAAACATCTGATGCTTTTCAAGTTCTCATACAGGAACGGTAATTATTCGGCACCCACCTGGGCGCCAAATCCACGTTCATACAGGAATCTGTGCTGGTCTCAAACCCGTCTCAACATGACAGCAGCAGAGAAGGACTGCCCGCATAGAAGATAGAAGATTCTGCCAATCGGCAACAGTTTGTTATACTTTACAAACGTAGCAGAAATATTTACACTTAACAAAGAACTAGACGCCCGGTGCCAGTCTCTGCTAGACAGGCAACAATGAGACGACTACAGCAAAGCTTGAGACAGCTGCCTCATCCTCCTTCCGCCGAAGGAGCAATTTGATGTCATTGGAGGCAAATTTTAAAAGTAAATGGATGCTAGTTACAGAAACCAAGCTTCATCTCGGAGTGTGATAATAAGGTCTTAAGTCTAAACTCGAGATAAATACGAGTTACTGGACCTGAAGTCTGCAATTGGGTGAATCAATGATATGTGACTGTTCAATTGCGAGTCACATTGTGCCCCATGCCAAAATTTCAATCCCAGCCGACAGCGGAACCCTAGGGTCTTGGTACTTTGATAGGCATCGATTATCAGTCAAGTATAGCATGTGAGCTCCACGTTCAGCTTGAATCCTCAATGCTGACCCTACCAGCTTACAGGTAATCTCATCTCAAAGAGAAAGGACATTTAGGCATTTAGCATCTCGGTCAGAGAAACTAATCTCATGCCTCCTTGTCAGCGTTGATCCCTCAGCTTACAGGCAGCTAAATTTTTTTCAAGCTTAGCATGGTCACATAGAAAGCAATCTCATGGCTCATGGAGACACCTTGATTTTCTTGCCAGTTCTATACTGAACAAGATGAAATGGACTCTGCATTATCGTCATCACCAGATTCATAGTTATGGATGGACTCAAACCTAACTGGAGTCACAGGGTTACTATCATTGATGTGCTGCGCTGCCCTTTCTCCTAATTTTCTGTTCCCGTATTCTCTGCAACAGTCAAAGATTCTAAGCCACATGGCAGCTGTTGGCTGGAATGACATGTGCTCAATGAAATCCTCTAACTCAACCATGTATCCGTGCTTGCCCAAAAGTTCGATCATACATTCATAGTGTTCGACACGAGGAACGAGGCTGTATTCATCAGTCATTAAGGTGAAATAACTCCTTCCCAAACCGACATGCCCCTCAGAGATGCAACAAACCAGTGCACCAAGGAAAGTGACAGTGTCTGCCCTGATCCCCTGCTTCCGCATTTCGTCGAACAATTCAAGCCCATAGTCACCTTTATCACTGTAAGCACAGCCAAAGATCATAGAGTTCCACAGGATGACATCATGTGACAATCCCGATTCAAACACCCTGATCGAATAATCAAACAGCCTACACTTGGAGTACATGTCAATCAGTGCACTTCGTAGTATATCGTCAATCCCATATCCATTTCTGATCATGTATGCATGAATCTGCTTCCCATGCTTAAGCAGGAACACGTTCGCACAGGCTGCAAGTGCAGAGCTGAATGTGGACTGGCTAGGCTTTGCTTCAGATTGCATGTTACGTACAGCATGCAGAGCTGCTTCACTCATGGAGTGGCGTTCGTAACCTGAGATCAGTGAGTTCCATGAGTATCTATCTCTTTCTGGTCCCATCTCAAACAGAATAAGCCGTTCTGCGCTCCTCAAACATCCACATTTGGAGTACATCCTCAAAAGAGCATTCGTCAGGAAGGGGCGACCGAAGAAACCACACTTCAGAGCAAAAGCATGAACCTCCTCACCTTTCCCAATGTCAAGCAGACCAGTACAAGCATTGAGCACTGAACCAAGTGTAACATCATCAAGTTCCTTTGTCTCCTGCCTCATCTTCTGGAACAAATCTAAAGCACCAGTCAGATCCCTGGACCTGACATAACCAGTCAACATAGCATTCCATGATACCAAATTGTGTTGTTTCATCCTATCAAACACCCGCTTTGCATCAGCAATCCTCCCACAAGAAGCCAACCCTGACACAATTGCAGTAGACATCACCGTGTCCTTCACTGGCGTCAAGTTGAATAGACTCTGTGCAGCATCAATAGCACCACACTTGGCATACATATCTATGATTGAGCAACGCACATGCTCGTGGTTCGCATATCCTTGTCGGAGAACAAAGGTATGTATGCACCTTCCATCTTCAAGGGCTCTGTTATCTCGGCAAGCAAGAAGTGCATGGGATACAGTATAAACAAGCGGCTTAACTCCAGCCCATACCATCCTGAAGAACATCTGCACTGCCATATCACCCATCCCAGCAAGTACATATCGCCGGATAATGACGTTCCACGAAACAGCATTGGGTTGAAGGATGTCGTCAAATGCCTTCCTTGCGTCTTCAAGAAAAGCACATTTCCCGTATACGTCAACCAGGGCAGTTCCGAGAATCACATTGAAGTAAAAGTCCCTCTTGGCGATATGAGCGTGGAGCTGCTGCGCACCGCGCAGGTCGAGGCACTCAGCGCAAGAAGCAAGCACTGATGCCAGCGTGACATCCTTAGGGCGAACGCCGAGCGAGTTCATCTCAGCGAAGAGGGAGATCGCTTTCAACGAGTGCCCGGCGCGGGACAAGGCGGCGATGATGGCGTTCCAGGAACCGCCGTCCCGGCGCGGCATTGCGTCGAACAGCTGCCGCGCGTCGGCTACGCTGCCACAGGCAGCAAGCGACTCGATGGTGCGATTCAGGAGAAAGGTGGGGGCTGAGTGTTTCCAATCGGATGGAGATGATGTGGTGAGGTGTGAAGCTATGCGACGGGTGGCGGCGAGCGAGCCGCGGGAAGTGGCCTGGCGGAGTAGAAAGGCGTAGAGCTCTGACGGGATCGCAGAGGCGGGCAAGGACGGGTTGATGGCATCAAGGGCCGCAAATAGATTTCCTGCCTTGGCGTGGGCGGAGACCGCGGCCACCATTTTCTCGGCGGTGCTGCCGGCGGCCGCCATGGTGGCGGCAAGGTGAAATCGGGATGTAAGTGGAAGAGGAGTACCATGATGTTTGTCTATAACATATTTGCCGCAAAAACGAAAATTATGCGGGCCTAAATTGAACTTACGGATCCATAGACCATAATAACCATATTAAGCTATTTTTCATTTTCTTTTATTACAGGAAACACACTTTTCTTATGTAGTTTCTTTCAAAATATTATTTGAAAATAAAAGTGCGAAAAATCTTATATATAAGCTACATTCCAGACAAGTGTCTTCTTTTCTCGAAAGAACATTTCATTAAGATTAAAGCAGATTACATCCCTAATTACAAAAACAATCTAATCTACTCTAACTTTATTAATGGAAGACAATAAAGCATGAAAAAAATATAAATTTCATCAGGATCACTATCCCAGCACGGATATGCCACGGACATAAACTCCGATCCGAACGAACATGGCCATCTCACCATCTACCACTGTCATCTTCATACCCATCTTTTTTAGAAGAGAAGTAAACTGCTAAATCTCTACACGTAGATATGACGAACTTAACGTCATCGAGCCTCGTTCAACCCCTCGTCGTCGTCTTCACCGGAATCGTTATGAAGAACCCAAATCCAACCGAGATGCGAGATAGATGTCGCTGAAAAACTAACTCTCACTAGTCCATCGTCATGGTTGCGAAGAACCATAATGAAACAAGGGCTGGAGTACCTTATTCTCTATCGATGATGACTCATTCGTCTTGCCACCACCGTCAATAAATGACATTCTCCGTTGCTCCATATTGTGATCTTAGCGATGTCTTACAACCTCTTCGATTTGATCTCCGGAGAAATCTTCAACCTAAAAAAATCTAATTAATCTATTAGATTAGGAGGAGGTTGGATCTCCACTCCTCCTCACCACCGGTGAGATCGCTGAAGGAGAAGGAGGAGGGGGACCTATAAGAGACGGCGAGACAATTGTCTTTACATAGTTATTAAAGAACTACTGTAGTAAGTAGCAATCTCACCATGCTGCCCTATTTTGTGTGGACGTGTCGTCCAACATATCCGTAGATTTATCCGTGTTAGGTTATGGAATTCAGAACAAAATTTTATTATAGCTTTCTATTAAAATAATCTATAACAAAAAATAATTTATATACTAAAATATCCTTTGGAAAATTTTGTATGTATGATTACATGTTTCCTAAATTAACTATAATTTACAATTATTGATCATTTATCCTACGCTTTAGTCGACTGCAACTTCAATAAGTTTCAGTTGACTGCGTGGGGGTCGGGGTGCACGCAGAGCGGAGCGGGCGCGCACATAGCGGCGCGGGCACGTGGCTGACGAGTCCGAACATTTTTTATGTGATCTGATTTGAAGTTTGAAAAACTTGTAGGGTGTGTCTTATTAAAAAAGATGCGTTCCAAAAATTATCAATAAAGTAGAAAATCCAAAACAATTGTTTTGTCATATGTTCCTATGTATTCCTCTAAAGTAGGGACTCATTTTTTCCATAGATTCCTATGGAAAAAAAATGTGTTTTGTCATTTGTTGAACTATTAACGGATCTGAAAAAGTAGGAAATTCAAAACCCAAAACTCGAGTGACTGAAATCCATCCAAGATTTTAGTCGCATGAAAACTAGCAATTCCCATTATTGGTAGTAAAAAATGAGAATTGTGTGCAAACAAATTTTCTAAACACTCCCGATACACTCGCAAAAGAAGTCTCGAGTACTCTTTTAGGTGGCAGACATGTTTGAATCCTGCCAATTTGGTCACGTCATTTTCTGGGTTAATTTATATGTAGTCGTAATAATATGGTGTTCCGTCCTTACCACAAGGACAAAGTGTCTGGCACAATAATTTGGCATTAGTAGGCATGGTTAGGAAACCATCTGCAATTCAACATTATTTAGCAGTATAGTGATATGGCCAATAGGCTGCAACCCACGATATACTTTGATAGTTGTGATCGATTATCATAGCAAGGGTGAAGCTTGGGCGAACTTTGAGAGAGTAGCAATAATTATCATAGGGCTCAATGTTAGTTTGGATACACGGGATTAAACCCCAAAACCTCAGGATTTATAGTGATAGTGAACTAATTTTGCTGGGAATTACGAATGGATTCGGTTTGGTCTAAAGCCACGCATGACAAAGCTAGTCACGGCCGACGTAAGATCAACACAAATGTCCATATGGCTGGTCTGACTCTTAGACCTTAGTTGGCCCGTCAATATTGTTGATTGTGTGGGAGATAGTATAATCTTGCCGACATTCGATCCATTTTCATGACCTTTCGATTAATGCTTCAGCCAAAGTAGATGCAGAGCCATTTTCAGTCATGAGTTTGCATCTTCGGTTCCTTGCTATCTGTTCCGTCGGTGATCTATGTATCGATTGTTTCCTGTTGATACCCAAAAAAAAACAGGACAAGAGGAAAACAAAAGGATGACATTTGCTGGTGGTGACAGGATAAAAATTTGAGAAGCAGCAAATCATTTGAAGATGTGTAGTAGCAATAAGGGTCGCCATTTTCCACGTATGACAAGCAGCACAACACTGTATGACTGTAAGCAGTCAACTTTGCCACAGAACAACACACAGCAAGCAATAATGGTCCACAGTAAGCTCCCAGTTTCGGCAGTGAATATCAAAGGAGCAAATGAACGATGTGTGTTAAACGTTATGCTGTCCAATTTTGTCACAGAAGAACAGGGAGCAAAAATGATTGTCACCAGCAAGAGCTTACCACACTTTGCGTCAGGACATCCAAATAAAAAGGCCCAAAGAAACAAAGCTGAAGAACGCAGCCATTCGTTTTCTTACAACACTACCCGGCCAGCGTCCACCATGATGGCGTGGCGGCGCCAACAAAAGCCACACGTACTTCGCTGGCTCTTTGCTCCGGCAGGGAATGGATAGGACAACAAGAGATCATCCATCAGTAAGCTCGCCATGCCATTGCACGCTGAGTTACCCGACAAATACTTCCGCCATATTTTATTTATTAATGTCGCGACATCTTCATTAGTTCAAATTCGATGTAACACTAATGCCTAATTGTTGTAAATTTAAATCCGGGGGTTTTAGCTTATTAATCATGGTTTCAAAGTCCAGATGTTGCCAGTAACCCAGCGGGATGCCATTATGTGCTATTGTAAAGGAAAAAATTATATTAAATTTGAGGGATAAAATTTGCAGTTCATGCTTTTCAGGTTAGTGCACAGGCAGGTTACTACTGCTCGAAGAAAGATGGCACATGCCTAGCCTAGATGAACGGTAATGACTCACACTGACACCGCCATAGATGAGCTTGCAGCGACGGGCCTTTGATCATTCTGTGAGAAGCAGAGCTGCGTCACGAGAACGTCACCTAGCCGGAGAACCCCATGGAAGCCTCCGCTGTATGAACCCAGGGCCCTCTCTGTGGGTTAGGTAGCCACCGCCGCCACCACCAATGGACCAGCCGATCTCAAGTGGACTTAGCCTAATCTTGCATGGCCTGCCGACACATCTGCATAAAATACCCTTCCTAAAGAGAAGGGGAACAGGGAAATGGTGAAGGGCTGAAAAGTTATAGAAAGAGTTGAGTGTTCATGGGCTTGGGCGTCATGAAACGCTTTTTTTTCCTTTATGTAGGAGAACACACATCTAGGTGTTGGTACACTTACTAGAAGATTCTGATGATCAGGAGAAGATTGTAATTGTAAGCATTCACCTGCACAAAGATAAGCATCCTACCAAATTGCTGGGGTTGGGAGTTTAGTAGTTAGCATATCAGGTGAGGGAGTTCAACAACTCAAATAAACATGTTGACACGAGTGCTCGCTATCAGTTGATAGCTAGGCGTTTTCTGCCAAGATTGTGTGTCTTTTACCAATTGGTCTACAGCTTACTTAGAACGATGGTATTTACCAGAGATTCAACAGCAGTGCCACAATCATGAATCACTCTCGTAGTGTTTATTTCTGCCAAACCTCTTTAGCATAAGCGAGTGAGAACACCAATTTGAAATGATTGATAAGCCTCTTTTTGTGGCAGCTGTTTGCAAACACAGGTGTACAGGGGCACACATGGAACTTGAGTGGCTTCGTCTCGAAGTGATGCTCTCGGTACTTTCCCACAGCCCCACTGAACTCTGCAACTTGTTGGGTGGATCTGTGCGATAATTAATAATAACAATGGTCAAGAGTAATAGAAAATGGTTGTGACGCCTGCATGACATGAGAAAGAAGCCAGCCATCACACGCGAAATGTGTAGTAACAGCACTCAGCACAGACTCACTACTGGAACGCAGAGCACTTGCATGGCACACTGGAAATTTCAGGAAGCAATTGATGATAAGTCGGCAGTGCCATAGTGCTCATAATACTTTATTTATTTTACCTTCACATATACATGATAATAGCACCACAATCTTCCGAAAGAAATTAAGCTGTTAAAATTTCAAAAAAAGGAAAAGAAAAGAAAGAGAGATGAAAAGCAGTGATGAAAGCAAACTGTGCTTAGGCAAGCAATTGACCGTTCAGAAAGTTCACAAACAAGAATAGCAGCTATGACAGCAAATTTCGACTTACTATTTGCTATATGATTGATTGACATATCTACATGATACCCATCACATATCAACAGAACAGGAAGTCAGAGCTTCGGTCTAATCAACATTATAATTGAATCACAAGATTATTTTTCTGCAACATTTATGTGCAAGTTTCCTAAAAATATATTTTTTTCTTTATAATTTCCTTAAAAAAACATGTATGTGCAAGCTAAACATGCCAAGTGTTGATTGTGTCTTCTCACCTAGCTTTTTCATTCGCAACTCTAGATTTCACATATGCACGAAGACAAGAAAAAAGATAATCTAACATTACGTTCCAAGGTTTCCTTGGCCGGCATGATGATTTAAAATGTACCTAAAGTACAACAGAAGCAAACGTTTTATCTCAATCCAATAGTAGGGAATGAAAATTCGGATGATGGCATGATATGTTAATGAAAATTAAGATACCCAAGTGGAGTCAACGATCAAATGTGTTCACCAAGGAATATCCTAATTAATTACTCGTAACCCGACATCATTGTTAAACAAGAACCAAGTCCCGTTTCTTTGCTGTTGTTATTAAAATTTAAATACTATATGGAGCATGATGAGGCACCTTGCATGCATGCATGCATTCATTGATGGCCTTTTAGAGTTCCAATCAATCATTCGACAGTACAGGTATTTGCAATATACTCTCTGAATATCAAGGCAGATATAACCCTCTGTTTGAATCCAACAGCAATCTTTTGCAGACCCAACTAAAAAATTGGAGTGGACAAGGAAGCACGACACTTCAGTTGCCAGGCTTCCTTCTCAAAGCACCACGCTGCAGCCGCCTCAAAACCTTTCAACGCACCTTGAGTTGCACGGCTCCCTCTCTCTTACTCCCGAATATATACATGCATCCGACCCCTATAAGTAGCACTAAGTCATCACACTTAGCAATAAAGTTCCATCTGCTTCTAGTCTATCCACTTCTAGTTTGCACCTTACCTTACCATGGTTGGACCTTCTGAACTTCCTCCGGGATTCCACTTCTTCCCTTCAGATGAAGATCTTGTCGTCCATTTCCTCCGGCGCAAAGCATCCCTCCTCCCATGCCAGCCGGATGTCATCCCTATAGTTCTTCAGAATCAATATGATCCATGGGAATTGAATGGTATGTTTCTAAGAGATGCCATCTTATCATCTATCATCACTACTTTGTGTACGAGGATTCCATTCCCTGATAAGTCGCAATAATTCTTTGAAAGGGCAAGCACTTCAAGCAGGCGATCAATGGTACTTCTTCAGCCATGCAACGCAAAGTAGGCTCACACCAAACGGATACTGGAACCCTATTTGTGCTGACGAGATGGTAAGCAGTGATGGCAGTAATGTTGGCCTCAAAAAGACGTTTGTCTTCATCGTTGGACAGCCCCCTGAGGGAATTGAAACCAACTGGATCATGCATGAGTACCATTTGTTGGATGGGAGTTGCAAGGGAGCGGCGGCGGCACAAGTAGTTCCAGCAAGAGATTGCACAGGAAGAAAGGTCACTCAAAAACAGTAAGAGCTACACACAACCTTGCTGACTTCTTTTAGCACCACTTTGTATATTCATGAGTGACTGGATTATGAAACGCATGCATGATAATTACAGGAGTGCAATAATTTGGTGATATGCCGGGTTTTTGATTCAAGCTGCAGCTCTCAAGTGAGCTTCCATGAGGAGGGCATGGAGCTTTCATGCTTAGATGAGGTGTTTCTATCCCTTGACGATTATGATGAAGTCAGTTTGCCGAATAAATAAAACCCTTCACCTGGGCTATCAAATAAAACCATTTGATGATGATCCTTGCATGAAAAGTTGCATTCCAGATTATCAAATGAGTCCACAGATGTTGAATCTAAGCCATCGTTCTCAAACCATAGCTGTACTTACTGTTCTCTGAAGAGGTGCATGTAACAAACTTGAGTTATTAGGTTGTATAGGTATAGAGGTAGTGTTGATAATCTCTTCTAATCATGGAGTCTCTGTAAGAAAATCGACAGTATGAATGCATAACAGCTAAAAGGTTAGAAGTGTTAGTTTTGGAGGGATTGACCATGGCTGCCGCTTCTTGGTTCCCCTCAGCCTCATTGTCTTTCCATGTGAGCAGCAGTGTTGTGCCAACAAATCACAGTAAAAAAAAATAGAGAACGGTTGAAACTTGAGCAAGCATATTGCTATTGACATCATCCATTACGTAATGCAAGCACCAAAGGTGCATATGTCTCTGTATGTCTCAATATTACACAGAAGACTTGCATGCACGGGCGGAGCCAGGTTCAGGCCAACCTGGGCGCCGTGCCCCCCCCCCCTGGTGCACTGATTTCTTTGAGTAGCGAACAGTAATTGAGGTGTTAGGATGATTAATCACCATGATTATCAAGACAAGTATTCACTTCGGCCCCTCCTGGCACCTGACTGTGGCTCCGCCAATGCTACATGTGTGGAAAAGTGGTGCCACCAGGAATTCAAAGGACTTAGAGACCAGTTACTTGATATGCGGATAGCCACTGTGCTTTCTAAATCTTTGTTAGTGGATAGCAGTGCATAGTGTACTGATTTTAGATCACTAAATTATGGATACCAAGTCTTCTGCTATAACTTCGCTTCATAAAGAAGGTAGTAGGAAAAATCTAACCTTGTAATTTGATGATATCATTACTTCTTGTACAAGTTGTTTAGGGCACCCCGTCCGCAATTTTAGCACGATTGTTCTTGTTTCACCTGGGTTGTACATGAATGCGAAAGATATCTACAAATTATGGAAAGAATGAATAATGACTGTGAACAGCTTTTCTGGTGATTTTTTATATTGATGGCGAAGAAGAAGACATAAATCTGAAGTTCACGTTCCACCACAATAGATAAGTAAAACAAAACAGAAAGCTACTTCTTAGGTCAACTTTAACAACAGAATTATTTGCAGAACAATTTAACTGAACAGAAATCGAGAAACCGTTGCAAGCCATCTAATTATGGCCATAAAAAGTTGAACTGTTCTGAAAGTAAAAGGAAACAGGATAAAACAGAACTATTTAATGACGTGGTATATCATGATAAATTTGAGGCTGGGAACTGGGAAGTTCTCCCACAGTTTTGCAGTAAAAAAACTATGTATCCATACACCGACAAATTGCATTGCAGGCATGAAGAACTACAGCCTAAATTTATTTATTAGACAGAAAAAAAATTGTAGTATTTTTCACCAATTCAGTTTGACATAGTGTTGCACAATGATTATAAAATATATACTGCAATATGTGGAACCTTTCCAGAAGAAGTAAA